>CAXKVX010001036.1:0-232192 GCA_964058865.1 Eleocharis quinqueflora | reverse complement strand
TTTGACAATGATTACCTTATTTTTTAGTGTTCGCGTTCACATGTATTATCTAGACGCATGCGTTCAAAAAAATCAAATTTTCAACCAAAAAAATTTCTAAGTCAAGTTGCAACTTTGATTCAGAGTCTAAACGTTGCATTTGAATGCAATGCTCAGAAAATACTTCTGAATGTAGAGTTTGAACGCAACGTCTAGACGTAGTGTCATGTAACACTACTAAACGCAAAGTCTAAACACATAATCTGAATGTAGAGTCTAAACACATGCGTTCAATAACACTTGTGAACGTGAATGCTAAAAAATAGGATCATCGTTGTCAAAGATTTGAAAGCAGAATTATAGATGTTATTTATATTTTTTTAGAATCAAGCAAAAAAATTCTTTATAAGACTAGTATGGTTAATTTCTATCGTTGATGTTCTTAATTTTTTTATTTCGTAGAAGATGAAGCAATAAAAGATACAAAATTTGATGCCATTATATTAGCTTAGAAAAATAATAAAAACAATAATTCACATTCTTTTTAGTTAACTATTTCGAAACAAAACCTAAACTATTTTCAAACCGTGATTTAGTCACATTAAAATAAATGTAAAGGAATATGTCTCAACACCTCCCAACAGTAAATTAATCAACCATCTATAATATTTTTTTGATAAAATAAATTTTTTTGATAAAATTATATAGAAACCTAATTAATCAACCATCTATAATATTTCAAATATTTTTGTTTCATAACTTTTAATTACACAAACACAATATTCTAAAATTATATAGAAAACTAATTAAATATTTTTTAGAAATTACTAATTTTTGTAAAAGTTTATAAAACATAAATATTTGAAATATTATGTACGAAATATAATAACAAGGTTCATTTCACATCTCATAATGAAATATTAAATAAGTAATTTACTGTTGAGGAGGTATTTGTTATGAACTGAATAATTCAGAGGAAAGAACACTGGATGTTCGTACAAATAAAAAATTAGTAATAGGGGAATAAAAAATTCGCTTTCAACCCACGGAGGTGGGAAATAAAAAATTCACTCAAGAGTAAATTATTTATTTCCCACGCGTACAGTACAATTTCTACTAAAATCTTGTGCCACGCGTACAGTACAATTTCTACTAAAATCTTGTGCCTATTTCAGTTTCCAGCAGCCAGCAGAACATGCTCTAAAAGTTTCACAATCTAATAGGGGAAGTGAACTGTGGACATATTCCCAAATGTAAATATTGAGTCTCCTTTTAACATAGAAAAATAATAATTAAGGCAGCTACACAACAAATGCAATATTAACATATATATATATATATATATATATATAATATTGGAACTATTTGCATTCCAGCGTTGTACCCGAATCAGCTATCGCGCAACACACGGTGTAGTGTAGCTAAATGGTTTTGATCGACCGTCAAATTCGAATCGATCGTCAACGAAGAAAATTAAGGAGATTTTTTTTTTTTATCATGAATCTCGATTCACTCGGATTGTCCGAATGCATTCCAGCGTTTGTATTTAATCAGACGGTGCGGATTAAATATAGCGTTCTGCTGCACAAAAAGGTGCAGCAGAGGCAGAGGATACGGGTCCGATAAATCGGGCCAAGGTTCATACAGGCCCATTAACGTGACAAAATTGGTTATTGAGGCCTCAGATCTGCTCCAAATCAGGCCCAATAACAAAATGTGCCTAAACGAAGTACACCTTGCACATATTCACGACAAATGAAGGTCACTGACAGCTCAGCAGACATGTACGGATGTATTCGACCAATGAAAATGCAACGTTCCCTTTCCAGTATACAGAAGTTGTCAATGAAACAGATAGACTTTCCCCAGAAATAAACAAATAATGAATTAATAAAGGAAAGAAGTAATTAGTAAACATAATGCCAACCAATGTGCAACCAATCCATTCTTACCTTCTTCAATAATACCAACCTCTGTGGAGACGACTACGGCTTTCTCCTTTCTCCGTTTTCTTCTTAACCTTTCAATTCTACATCTTCTTTCTTTGGATCTCCGATCAAACTCTCAACAATGGGGAAGAAAGCTCTTCTAGTAGGCATTAACTATCCCGGCACAAAAGCTGAGCTTAAAGGATGCATCAATGATGTGAATCGCATGTACAATTGCCTGATCAACAGGTATGGGTTTGCAGAGGAGGATATAGTGGTGCTTATTGATACTGATTCCAAATTTACAAAACCTACTGGGGTGAATATAAGGCACGCATTGAGTGACCTAGTCAGTTCGGCCGAGCCGGGAGACTATTTATTTTTTCACTATAGTGGGCATGGTACGAGGCTTCCGGCTGAGACTGGAGATGATGACGATACCGGGTATGATGAGTGCATTGTCCCCTGTGATATGAATCTCATCACTGGTAATTATTGTTGAGCTTTTGTAATTTTAGAGGCTTATATATTGTTCATTCTTTAATTGTCCAGTTTATTATTAGGTTCTTTTTCATAATTCTTTGGGATTTCCTGTGCCATTTTCGTACATATCTGACATTTTCTGCTGAAGGATCCATTCTGATATGACTTTGTTGATGAACATTTTTTTTATAAATAAAAAAGAATCAATAGATTTGAGTTTAACTGGATCAATGAAAATAGTTTTTGCCAAAATTACGAAGAATATTATTTGATTAATAAATATACCACATGATTTATTTGATTGAGATTGATTTTCTAATGAATATATATAACAAGGCTAGATGATTAGGTCTGGTATGCCGCGTTGACTAGAAATTAACTTCTTTTGAGGAAATTAGGCTTGATCTACTTTGAATTTTCATTAATTAAAAGATAAGTACATAATATTTACATTATTGCGAAGAAAGGAAAATAAAGGAAATGAAAAAGAAATAAGGAAAACCCAAAGAGGCAAAAGATTTGCACATAAATGTAGTATGCATATAGGGAGAAATTGGTTCTGTACAAAAGCCAATTGTGTTTAATTACCTCACTAAACATAGTAGCTGAATATATTATCCATGGGGACAATGTGGATTAAGGTTTTCTATAAGGTTAATTTTCAATCAGCAACAAGGACCTTTATTGTGTACACCTGTTGATAAATTTAGAAATTTTTTACTTCGTTAGAAATATATCGTACATAGCTTCTAGAGCTGATACATACTTTTCTTTCCATTATATTCTTTCTAAAGCTCCAAAGCACGCTATGTGGAATTTTAGAAAGGGTTTGATTTAGTAATATAAATTTGAGTGAGTCCGCTATGAACAAAAATTTAAAACACAAAACAATTAATCATTGATTGTCATCAATAAATATGCAATTAAGTTGATTTTGTCATCAGTAATAGTGCAGTCGAATTAATTTTGATCCATAGCAGAATTGGCCTATAAATTTAGTTCATACAAAGTATGGATAATTATTTAACACAGCAATCAATTATTTTTCAGACCAAGATTTCAGAGATTTGGTGCTGAAAGTCCCAGATGGTTGCATAATGACTATTGTATCTGATTCATGCCACAGTGGTGGCCTGCTTGATAGTGCTAAGGAACAGATTGGTGAGAGCACTAAACTACAGAGGGAAGAATCAAATTCTGATTCGTCTCGTGGAGGCTTCCGGTCCTTTTTGAAGGAGAAGGTGAAGGATGTTGTACATGATGCTTTTCAGACTAGAGGAATCGACATTCCTGACGAAATTCTCCACCGCAGCCGCTCCCATTATGAACCTGAGGTAAATATGTTGACCACTTAATAATCTAATTCTAGTTTTAACATAAATAATTTGAGAGTAATCATGTAGTTGTGAATTGAAATAGGTGGAAGAAGAGCAAGATAATGAGGGTAATCCTGTAAAAAGCCGCTCTCTCCCGTTATCAACTCTGATAGAGATGTTGAAGGAACAGTCTGGGAAAGATGATGTGGATGTGGGCAACATCAGGCCAACACTGTATCATCTGTTCGGCAAGGATGCAAGTCCAAAATTCAAGAAGTTCATGAAAGTAATCTTTAAACGGCTCCAAGAAGGCCGCCTCAATGGCAGCGGGGATGGACACGGTGGCATCATGGGCTTATTAAGTGGCATTGTACAAGATGTACTCAAAATCAAAGATGAAGAGGAGGATGAGGTGGAAGTCGAAAGTGAGGCAGAAGTGTATGCAGGAACCAAGAAGAATCTCCCAAATAACGGAGTGTTGGTTAGCGGGTGTCAGACAGATCAGACTTCTGCTGATGCGAGCACACCAAAGGGGGCATATGGTGCATGCAGCAATGCTATTCAGACAGTCATTGCAGAGAGGGAAGGTGAAGTGACGAACGAAGATCTTGTATTGAGTGTGCGCAAAATGCTGTCTAAACAGGGATACTCGCAGAAGCCTGGGCTTTACTGCTCGGACAAGCATCTCATCCATCCTTTTATCTGTTGATGGTGGGTTAAATTCTGCTTTATTTTCGGCAGCTTTATTTTATTTTTTAAATAAGGACTTGAAATAGGCAACCATTGCCCAGTTGAAATTGATACGAGTCCTGTGATGGAACTTATGATGCCCGATTTAATTTCCTTGCTTTCAATTTGGACTATGTGTGCCTTGGATTTCTGTCAAAGTTGAATATGAAGACCTGAGATTTGCAGTATTTCTTTCTCATTACTATTGAGTTATTTTGTCAGCTTTAAGCCTTTGACTATTAAGATGGTGTGGGAAGACAAAATTATAAGATCATCAAATTATACTAGGAAAGTATAAAAATGCATACCTAGCACAGTAAAATGCTCAAGGACAACACCTCAGAGCCCAGCACAGTACACTAGTGACAAGTTGATGAACCACCCAAGCACACCTGTGAACCAAATAAGTTCAGAGCTTTTAGGGGTTGTTGTGTGTCTCTCCTTTTTTCTAGTGCTTCTCTTATGGCCTGGAGATCAGGGTTTAGGGGCCTGACATGGTTCAATTGTGCCGGCAACCTCTTACCTTCTGATACATCAAACAACCCCAATTGAGCCAGCAGGGCTTCTAGGCTACGGCATCATTCCATGGCTATCCCTTCTAGATGATCCCTTCATAAACTTCCTTTGAGAGAATGCAACGTGTGCCTGAGGCCACTGTGCTCAAAGAATTGCCCTCTTAACTATTTTTGCCACATTGACCAGCTGTGCCGGAAGATCTATTGTGGCGCCTCCTGTGTTGGTTTTCATGATGTGTATTCAGATGCTGTCAGATGTATTAACACATTGTGTTACATTTTAGTCATCAGAATGCTCAATTCGCTCTCACATGTGTTACATTTTATTTGAATTTTCCTTTAATTCGCTCGAATATTCTATTAATTTTCCATTGCTTTGTGTTCTCCTCGATGCGGGTCACCGGAGCTGGGAGGTTTTGGCCTGAGGAAGCAGGAGTCTATTGCTTCCATTGTCAAGTCTCGTAGCTTGAGATCTTGCCGAGTAAGAAGGGAGAGAAAAGAAAGAGATTCCGGGCCAATATTAGAAATTTTTCAATAAATTTTTGTTGGATCGGATTACATGTAATAGCCTTGCATTCCTGAAAAAATGATAAATGGCCGAAAATGCTATTGTTAATTGTGTCTCTAATATTCAATTATTAACAATAATAATCATAACAATAATATAATCATAATAATAATAATGATCATAATAATAATACAATTCTTGTCACATTGAAATTAAGTACAATTTTTGTTTCATAATTTACAAAAAAATATAAATGATCTAGTGGCGGAATGCAATTGGTTGGGTGCTTGATTGGAATGACCTGAGTTTGAATTTCATTAGACCATTTTTTTGTGTCCATATTACTAGAGGCGCACCATGTTAGTAGCTCCCCTAAGATTGGGCTCACATTTCAGTGAAAGCAAATGAGTCAGGGGTGTCTATACTAATAGCACCCCAATGAAGTTGAAACTGGAACCTCTCGGGTTATTTCAAGAAAAATTGACCCAACTAGAGGCGCAATTAGTAGTTGCATCCCATTTGTGATAGACTTTAATGCACGCATCTGCATTAATTGCATGTCAATCTGAATGCATTATTAGTCATAAATGGTTTAAGATTGATAGGCAATTAATGCAGATGTGTGCATTAAAGTCTATCACAAATGGAATACAACTATTAATTGTGCTTCTAGTTGGGTTAAGTTTTTCTGGAATGACTCAGAGGTTTCGGTTTCAACTTCATTAGGGCGCTATTAGTAGTGGCACCCCTGACTCATTTGCTTTCACTGAAATGTGGGCCCAATCTTAGGGGCTATACTAACAGTGACGCTCCTAGTAATTTGGGCAAAATAAATGGTCTAGTGGGATTTGAACTCAGGTCATTCCAATCAAGCACCCAATCCATTGCACCCCGCCACTAGATCATTTATATTTCTCGCAAACTATGAAACAAAAATTGTACTTAAACCATTTCCAATGTGACAAGAATTGCTATTATTATTGCTATTATTATTATTATTATTATTATTATTATTATTATTATTATTATTATTATTATTATTATTATTATTATTATTATTATTATTATTATTATTATTATTATTATTATTATTATTATTATTATTATTATTATTATTATTATTATTATTATTATTATTATTATTACGATTATTATTATTATTATTATTATTTTGATTATTATTGTTTTTCTTCTTCTTCTTCTTCTTCTTCTTCTTATTATTATTATTATCATTGTTATTGTTATGATCATTATCATTTTCATTATTATTATTTTTTTTACTTTTTTATTTTCATTATTTTTTAATCTTCTTATTTTTCTTTATTTTCAATTATTATTATTATTGCTATTATTATTATTATTATCGTCATTAGCACTTATTATTGTTACTATTAAAGAATATTTTATTATTATTGTTATTATCAATATTAATGGTAATAATATTACTACTACAAAATATTATTACTATTATTATTATTCTTATTAAAGTATATTATTAAGAATATATTTATTTAATATATATTAATATTAGTTTTATTACTAATTTCGATAATCGAAATAATGAAATCTTCTTTGGGGCGCGACTGTTATTTGTGCCTCTATTGGAAGATGAAATATGACAGTCTGTGGACTCCATACAGGAGTAACAATCGAGAAAAATAATAAAATAATGATTGGATGCTAGAGGCGTGATTAACAATAACGTCTCTAGTCATTTGTCAAATTTTTTTGAGAAATTAGACTATTACATATAATCCTGTCCAAATAGGCCCTTTATGAAAAATTTCATCAATATTCAAATTCCAATCCATCTCCAGTCAGATTTTCTGGAGATGTCCGTTTCCCGGAAAGGGGTATGGTTTCTCTATTTCCACTTCTCTCCCTCTTTTTTTGGTTGTTTATGATTTAAATTTATGCTTCATGGTATTAATTTGTGCGTTTGTCGTCATGTATTTGGGATGAAATTTTATGACATATATATCTACTAATCTTTGGTATACATGATTATGTGTAATTTCATGAGATTAGACATAAAGTTTATGACATATTAATTTATTCCGAAATAAAATAATAAATGACGTTAAATGTTGATTTCATAAAACTAGAGTACCAATTACAAAAATTTTCGTGAAATTACAGTGAGGTCATTTTATTTTCATGATTTTGTAGACAGTTTGGTGGAGTTATTTCATGATTTAGTGTAAGATTTCATGAAACAAAATTGAAAATTACATACTTTTAAAGCATTCATTTACTGAAACTAATATCCCTTTTTTAATTTCCCAAAATAACTTTTTCTTTTGTAATTTTTTTATTTTAAAAGAAAGTTTCTCACGAGTTTTATTGTTAAGGGGTCACAATACGCTGATAAAATTGTTGGGTTATGATATCCAACTATAATGGTCATCAACTCCAAGGTAATCTATCATATATCAAGTCATGTCCAAATTCACACGATATACGTTTGACATGTCTATTATTAATTTAATATGATCAATTTGTCATTGATGTTTTCAACTTTTGATTTTGTATTAGATGAATTAAATGAAATTATAAACTATGATGCCAATACGTTAGCTTAGGAAAATAAAATTGTCATTGATGTTTTCAACTTTTGATTTTGTATTAGATGAATTAATTGAATTTATAAACTATGATGCTACGTATTCTTAGGAAAATAAAAAAAGAAAAAAATTAGGTACACCTGGATAGGGACTTCCTAGATACTCTACTTAATCTGTACCGATTGATTGCATTAAGATTTGCATCACATTTTTCAGTCAAACGGTACAAATTGAGTGTAGTATCCACTACAAAAAAAGACGGTTTTCACACCGGGTCTTTTGAGGCTTATACACCGATTATCTTCCCTTGTAAATACAGAAGTTGCAAAATGTAAGTTAAAATCCGTTGTAGTGGTAGAAGACGCACTTCGCTTTATTTCAGTAAGTCTACAACACTTCTTATTATTTAATACCCGATGTGGAAGAATTAATATTTTTTACTCGCCAGCGCCTTTGTGTCTTGATATGACTGTTGGTTCTAAATTTGGTGTAATTTAATTTAGGGTAAGTGCCACAAACCAAATTCCTAAATTACGACAAACATTGCAAACAATTCAATTATCTTTGTGCTATATGTTTTAAATACAAAAGATAGCGGAAGCGGTACTTACATTCCACCCTTACGGTCTCCCTTTTACACTTGTTCTTTCAATTGAGTCCTCGGCGATGGAAGCGTAGAAGCTTGACGTCGTGCGCTAGCGAGTCTATCCACACAAATACCGTTGCCTATCTTTTCTTCAAGGTCACGAACAAACCGAGAAGTAATTTCTTTTGATGGAGAAAGAAACAGAGGCTATGCACAACACATGTGCTATATGTCGACAACCGAGATTGGATGGAGATCCAACGTTATTTATAGATGTATTAATATATTTTGGAAAGATACATAATTAATTATCAAATATTCATAGAATATATGAACTTATATTCTCTCCAATTCTTTTCCAAATCCTCTTATTCACTTCTGTAAATAATTTCATGGAATTTGCATAAAACATAAAATATCCAATCAGAAAGATAACGACAAATCTAGGCAGTCAAAACATGCATGAGAATAGGTCTCTTGCGGCCGCAATGGATCTCATTGCGGTCGCAATAAACATGGCTTCCAGACTTGGCAAAAGTTCTGCCAAGTCTCTTGCGGCCGCAATGAAGGCTATTGCGACCACAATAGATCTTTCGAAAATTCAGAAGATTACTGCCAAATCTTCCTATTCCATTGCGGCCGCAAAGGATTTTCTTGTGGCCACAATAGACTTGCGTTTGTGCTGTTTTGCTTGGGCTTTGATCCAACTTGAGTTGGGTTTAGCCGAAAGAATATATCTGACATTACATTATGACCAATATATAGTTTAATTAATTATAATTTGTTCATTAATAATTATAATTAATTTACTTAAATTCTATATGCATTCGTGTCCAAAATCTTAGTGAAATACTTATTATGCCTTTGTATAAATTAATCACATTTATGGGATATCTGATATTACTTCTCAAAATATTGGTTATAGTATGAGATATATTAATCATATAACCTCATATTCCAAACTTTATTTATTGGATTTGACGTCTCAATTCCAACAATATCCCACATGGATAAGTATGACCTTTTTGATTACATATATCTGTGAATCTGCAGATTACTTCAAATTTTCTATATTTCTTTTTGTACTTATTAACCAATTTGGTCCACCAGTTGTACCAACAAGAGACATAAGCGGAGTTGCCATATTTTCTGTGTGGCTTACCCGACTAAAATCACAATGCCAAATACAATTGAATGACATGAATTAGATTCTAGTCTTATATTTCAGAAATTACACGAGAATGTAATTATACGTGCTTATTCTTGAATGGGTCATCGCTATTCTTTAGTAAGGTCAAAACTTTAAAGAAAGAGGTGTGACTTGCATATAAATCACAACATATTGCAAATCACATAGAACATATATTTCTTCAAAATCAGACTCTCATATTTTTCACAAACCTTGCGGATACGAAATCTGTATTGTTAGAAAATTTTCATGATCAAACGTTATTTTTTTTATCCATTCAGATTCAAGCAATATATTTTTTTTAATTTAGTTAACAAAAGAAGAATAAACTTCATATCATTTACAATTAAGGCTTTATTCATATTATCCAATAAGATATTTGATTCCTTTAATGAACCATCTTTCGATAATATCATTACATATATCCTGTAATAGCAAATAAGTGTTGACGATTAATGATCATAGTTACTCTTCAGTTGGGCAAGGTAACTGATCATATCAGAACTGTATTCATCACCACACTTGTTAAATGCCTTATGCATGCCAATTAACTGTCATGATAATCTCCCATGATGATCATTATCTTTCTTTGGATTGATTAATGATTACATGAAACTTAAGAATTATCACATTTATCATGGAAGATAAATGATAACTCGAAGTTTTATTTAAAAATGTGTTTAATCATGTAATCATGATTTAATCCTTAATTACAATTTTATAGTCTATTCAAAGGCCTTGATAAAGAACTGTAGAAATATCTCCATTAATTTCATTTTAACCAACAATGCTATCCAGCATGAGGCTCCGGAGAAAGCAGTCAATACTCTTATGTATTATGATATTATGCACACAAAACGAGTCCTTTTGTCGCTCTGTCGGAAGGTCAGATTGACATAACCACGTACTAAAGATCAGGTCAGTCAAGTGAGAGAGGTGAGTCACAAACGGACTACTTAAGTATCAAGCCTCAAATATTTTTCTAGACATCATTAACACATAATATCTCATTACCTTTCTTTATGCACCTTACTTTATGTATATTAACTACTTAATGTATTAATTCTTCGGAGGGAGACATTAACAATCTATTGTTAATCACATCCTTTTAGTCTTTCATGGATCGTCTTGCACATAACTTTATCAATATTGTTCGAGAGCGAACAATATTATTTAACAAGATAAGACTTGTATTCCTAATTGCCTTTAAATATATTAAAAATGTGTAAAAGTCAACAATAGGACGTACCCTAAAAGGAAACTACTTGTCATATATATATTATGAAATATAGACTTCAAACATATTTAGTATTTACTAAAACCTTTAGAAATTACTAAATATAATTAATACAAGATTTTAATCTTAAATGTGATCCTTTTAGAATTTAGCAATTTTATCTTCTCTTTTATTAGTATTTATATCAATTATAGATGATAGCTAAATTTTATATTAAGATAAACTAGTATTAATTTTGTAGCCAAATTTAATTGTAATTGTTTATATCTTAATTTACAGCTACTACTAATTAACAGAAAATTAAATTCTGGAAAAATGACACAATGAACCCGTCAATTCAATTGTTTGTATCATTTTCCAAAGTCATTGCGGCCGCAATACTGGGCCATGCGACCGTAATTTATCCTATCAATTCAGTTTGTTCTCTGTTTTTTTCGAAAAACAATACAATTTCAATTGTCTTTCTACCGTAATGATTTGTCGCGCGATCGCAAGACACATGTCAGTTCATATTTTCAATTACCAAAACATAGCACAATTACTAGATAAGGTTGCGGTCGCAATGGAGAACTTTGTGGCCGCAAGAGAGTGCAGTTCAAGTCAAGTTTGCTCTATTTTGGAAATAAATCATTCTGGAAATATCTATTTCGAATTTATGACTTAAATTGTTGCATTTCTTTCTTAAAATCAACTTTATTTGTCCAAATAATCATTCTAAATATTAATAAACCTAAAATTTGAATAATATCAATTTCAATTCGCATCAAAAGCGAGGAATTTGACAAAATTCAAACTTTTAAGTCTAAAAATACCCAAAATAATTAAATTAGAAATTTAAGAAAGTGCAAAAACCGAAATGCCACAATTAAATTCGACATTTTCCAGTAAATTACCAAATTCTAAACATAAGCAACGAAGGTGGCTCTAATACCACTTGTTGGTTCTAAATTTGGTGCAATTCAATTTATGGTAAGAGCCACAAACCAAATCCCTAAATTACGACAAACATTGAAAACAATTCAATTATCTTCATGCTATATGTTTGAAATACAAAATATAATGGAAGCGATATTTACCTTCCACCCATACGGTCTTTCTTGTACACTTTTTTTTTCAATGGAGTCCTCGGCGATGGAAGTGCGAAAGCTTGACGTGATGCGCTAGCGAGCCCATCCACGCAAATTTCGGTGCCTATCTTTTTTTCAAGGTCACGAACGAACCAAGTAATTTATTTTGATGGAGAAAGAAACAGAGGCTATGCACATCACATGTGTCCTATGTCGATAACCGGATTGGATGGAGACCCGGCGCATGTGCACATGTGCTCTATCTTTTCTTCAAGGTCACGAACGAACCAATAAATAATTTTTTTCTAAATCCTCTTATTCAATTCTGTAAATAACTCTACGAAATTTGATATAAAACCTAAAATATTCAATCAGAAAGATACTGAAAAATCTAGACAGTAAAAATCTGTATTGAAATAGATATCTTGCGGTCGCAATGTATCTCATTGCAGCCGCAATAGACTTGACTTTCAGACTTGACAATAATTGTGCCAAGCCTCTTGCGACCGCAATGACTTTCATTGCGGCAAAGAGAGATTGCAAAGAGACGACGGAGAGGCAAAGAACTTAGGGTTCGAAATGGGAAATGGGTTAGAAGGGAGAAGACAGAAAAAGGGTTATATATCATATAGTATCTGCGACAACCAACGTGGTCGCAGATGTGGTCGCATTGGTCGCCCAACAGGACGTGCACAGCCCATTAAACCGATTGTGCAGCAATTATCTGGCCCATTTTTGCGACTAATTTGATCTGGGCCGTAAATACAGTCTCAAAAACCCAGTTTTGTTGTAGTGGAAGGTTCACCAGCTCCCTATAATATGACATTATGGCAATATTGGTTTGAAGTTCATTAAGTTAGACTACCTAATGAACATATTCATGACAAATGGACATGTCCATTTCGAGAAAAGGGAGAAAAGAAAACGCCACTCTGAGGTCAACCAGGCATGTAGTGGTGAAGCCACATATGGTAATTAGAGTTCCAGACGCCACTCAATTTAAGATAAAAATGTTCCAATCATGTATAGTTAATGGTATTTTGAATCAATATATGAATATTTTTTTAATGAGGGATTCGATTGGAAAATTGCAGGGACTCATTGAAGCTTTTGATTTGTTAATTTTTCAATGCAGAATTTTATTGGAACTATTATTTTGAAATTTGTTATGTTTTATTTATTTGAGTTATCTTGAACTTTTTGTTAAATTAAATTATTTATTTGTAAGTTGTTGTTAATACATAAAATTTTAGGTGATGAATTATATTAAATTTTTTTACGGGACCCTCAAGGCAAGTACCGAACCAATTAAACATTCCCTTTCCGCTTGAAAAAGTTGCCAACGACCAAGCAAATCAGATACATAGCTCAGCAAACGAAACCAACATCACAACAGTTACAGAAACAAAGATTTAGTAAACAAAAAAAGGAATTAGTAAACAAAACCCCAACCAGTGTGCCTATATATCCACTTGCTTTCTTCAATCATAGCAACTTAATTCTGTGGAAAACAACTTAATTTCTCCATTTTATTCACAAGAATTATGGCCAATTATTTAACACAACCCGTTGTTTTTTTCAGACGAGGATTTCAGAGAATTGGTGCTGAAAGTCCCAGATGGTTGCAAAATGACTATCGTATCTGACTCATGCCACAGTGGTGGCCTGCTTGAAAATGCCAAGGAACAGATTGGTGACAGCACTAAGCTAAACACCGAAGAATCAAACATGAAGCCTCCACACGACTTCCGATATGAACCTGAGGTACATATGGTGACAACTAACTAATTCAAACTCTAATTTTGTAATAAATAATAATTCGAGTCTAATCATATATTTAATAATTGTGAACAGCTGGAAGATCAGCAAGACAATGAAGAAAATCCTGCAAAAAGCCGCTCCCTCCCATTATCAAGCTTGATAAATATTTTGAAGCAAAAAACTGGGAGAGATGATGTGGATGTGGGCAACATCAGGCCAACACTGTATGACCTGTTTGGCAAGGATGCAAGTCCAAAATTCATAAAGTTCATGTATGTACTCTTCAAACGGCACCAAGAAGGCCGCCTACGTGGGAGCGGCCACGGTAGGACCATGGGTTTCCTCAGTGGCATTTCTCAGAGAGAATTCAAAATAAAAGATGAGGAGGAAGTTGAGGTGGAACTCGAAAGTGAGGCAGAAGTGTATGCGGGAAGCACAAAGAATCTACCAATCAATGGAGTGATGGTTAGCGGGTGTCAGTCACATCAGACTTCTGTTGATATGCCTCTACTGGAGGGGGCATATGGTGCATGTACCAATGCTATTGTGCAAATCATTGAAGAGAGCGAAGGCCAAGTGACGAATCGAGATCTTGTGTCGAGCATGCGCATGAGGCTTGCTGAACAGGAGCTCTCGCAGCAGCCCGGGCTTTACTGTTCAGACGAACATCTCGACTCTCCTTTTATCTGTTGATGATGGGTTAAAAATACTGCTATATCTGATATGAGATGGGTTTCTTTCTGCTTTCTTTTATTTTGATTTCTTTTTTCAATAATACGAAATGAGTTCCAACAAGCAACTAACAAGGACTTGAAATAGGCAACGTTGCATAGTTGAAATTGAATTCAGTCCTGTAATGGAACTTATGGTGTGTGACTTAATTGCTTGTTTGAGCTTTGTGTGTCTGGGATTTCTATGTTGAACTCGTATATGAAGACCTGAAAATTGCCAGTATTTATTTCTTATTAGCAGAATTAAAACTTGTTATTAAACTAGCTAGCAAGAATGCGGTGGAAATTATAAGATTGTATATTGTACTAGCAGTTTAATTGTAAATTTTTATCAGACTAAAAAAATATTTTAGTCGTCACTTAACATTTACAGCCATAAAGTAGGGCATGTGGATATTAATGAAAAAATTAAGTGAAGACAACAAAAAGTTCCAAGTGTCATTATTATTCGGACAGCCATAAAATATTAGGGTCGAGCTTTGTTTTTATTTGAAAAGTATAAAATTCGAGTAATAACGTTGTCCATACACTTATCCAAAAGTATTTATATCTCACAATAAAATAAAAAATTTCGAAAGTTGTATTTTTTATCAACATTATTAACTTCTTTGTTAACATTTTTAACTTGTATTTGTTATCGTTTAGAAACAGAAACGTGTTAAATAATTTTACAAAGTAGTTATAAACACTTTTGGTTCAAATATAAATAAGCGTAATGCCACAGAGGATCTAAAACTTTTGATTTGTGACAACTTGCTCTCGAAACTTCTTCTGACCATTGCTCGTTATCTCTTATTCTGAAGAGTCAATGTCATTTCTCATCATTTTTTAGATTTGAAAATGCTCTATTAAAGAATAACAAATTCAGAGAGATAATTCATAGGAAATGGATGATGTTGTTGCCACAAATGTTCAATTACTACATGAAAAATTGAAAACAATTCAAAAAAAGGTCACAAAGTAGGAGAAGTCCAGAGTGCAAAACATAAAGCAACAAGTTTTGGCTTGTAGGCAGTTCCTTGGTTGGATTGAAAGACATCAAGAATTCAGAATGGTAACATATTTTGAATTGAGGATTAAGGCATTGATCAAAAAGAGATTCACACAATTGGCGGTTCTGGAAGAGGACATGTGAAAATAACGATGTAAGCTGAAATATAAATTAGTGGGGAGGGGATAGAAATACTACATTTTTTCATGCCACGACAACCAAGAGGAAACAGAACTTGAGAATTCACCAACTGAGCTATAATGGTCGACAGTATTTTGACAATAAATGAAAAGGCAGATGTGTTTTTGCAACATTTTACCTCACTAATGGGAACAACCTCGATTGCTGATCCAAATTTCATCCACTCGCAAAATATTTACCCCCATCAAATAGTTCTTCATGAGTTGGACTTTGATATCACAATGGAAGAAGTAAAAAAAGGCAATTATTCAATGGCCGAATGGAAAGGTTCCAGGACCAGATGGTTTTGCTGGGGAGTTCTAAAAGGCTTTTTGTGATTTGTTGTTGCCAGATTTGTATCTTCCAATTGGCAATGCATTGCAGTCAGGACAATCACTTTACCCTTTGAATTCTTCTTACATTGTTCTTATACTGAAAGTGGATGCAGTTGTTAGTCCAAAAGATTTCAGACCAGTAAGTCTCATTCATTCGGTTCAGCGAATTGTCTCAAAAATACTGGCCACAAGAATGTAGGGGGTTATAACCGAGTTAGTGGATTACAATCAAACATGTTTTATGACCGGAAGAGAAATTACTGAATAATTTTTGTATGCACAAACAGTTCTGCAGCAAGCCAACAATGCGAACACACCGATGCGCTTTTCAAAGCAGATATTCATAAGGCTTTTGACACTATAAGTTGGATTTTCATCGAGAAGATTTTGGCAGCAAGAGGTTTTTCAACAAAATGGATTTCTTGGATAAATAATGTAGTGCTAGAAGGGTACTCACAGTCTATCATAAATGGAACATTGGAAAAAAAGATTCTGTTAAGAAGGGGAGTAAGACAGGGTGATCCATTATCTCCATATTTGTTTATCTTAGCTGTTGATTTTCTGTCAAGATGATGCTCTAGATTGCAACTAACGTCGGCTATAATAGTACCATTCCAAAGTGTTAGATCATGTGTGATGTATGCTGATGATTTGTTGTTTATCATTAGGCCGTCTATGCAAAATTTCCAGATTGTGAAGCTGATAATGACTTATTTGGAAAGAATTTTGGGTTTGAAGATCAATATGGACAAGTCGGAGCTTTTCACAATGGGGGATAGTCAAAATGACAATGTGAGTTGGGCATCTTTTCTAGGATGTAAGGTTGCAAGGTTGCCAATGAGATATCTTGGATTTCCTCTCACTTACAAAAAGTTGCGGAGGATTGAATACGCACCTTTGATCGATAGGATACAAAAGAAATTGCTAGGATGGGAAGTAGCTTTACTGTCACAAGCTGGCAGACTGGTATTGCTAAACTCGATATTATCCTCAATGCCCATATACTTCATGTCGGTCTTCAAGGCTCCAGATTGGTTCATCAAGAGGGTGGATAACATAAGAAATAATTTCTTTTGGCAATGAGTCAAAGTTGAGAAAAGAAAAATGCATCTGGCTAAATGGTCATCTTTGTGTAAAAAAAAAAAAAATGGGGGACTGAGAATAATGAACTTGAAAATTTCAATGATGCCATGTTGGCGAAATGGTTGTGGAAATGGAGCTGCCAAGGAAGAAATTTATGGGTTGATCTTAACCAATCAATCAATGAGCACATCAGACCTTAGATGCAACTAAACCCATCACCATGTTGTAAGATATTTACTCATATTGTTCCGATTTTTGAAAGCAGATTAAAAAGGAGAAGTTGTGTCTGGAAAGCAATTAAGTTTCTGGTTCATGAATGGGGATGGGGAATACTAAAAGATAAGTATTCTAACTTATTTTCATTCCTGGCAGTATCAGAATGCACGATTTTTGAAGCAGTAAGTCACTATTTTCAGAGTCCTCAACTATATCTTTTAAGTAATTCATCTCCACAAGCAAATGATGAGCTTCATGAAGTAAGAAGGCTTTTAGACGAAATTGTTATCACTGGTGCATAAAACGACCGCTTATTATGGCATGATGACAACATCAAGAAATTCACTGTCAAATCATATTACCTGTTGCTGAAGAATGTGCCACAACCAGAGGCAGACTTACAATGGATATGGGAACTTTGCATACCTCCTAGAATGAAAACCTTTTCTTGGCTCATGCTACAAGACAAAATATTAACAGCTCGAAATTTGAAGAAGAGAGGATGAAGTCTGCCAGAGTTGTGCTATTTGTGTAAACATGGAGAAGAAACTGTCAACCATATTTTTTTATGAATGCCAATTTTCGGGTGATTTATTCAAAGAAATGGAATCTTCCTATGGCATCTCTTTTGGAAAAAAAGGGCCAATTAAAGTCATTGCAATATTAGATCATTGAAGTAAATGGCCGATCAAGAATAGGGAACTAATTGCAGTTGGAGCTTTTATCCTATGGAGGGAGCGTTGCAATAGAATCTTTCGAGGAAAGAATGCAACGATTCAAGAATTGTTACAGCAGATAACTGAAGAATATGAGCCATTAGGGAGAAGATAGTCAAGGCGAAATAATCATGTTTTTTAATTTTTAATTTTTTTTCTTTTAGTTATTCTCCTTAACTTCTATGTAGATTTTTCACTTCTTGTGAAAAGCTGTAATCTTAGATTAGATCTCTAATTGAACTTTCAATTCAATGAATAAAATAGATGCTTGGTCTTTATTTTTCTAAAAAAACTTCTAATTGAAAAAAAATCCTCTTGAACTTTGAGATCAGTGATAAAGATTTCTTTAGATGATAAATTTTCATTTAGTGCTCAGATCTTTTTCTTTTTAAAGAAGAACGGTGGTCAAGCCACCAAATTTCATAAGCAAATTTTGGTTTTTAAATAGATTTTCAATCGATATTATATCGAAACGGTCATTTGCATCTGAAAATTCGAGATATGTGACCACAAGAACATGTCTATGATGCTTTTGTAAGCACCGTAATCACACTCTTTATATTTGAGCATTGGATGATAATTTATAATTTAGAAAATCTTTGTCATTGATTTGAAAATTCATCCTCTTTTGTCTTATTGATAAGACAAAATTATATATATATCAGAATCGTAGGGTATTTTGTGTAATTTAAGCCAAAATCCTGTAAATTTAGGTCAAAATACCAAGTTTTAGTCTCAAGTTCAAGTTACTTCTCTAGAATTGGTTTATAATGCAGAAAATAGGTAATAGAAGCACAAGAAACTATTTCTGGACACCTGGAGCAGTTAGGAGTGAGATCAGACAGTTACAGGACTCATTACGATCGTAACCATATCCATTACGGCTGTAATGATGTCCCCAGATTGGATCCAGAGATGGGATAGGGTCATTACGGCCGTAATCACCACATCCCGAGACTGCAAAGTTCAGAACTTAGCCAAAACCTCTTCAGATCACCCCATTATGGCCGTAGCCAACCCTCATTACGGCCGTAATGACCCTATCTCGAGAGATAAATTCCCAGTACTTAGTCACCACAAGAGCTAAGTACACTCATTACGGCTGTAACTTGTACTCATTACGGCCGTAGTGAGGTTTTCTCGAGAGTTGATATTTCATGCCTTAACAAAATTCAGATGCAGAAGAGCTCATTACGGCCGTAATGACCCTTCATTACGGCCGTAACCAAAACCAACAATTCATAGAATAGATCCCATTACTATATTCTTGCCACGCTTTGCCATTTTTAGCACTCACTACGACCGTAATGAGCGTCCATTATGGCCGTAACCAAAGTCGGAAGAGCAGTTCAGTTTTATTTTGGGAAGTTTTTAGAGGTTATTTAGGGATTCGTGTATTTTTGTATAAATAGGGGGGTTCAGATCTGTTTAGGACATGCTTTTAGAGAGATAATTTTTCATTACACTTTTGAGAGAAAGAGAGAGATTTTGGGGAAGAAAGAAGAAGAGGAAGTCATTAGAGACTATATCATCAACTTTGGTTTATTCTTCCACTTGTTCTCTTGTTTTCTTTTACTTGCTTAGTTGTATTTTCATGGTCATCAAGGGCTAATTCTCCATTAGATTTTTAAGGAGACTTAAAACTTGGCTTGTATCTTACTTAGTATAATGATATGTTGATCGTTTTTGTTATTATGGCTTGTGCTTGTTTTTATTGCTTATTGTGATCTTGATCAAATTGCATACTTAGGATTTAATGGTTGCAATTGAGAAATTGAATTGTTAGATCCTGACCAAAAGTAACAAGGTAGATGGTAATTTAAGTACCGAAACGTGACGATTGTCATCTATAGGCCAACTTAATTGAATTGAATAATTGTACCAAGTACCGAGAGGTGAATTGCAATTGTTTAAGTAGATTAAGGCAATTAGGATTTAATGAGTTTAGACTAGGATGATCAAATATCGAAAGGTGAAATTGTTCTAGTTTAGATATGGTATTAACATTGAAATATCCCTTAGTACCAAACTTGTTAATTACGCCTCCATAATACAAAAACAAACCTTTAATTTACCAAGTAGATATAAACTAGTGGATAGAAACCCTAGAAACCTAAATCTCTCATCTTAATTCTTCAAGTTGTTAATTGATTTACTTAATCTCAAAATTGCATAACACCAACACCAAACTCTTACTTTACAACAAAACTCAACATCTTACTTTTAATTTCTTACTTAGATTAGATTATTAGAATTTGATAACTAAATCAGACTTGTCTCTGTGGATTCGATCCCTAAGTACTACAATAGACGATTTTATACTTGCAACCTCTATCTAGCAACTAGGGTTAGTAAAACTCACATCAAGTTTTTGGCGTCGTTGCCGGGAACAACGGTGATTTTAGTTTCAGATTTTTGTAATTTTGAGTTAAGTTTCAGTTTTTAACATTTTTTAGCGTTCTTTTTCTCGTGTTTTGTAGGCTGAAAACTGGAAGGAGAGTCCTCAACCCTGAAAGAGCAAGAGTTGGTTGAGTGGTTCTCTCGAAAAGGATCAACTCATCTCTTCTACGAGAGAAGGAGAAACCGCCTTCCAAGGGGGCCAAATTTGAACCTAACTCCACATCGATTAGAGATGTCGAACGTCGATGCTGAAGCTGCATGCATAGAGAACCTTGAAAGGGAGCGCAATCAAATGGCCGCCGAGTTGCAACGGTTGAGAGTAACCGCTCTTAATTGCGAGGCTCTTGAAGCGGAAGATGCAAACCGTCCATTGAGGGAATTCACCGCTCCAAAGGTCGAAGAGATACGACTAGGCTACACTGCTCCTACATCAATGCAGAAGAGTACCAAATTCCTCCCGCATGGGTGAACATGGTGCAACGTAACCTTTTCCATGGTTTGCCACATGAGGACGGCACCCAACATCTAGCAAACTTTGAGTAGATTTGTAGCACAATAAATGTACATACGGTTACACCTGATGATCTTAAGGTTATGACCTTTACATTTTCTCTTGTAGATAAGGCGAAGAGTTGGATTCGTAGCCAACGTCCCGGAAACATGAACACATGGTCCAAGGTTGTGAATGTGTTTCTCAACAAGTTCTTTTCACCATCCAAGACCAACTCATTTCGCCACCAAATTCACAACTTTCGACAAAAGGCGAAGGAGACAATGAGCGAGGCTTGGGAGAGATTCCAAGAACTCCAAAGGTGTTGTCCTCATCATGGGATTGAAAGGTGGAACTTGCTTCAAATTTTCTACAATAGTCTCATGCAGCAAGAAAAATGTATGCTTGATGCCGCTGCCGGTTGTAGTCTCATGAATAAAGGGGTGCCGATGGTTACAAGTTGGTTAACGACATGGCTCTCAACCAAAGCCTATGGCACAATTGAAGGGCTGCTTTGAATCGCAAGATCGATCTTCTAAGCGTAAGTGCGGTAAATTCTACTCATTCTCCTTGTACTATTTGTGGTGGTATGGACCATCTTGCAATAAATTGTGGTGTTAGTAATGATGTTGTGTTTGAGGATGTAAATGTCATTAACCAAGATAATTATAGACCAAACAATAACCCATATTCTAATACCTACAATCCGGGTTGGAGAAACCATCAAAAAATTTCGTGGAGGCAAAATGACCAAGGTTTTAATGCACCAAATCAAGGGTATGGTAACCAAGGTCAAGGTAACCAACAACCAAAGTCCAATCTTGAAAAGATGTTGGAAGCCTTTATGACTAGCCAAAACCAAAAGTTTGATGAATTGAGTCAAAATGTAGACTTGTTAGCAACCCAAAATAAGATACTTGAAACCCAAGTTGCACAACAAGCCACCTACTTTACGCGCCAACCGGGTACGCTACCACCCAAACCCGAAAGCAACCCAAAGAATGTCAAGGCGGTTACACATACACTTTAAAGTGGCAAGAGGTATGTTGATCCACCAATACCCGATGATGTCTATGTGAGGCAACGTGATGGGAAAGACAAAGAGCACATCTCCACACATGAGGATTAAGCCTTAAAGGAAGCACAAACTCGAAGCGAGGTAAGTACGAAGGCACCAAGGTACATACCTCCGCATAGGTATGCACCCTTTCCTCAACGCATACCTAATGAAAAGACTGAAAAACAGTTCGGTAAGTTTGTTGAATTGTTGAAACAATTGCATGTCAATCTACCATTGACCGATGTAATGACCTAAATGCCAATCTAATCAAGTTCTTTAAAGATATTTTGTCAAATAGACGTAGATTAGAAGAGGTCCAAATGGTTGCACTAGATGCATGCAATAGTGCTTTGGTGATGAACGAACTACAAAAAAGTTGGATGACCTCGGTAAATTTTCTATCCCTTGCTCCATTGGGAATGTCCAATTCAAACATGCATTTTGTGACCTTAGAGCAAGCATGAGTTTAATGCCAAAATATGCCAAAATATGTGTTTGGGGAACTTAAGCCAACTAGGATCACGTTACAATTAGCGGACCAATCGGTCAAATTACCCATGGGGGTTGTTGAGGACTTACCGATCCAAATTGGAAAATTCTATGTACCAATTGATTTCATTGTGGTTGACATGAAAGAGGATACCAAAACACCTTTGTTGTTAGGTAGACTCTTTCTCAATACCGCTAGGGCAATAATCAATGTGCACGATGGAATCATCACCTTGAATATTGGCAATGAAAATGTGACATTTGATGTAAAAAGGTCCCTAAAATACCCATCAAACGATCATACAGTTTTTAGTGTTGGAATTTTGGATAGGTTGTTGGATGAGGAACTCAGCAAACACATCAGCAAAGGGTCTGTTGAAATCTGGATGGAAAGCACATGCAAATAACTAGAAAAACTGCCCTCTGCCGAGACCCATTACGGCCATAATGACCACTCATTACGGCCGCAACCAGTCCAGACTCATTACGACCGCAGTCAAATTTTCCTGTGTACCCTTCTGACTAGACAACCCAGTCGACCATTACAGCCGTAATGACCCCCATTACGGCCGTAATGACCCAATTCGGAACCCAAATTTTCATGTCTCGACCCCTGAATCAGTCCCAAACTTTGCCAAGACTCGTGAACAGCTCACATCTTATATTGGCGCTCAGTTTGCCGAGCAGCGCCAGTATTTTGACTCTCAGTACCATACCACCGCCCACCAGGCTAGCTCCGTGTACCACCATTTCACGGAGGTCGACCCTCGCATCCCGATCAGCCAGTCTGAGCCGCAAACTTTCCCACGCTCAATCGTCAGTCGCCAGACTCATTCTTCGATGGGGTCGACTTTGATGGACAATGAGCGCAGTCACCGCCGCACCTTCATCTTCATAGCCGCATACATTATAAGCTTTCTATCGTCCTTTCTCTATTTACTTTTCTTAGCTTACTTTTCGCACAAAGACGTGCTTTTAGATAGGCTTGGGGGAGGGTAGAAAATTGGACTTGTATCTTTTACCTGCTTTCAGTTATTTGCTTTGCGTCAGTCTATGTTATTTATTTTTACGTGTGTTTTTCCTAGAGTTTTAAAAAGAAAAATTCGGTATTTTAACTCATTTTCGTGATTTCAATGGTATAACGTCATACACACCAAAAATATTTTATTGTTGCATTCTAAAAAAAATAAAAAATATTTTATTTGCATGTTTATTTCTTGTTTTGCATAAAAATTTGAAAAAAAGAAAAAAATCATAAATTTAAAAAAAAATTGGGATAATTAATCTGCTAAACAACCTTTGATCGATGGATTTGACAAATTCATTCATCCACTAGATTGATCTTTGGTCAGGGATTTATTGTACTATTTCATTAGAACCATAAGTATTTCGAAAAGGTCTTACTGATTTGAGTTACGGTATTTTAGTGATAGTGGTCTAGAATTAGTAAACTCGTTTTACAAGGTGTAAGCCAAGTCTCAGACGCGCCACACCAAAGGTTACCGAAATACTTGGAGTCTGTAGGAAACCTGGCGCAAGACTCAGAGACCTTTTTCTAAATTGTACTTAATTGAACAAAGGTGTAAATTGCAAAAAGTGAGCAATATGTAGGGTTGAAGTCCTTAGGACAGATACACCCATATAATAAATAAAAAATATAAAAAACAAAAAAAAATCCAAAAATAATAATAATAATATTGAGGGGAAAATGAGAGAGCCCAAAAGCAGACAGATGCACAAACAAAAAAGTCAATAGCATCAGGGCACAATTTACAACCTAAATTAAAATTTTCTTTCAAAAATGATTTTCTGAAATTGGCTTACACTTGTAGAATTGAGGGAACAAGTTCGAGATTTACCGATCTAAATTATCATACTAACTCGTTGGTAAAGAAGTAAAATATTTTAGCCCCGACTAGAAAAACTTATGGATTTGATAAAATAGGACAATCGATTTCTTTAAATTTACCAAAGACTTTGACAAAGGATTTGTTTAGTAGCGGGTTAATAATCCCACCAAAAACATGTTCCCATAATTGGCATGTAGTTTAGCACTTTAATTTTGTTCTTTATTTTTGTTTCATACAAAATCGTGTTGTGATGTGAAGAAGACCATTGAAAAATATTCGAATGAGTTGAATACCAATTTTATTTTTAAACATATTATTTCAAGATCACACGTGAAAAGAAATGCGTATGTTAGAGTCCAGCCAAGGTACTTGGTGTAAAATAACATAAATTACCCTTAGAATTCCCGTAAGTGTTTAGACTTGCTTGAGGGCAAGCAAGGACTAGGCTTAGCGGAATTTTGATAAGACAAAATTATATACCAGAATCGTAGGGTATTTTGTGTAATTTAAGCCAAAATCCGGTAAATTTAGGTCAAAATACCCAAGTTTTAGTCTCAAGTTCAAGTTACTTTCCTAGAATTGGTTTATAATGCAGAAAATAGGTAATGAAAGCACAAGAAACTATTTCTGGACACTTGGAGCAGTTAGGAGCGAGATCAGACAGTTACAGGACTCATTACGGTTGTAACCATATCCATTACGGCGTAATGATGTCCCCAGATTGGATCCAGAGCGCATGCACAGCCATTACGGCCGTAACCACCACATCCCGAGACTGCAAAGTTCAGAACTTAGCCAAAACCTCTTCAGATCACCCCATTACAACCGTAGCTGTGACACCCCGAAATTATCGGTCCAGCGGGGGTGCTCAAATCCATAGTATCTTCACAGCACATGTCCAGACTTGTCAACCTACGTCGTCAAAAGAACAGAAAACAACAGAAACAAAACGGAGTCAGCTATAAAGCTCAATAATCGGTTATTTTACGATGCGCTTCTCCTTAACAGGTTTTACCAATAAATCGATGTAATGTTTCAAAATCACATGCAAATAATATCATAAACAAATGAATATCAAACAATCAGACAGTAAAAATGAATGTAGTATGTCTCGACTTTATATGGTATCAACATGTACTATCAAATCAAACTCTACTAACTTTGGTCTGGTATTTCAGTTCAGATTTCATATCAATTCACATCATTTCATAATTTCGAGACATTTCCTATTTCAAACAAATCACATGTTAATCATTGACCCAACGTCATCGTTAGGCCCTAAAAAAGTAATATAATCCCCTATCCCAACCGGTACTGGGCACAAAAGAGGACAATTTCTGTATGCGCATAAAGAACCTGTTTTGCGAAGTCAGGTTGCGATCCTCGTCATTCGTATATTACTTTTATAATCCAATATAGTCAGACCCACAGTGTATTCTGTGGCGTCATATCAAATCCATTTCCAGAATCAATTATGGAGAACAGTCAATACGGTTAACCATTCAAATAATGCAGTTCAACAAATGCAATGAAATCGAATATCAAAATGCATAATAAAATATATATGAAACAATCACAATCCATTTCAAAACAAATCACACACAATTCAATCCACAATTTCAATCCGAATCACACATTCGGATCAGATAGTCAAAAATCAAATACAAGTTAAGGAGAAGTCCGATTACCTGATCAGAAGACGATTCAAACCGTCAAATCAAATTTCCTTGAACTTGAAACATCTATGTCGTATCGTTGGAAATCCAATCGGAGAAACCTACCAATCATCAACGGATATTCAAAAATTCATCCCTTATGTTTTTACTATTTTCCTAATTAATCTCTCCCTTTTTTCTTTTCTTTTCTTTTCCCTTTTCCCTTTTCTTTTCTTCCGATTTTCTCTCTTCTTATCTGTTTTAAATTCTCTTTTCATTTTTTTCTTGATTTATGGGAGGAGGATTTCGAGAGCCTCAAAGGCTTTGGCCGTGGCTTGCTGCATGGCAACCACGTGGCAGAGGGCCACATCCCGCCTTCTTCTTTTTTTTATTAATTTTTTGTTTTATGTTGGATCTTCTATGACAAGTAATGTAATCAACCATGTAACGATTTATTTGTATAATGAGTCAGCTGCAAAGTTCTATCATCTGATTTGTTCAATTTAATTAATGTCTTGAATTATTACCACATATTTTAACTGGTGTCTTAGAGTATTTGTAACTCACCATTCGTATGATTATTTTTAATGCACGATTACAGAGAATCACTTATACTTCAATTTCCTTTATGCAATTTCTTAATAAAAATAAAACGTTTCTTCATAGAAATAAGATGCTAACTATAGGTAATTACTTATTCCTAATCAAGGTTATAATTTCTTTCCGTAAATTTTAGTATTGCCAAGCAATTTCGCAAATATACTACTTAATTACTAAATTAAAAGTTAAACTATGTTGTTGTCCATTACTAATCATTTTATTTAATATGAAATACTTTACAAATAATATGGCTATGACAAGATGTTAACAAATCAATGCATAATTGCATATGGTATAATAAAATCACCGTAACAATGGGAAAGATCACGCATATATGTATGATATGCAAATAATTATTTAGAAAGTAGTAAAGCTTATTGATCATTTGGAAAAGTAAGAAGAGTCTAGAATTATTCTTGAAAATGGTAATGTATTGGTCATTTAAAAAAAATTAGTCCAACATATTTAATTTACAAGTTGGTCCAAATAAAACATATCAAAATATATTGAAATAACTTTGGGATGTTACAGTAGCCAACCCTCATTACGGCAGAGCAGTTCAATTTTATTTTGGAAAGTTTATTAGAGGTTATTTAAGGATTCGTGTATTTTTGTATAAATATGAGGGTTTAGATCTGTTTAGGACTTGCTTTTAGAGATATAGTTTTCCATTACATTTTTGGAAGAAAGAGAGATTTTGGGGAAGAAAGAGAAGAAGAAGAAGAAGGAGAAGGAAGAAGAAGATGAAGCCATTAGAGACTATATCATCCACTTTGGTTTATTCTTCTACTCATCTTGTTTTCTTTTATTTGCTTAGTTGTATTTTCATGACCATCAAGGACTAATTCTTCATTAGATTTTTAGGGAGACTTGAAATTTGGCTTGTATCTTACTTGGTATAATGATATGTTGATCGTTTTTGTTATTATGACTTGTGCTTATTTTTATTGCTTATTGTGATCCTGATCAAATGACATACTTAGGATTTAATGGTTGTAATTGAGAAATTGAATTGTTAGATCTCGACCACAAGTAACAAGGTAGATGGTAATCTAAGTACCGAAACGTGACGATTGTCATCTTTATGCCAACTTAATTGAATTGAATAATTGTATCAAGTATCGAGAGGTGAATTGTAATTGTTTAAGTAGATTAAAGCAATTAGGATTTAATGAGTTTAGACTAGAATGATCAAATACCGAAAGGTGAAATTATTCTAATTTAGATATGGTATTAAGATATAAATATCTCTTAGTATCAAACTTGTTAATTGCGTCTCTATAATACAAAAACAAATCTTTAATTTACCAAGTAGATATAAACCTAAATCTCTCATCTTAATTCTTCAAATTGTTAATTGATTTATTTAATTTTAAAATTGCATAACACAACTCTTACTTTACAACAAAACTAAACAACGGACGGATCGAATCGGCAAAAGTTGAACTAGAAAGTTTTCTAAAATAAATCTGATCCCTTCGTTATAATCTAACGTTCGATATTGAAATAATTGAGTCGCAGTTCTCTAAAATTGATTGAATCCTAAATCTGATTTGAATGCAAGCTCAGTAACCTCCGACGACGCATGGCAGCGTCGCCCACAGGCCGTAGGCTCGCTCTATCTGCTTCCGTTCAGGCCATCCGCCGTGCCTCCTCTCCAAAGGAAGCTCTTACCCGCTTAAACCTCCGCCTGCGTGGCCTCTTCCCACCTGATCCATTTGCCCCACATGCGGCAGTTTTCACCATTAAATCCGTTTCCTCCGATCCCTCTCTGCGCCGTTTTCTCACACCACTCCTCCATGCTTATGTTATTAAGAGCGGCCTCCTTCCTGATGTTTACGTAGCATCAGCCCTTTTGCATTCGTATTCTCTCTTCTCCCTTGATGATGCACTCATGCTGTTCGACGAAATTCCCCACAGAAACCTCGTCACGACCAACACCATGATATCTTGCTTTGCCCGAAACGAAGACGTCCGTTCTGCCCAGTTGCTCTTTGATTCAAGTAATGACAAGGACGTGGTCACTTGGTCTGCCTTGATCCGGGGGTACATGGAAACAAACCGCACAGCTGATGGTTTACGTTTATTTCATAAGATGACGGCTCGACGAGATCTAAAGCCTGACTGTGCTCTTTTAGTGATATTGTTATCTGGTTGTTCCTCCCGTGGGTCTCTGAGGCTTCTATGCAGATCAATCCATGCATATGCATTGAAGAATTTATCAGAGAAGGAGATGTACCAAGAACTTGGAACCTCACTTATTGGCATGTATGCAAAGGGTGGTAACCTGAAGTGTGCTTTCTCTGCCTTCAATCAGATTCCGAAAAAAAATACCGTGCATTGGACAGCTATGATATGCGGTCTGGCCATGCATGGGCATGCAAAAGAAGCCATATCACTTTTGCAAAAGATGAGGAGCTCAGGTGTTAATCCTAATGAAGTCACATTCACCTCAATTTTCAATGCATGCTGCAATTCTGGTTTAACTGACCAGGCACAGAATTTCCTTGCCATTATGGTGCAGGATCTCGGGTTTAAGCCGACCTTGCATCACTATGGTTGTCTGGTCAATTTGTTCGCCAAGGCTGGTAGGTTAGATGAGGCCTATGGAGTAATCAAGTGCATGGACATTAAACCGAATATTGTAATTTGGACTTCATATCTTGAGGCTTGTAAAAGGTACAAGAAGTTTGAGATGGCAGAGGAGGGCATAGAGAAGGTTCTGCGCATGGTCAGGCCATATCAGAATGGTGGAGTCTACACTCTCGTTTCAGATCTGTATGCATTAGGGGGACGTTGGTCTGATGCCTTGAGAATCAGGCAACTGATGGATCAGCAGAAAGTAATGAAGGTTGCAGGGTCGAGTTCCACTGAGGCGGGCAAGAGATAGAGGTAAGCTGCTTGTCAAGTGGAAAAAAAAAATGCCATTTATCAAGGCATATGCTAAAATGTACTTTTGAGAAGCCACCATTAAGCTGCTTATGTGGATGCTACAAACTTGTTGAAGATGGGGTACGTTCCTTCAAATGGCATCTTTTCTAATCTCTATTTTCTTCCTTCTGGCTGCAATGGGTTTCAAATTGCATTTGATAAGGTAGTGATGGGCAACCCATAAATGAAAGAATATGAAGTTTTTGGTGCTGCACCCATCATCAAATAACAAAACTAAAAGAAGAAATGAAAAGGAAACAAGTCGAAATGAAGAAAAGAAGCAAAGAAAATAGGAGCAAATTAAAAGCAGAACTTGCAAACCCTATTTTGTTCCATTTTAACTATGTTTATTTACTTTTCAAGTGGAAACGATTGTACTGAATTTATTGCTTCAATAGTCATATATTTTTACATACTAGAAGCTTCATTAGGTCTTGTTGTGTCCTTGTAATTTTTCCTGAAAACTAAATATTGTTATATTATGTTTCAATGGTCAAGACCAACCTTTATTTTTTTCCTTGAAAAAATATGATTGGGGGTTTTAAAGTAAGATTCCTGATTTAAGCACATGAACATTACACGTGGTTTGGAAAACTATACAAAAATATACTCATGGGTAAAATGATTTACAAGTCAGGAAAGGACGGTTGTGATAGACTTGACTAGCTAACATCAAAATTCATTAATTTTATGAAAATGAAATTCAATATAAACTTCTTTTTCTAATCTATCACAACTTGTTTGGGACAAAATGCCTTGTTGTTGTTGTTGTTGTTGTTGTTGTTGTTTGAGTAAAATGATTTATAGATGCACAGAATTCCGCATTCTCATCTTTGTCATATGAACTACTATGGTTTTACAAATAACCATAGCAATCTTATATTTGCCATGCAACTGATAAGAATCGCACCGGCTTTTAAAAGTGTTGCAATGCTTGCATAATGGTTAGGGAAGTAAATGCCATCTGATACAAAGGCAGTCTGAAGTGACTCCGCTATGAACATGGACACAAATAATTTGTGGAATTTTTGAGAAGGGTTGATTTAGTATAGTAATTTGAGTGAGTCCGCTGTGAACAAGAACTTTAAAACACAAAACAATTACAATTGTTGATTGTCATTTGTAATTATGCAATAAGTTGATTTTGTCATAAATTAGTGCAGTCAAATTAATTTGATCCATAGCAGAATTGGCCATGGAGTTTTAGGTCGCGTCGAAAACACGAGAAGAGATATGGGTCGATCAAAATTGACATGTGTTGAAGCTGTAAAAAGAAAAAAAGCCATAAAATGTCTCCAAATAGTTGGCGTCAGATATGAGTGCATGAAAGTTAGCGATTCACGTATCAAAATCGTGACAAACTAAATTTTAGAAGTAATGTTATAATTGTACGACTTTAGTCCGGAATTAACGCCGTAGAATACTAGTCAAAACTTATGATTGGTAGAATAGTGTATTATTATTATTATTATTATTATTATCATTTTTATACTTCTATATTTATTATTATTTTATTATTTATTATATTGATTTTCATTTCAGATTGGATTTGACTTCTAGCCTATCACAATTTATTTGGAAATAAAGACATTGTTATTGTTGTTCTTACTAGAATTGGCCTACAAATTTAGTTCGTACAAAGTATGGGTAATTATTTAACACAGCAATCAAATATTTTTCAGATAAATATTTCAGAGATTTGGTGCTGAAAGTCCCATATCGTTGCGTAATGACTATTGTATCTGATTCATGTCACAGCTGTGGCCTGCTTGATAGTGCTAAGGAACATATTGGGTGAGAGCACTAAACTAAGGAGGGAAGAATCAAATTCGGATTCGTCTTGTGGAGCTTCCGATCCTTTTTGATGGAGAAGGTGAAGGATGCTGTCCATGATGCTTTTCAGACCAGAGGAATTGACATTCCTCAAGAGATACTCAACCGTCGATGCCACAAGTACTCCCATCATGAACCCCAGGTAAATATATTGACAATAGTTGGAGAGTAGTCATGTATTTGTGAATTGAAATAGGTGGAAGAGCAAGATAATGAGGGGAATCCTATATAAAATGCCGCTCTCTCCCACTATCAACTTTGATAGAAATGTTGAAGGTACAGCCCGGGAGAGAGGATGTAGATGTGAGCACCTTCAGGCCAACACTGTATCATCTGTTCGGCAATGATGCGAGTTCAAAATTCAAGAAGTTTATGAAAGTAATCTTCAAACGGCTCCAAGAAGGCCGCCTCTCCATGGCAGCGGGGATGGACATGGTGGCATCATGGGCCTACTAAGTGGCATTGTACAAGATGTACTCAAAATCAAAGATGAAGAGGATGATGAGGAGGTGGAAGTCGAAAATGAGATGGAGCTTATGATGTTCGATTTAATTTCCTTCTTTGGGGTTTGAACTATGGCTTGGATTTCTCTGTCAAAGTTGGATATGTAGACCTAAGATTTGCATTATTTCTTTCTTATTAGTTTTGACTTAAATTTTGTTAGTTTTATTAAAGATGGTGGTAAACAAAAAGATGGTTGTAGACAAAACTATAAGATCATCAAATTATACTAGGAAAATATAAAATGCTTATACCTAGCACAGTAATTGATGAAGGACAACCACCTAAGCACCCATGTGAACCAAATCAATTAAAGAATTAAACATCTATGACAAAAAATAATAACTAAACCTAAATTTTAAAGCAAGGAAGAAAACGGCAGTAAGAAAAAAAGCTTATCAGAACGATGTATGCGCCATTTGTTGTTCGCCATGCTTAAACCTCAAGTCAATAGATAACTTAACAAGAAAACAATCAACTAAAAAGCAAGGTAGATGGGTTGATTAGCCGCAAAACACCCTTCACAAAAGCTTCTTCGAGGCTTGTGTGCTTGAAATTAAATGGAAGCTAAACAACAAAGACCTCATTTGACCAAAAGTGACTGGTGCACCACTATCCATGAGAGCTTCGGTGATCCTCAGCCAATTTGTCAATTTTTCTTACTAGTAATCATGCCCTTGCACACTAACCAGAGGAAATTATGTAGTAGAACACAAAATTTACTAAAGTATTTTTTCATAAAGCGGCGAAGCGGCATCGTGCAAAATGAAGTGTGGAGCGTGCAGCGTGAAGCGTGAAGCGTCAAGCATCAAGCGCCAAACGGGAAGCACGAAGCAACGAAGCAACATCCTGCGGCTTGCAGCGGCGTTATGAGGTTTGGAGCGTGAAGCGTGTAGCTGCGGAGTGACGTCATGCGACCTGCAGCAGGAGCGGCAGATCGGCGGAGCGGCGTCATGCGGCCTGCAGCAGCATCATCCGGTGTAATACACCACTTGCCGCTTTACGCTTGTCGCGTCCCGCTTGCCCCTTCCCGCTTCCAGCTTCATGCTTCCTGCTTCCCGCTTCATGCTCCAACTTGTAGAAGGTAAGCACTAATCTTTTCTGGTTGCTTACTTTGAATCTGATTATTTTCGTTTGTTTTAAGCGGATTTGCTCGAATTTGGTCTCGTGGAATTGAGCAGGTGACGCTCTCTCTAGCGAGCTTTTACGCTTGTTGTGCCTCACAGCGGTTTAGCCAGAGAAAACACACAGATGTAGCTTTTTGATACACGATCTTGGGTACCTAGCCAATTTTCAGAAGGTAAGCACTAATCTTTTATGGTTGCTAACTTTGGATCTGATTATTTTCGTTCCCTTTAAGCCGATTTGCTCGAATTTTGTCTCGTTGGATAGAAGAGATAATGCTCTCTCAGACGAGCTATTACGCCAATTGTGCATCTTAAATGATTTTCCCTAGATAACGAAAAGCACCACGGGCTTCGCGTTCTACATGGTGCACAACCTTCACATGGTTATTAAAGAAGCAGCCCATTGTCACACTCTCAACCTGTGAAGCCGAGTACGTGGCAGCATCACATTGGGTGTGTCAAGCTATCTAGCTAAGGAACTTGCTGCATGATCTGAAGCTCCCGCAACACGAAGCAACAGAGGTTCGGGTAGATAACAAGTCGTCAATCGAATTGGCAAAGAACCCGGGTCAACACGAGAGGAGCAAACATATTGATGTGAGATTTCATTCGATTCGGGAACACATCAAGGACGGTGAAGTTCGGGTGGTTCATGTGTAAAGCAATGACCAAGCTGCAGATATCTTTACCAAGGCTCTACCGAAGCGATTGTTCGAGAACTACAAGCATATGCTTGGGATGGTGAACGTTCGAGACTTGAGCTTAATGGAGGATGTTGGAAGTTATAATCTCCAAGTCTCGAACCCGGCCCTGAACTCGAAGGACAACAGCAAGAACCTGAGACATTGTTCGGGTAATGAACATTGTCCGGGTAATAAATTGAACTCGGATAGTATGAAGAACTTGGGTGGTGAAACCGGAGGAGTTCGAGAGCATACCGAGATAGAAGATCTCGGGATGCCGAGGGGAAAAATGACTCGGGACAAACAACCCGAGGTCACTCTAGGAACCGAAGATGAGGATTCAGGAAGATCAACCCGAATTACTCACAGCTCAAGTTGACAGCTTGAGTTAACAAACGCCGAAAGCAAAACTCTGACAGGAGGCCACCAAAGTTAGGGACAACATGTGGGTGCAAGGACTTTAGTACCGTGGTCATGATGAGCTACAGTAGGCTAATATAGTAGCTGTAAACTTTATTGTACATATAATGATTATCCCTTTTAGTATAAATAGGATAGTAGTGCAGAATGTAAAACATAGAGATAGAGAGAGAGACAGAAACTATTGTAAGGTTCTAAGTTTAAATAGAAAACTGCTTTTAAGCAAATACTTCCTATCCTCTCCAATCAAAGTAACTCTGTTTTGATCCTCTATAAATCATTCCTCATGTGAATGAAGCTGAGCGCCACCTGTTCTAAGTAACTTGTGAGAATATCCGAAAGAACCGAGAGTAAACATTCGGATTACAATTCGGGTAGTAATTTGTGTTAGAGGCCCATACTAGTGAACAACCTATGAGAACCTTAGAACTTTCTCGGTACAGGAAACATCCACCCTCGGGAAGTGTCTTCGGATAGTGGTTTTAAACTAACAGATTGGTATCAGAGCTAATGACTGGATTCGAGAGCAGTTCATTCAGGCATATGTCGTTGCCGAAGTTGAACAAATCAAACTACGACAATTGGAGCATCCAGATAAAGGCATTGCTAGGCGCATATACTCAGACGCTACTCAGACCGAGGCAATGACTGTAGCTAACCTCAAGGCATTGAGAGAAAACCGCATGAAGGACAAGACAGCTCTCGACATTCTCTATCAAGGTGTAGACGAGTCTGGCTTTGAGAAGATAGCCAAAGCAGCAACTTCAAAAGAAGCGTGGGAAACGCTGCTGACAGCTTACAAAGGTGCCGAACGGGTTATGTAAAACCCGTAAATTTTTTTAGCAACTTAACCATTGTATTAACAATAAAAATTTTCGTGTTTTATAAAGAAAACCCTAAATTATAATTATGTAAATTAAATAAACTAATTCCAATTCGTCACGACAAATTATTAAATGAACACATTTCCTCTATATAACCAATCTCAATTTAATCGTGTAATTAGGTATTCTACAATTTATATATATATACAATAAATTCATACCAATGAAACTAATAAGTCTGATTTATAATTGAATATGCATGAAACGAGTTATACGATCCGTTTTCAATTCAAATATGCTGTCTCACGCTCAGTCGCACATTCTTGGCCTCAGCAGACCCAAAATAACGTTAATAAACCCTTAGAGTACATTGGAGATTTGTATTTCGACATGACCCGACCCATTGGGTCATCTCTCTGTCGTGCAGCTGGATGCTGCACGAAACATCACACATGATTGCCTCAATGATCATCCCACTAACTCTCTCTCCCTCTCTCTTATTTCCTTCCCGAGAAACTTTCTCTCTCACCCCATTAATTACCCACTCTCTCTCTCCCCCCTCTTGGCACATTAAATGCACTCTCTCCTCTTTCTTTTCTTTTATGTTTTTCCTTCGATCCCGTCGCCCTTCTCTCCTCCTTTTTCTTTTCTCCACCCTCTATCACGTGTCCCATCACATCTCCTGTTCTCTCTTCTCCCCTTCTTCCTTTATGTCCCTTCTTGTTCCCTTCGCTCGCATCTGTGCCCTCTCTCTCTTGCTGCCTTACTGTTCGATGGCACCCACCATTAATGAGGAGAGGCGCCCTTCTCTCTGTTCCTCTTACCTGGTTTTATCTCTCTCACTGTAGACCATTAATGGTAGAATTAAATGTTCGTCGCATCTGCACTCAAGTACTCGACCCTCATAGTCGTCGCCTACGACTTGGTTTGACCTCGGTGTAGAGAGGCATGCACCCACCACCTCAGCACCCCTTGCCTATTTAATGCACCCCAACGATCCCTCTTCATCTTTGTGCTTGGTCTATGCTCATGTGCTGAGCTAGCCTCCCAAAAACTTAAACTCGATTTTTGATTTGCTAAAAAAGAAAGAAAGTAAAGGAAGAGAGCAAAGGGGATTTGGAAATCAGGTGGTGGAAGGGGCTGCCTTGACTGTCGTTTTTCGATCTTTGTCACCTCGTCTCGATTGTCTAACTTATTACTGGTAATAAACCCTAGATGCACTTTTTGATTTGTTGCTTTCTTTGTTGTGTTGGTTTGTGGTGATTCTTGACTTGTTGTTTGATGCACTTTGATTGCAGTGGCCATCGAGTCACTGTCTGGTGTTTGAGAATCGTCTCTATGATCTCTGGCTTGAAATATTTTTTGCCAGCTTGACTTGCTATTGGGTTTGAGAATTTTGAATCCTTTTTGGGACGAAGTAATTGCACCGTACTAGTATTACCTGGTTGGGATCTGTCATAGTGTATTGGTAGGCCCTGATACCAGTCTTGTTGTGAACTGATACCTTTGTGCCTCGATTCTGGTTTGCTGGCTAATGCACCAGTTGTATCCTGATTCTTTGTTAAACCTGTACTTATCTGGTTGTTTGCTGTACTGGTATCCCACTGGTCCCTTACCCAGTGCAGTTAAGCTTGAGCTGGGCTTTGCTGTTTTTCGAGAGTAAAGGCTCAGATGTGATAACCAGGCCTTTGTGAACCTTTACGAGTTGGACCTATATAGGCCTTGCTGGACCTTTAGTAAATTAAAGAAAATATGGGCCTTTGGGCTTTAAAGGCCTATTGGACCCTTATACTTAAATAATAACAAATGGGCCTTTGGGCCCCTAGGGCCCATTGGACCCAAACAGATGCTATTGAACCTTGCTAGATACAAATAAAAATAAATAAATAATTATAAGTATTTTTGGGCTTGGGCCCTAATTGGGCCGAGTTGGGTATTATAACAGATATTACACAATTAGTAGTCTAGCCCATAATACTTAGTAACTAGACCCGAATAATAAAAAAAAGGACCAAGAAAGGTATTGTTAGGAAATAACGATTATAGCCCGTGCAACGAGAGCTACGGCGATGACGTATGAGTCTCGGGCTGTCGATCCCACAGGATTAACACAAAATAAATAATAAATTAAAATGGGACCAACAGGAGTTATTTGTGTTTCTTGTATATTTTCTATATCTTTTCTATACTATATGTAGCACATATATTATAACGAATAATATACGATGTAGTTATATAAATAGGGTAGTTAAGTTGTACGACGATGTAGTTAGCAAATGACATATGACTTAAGATTATACGCAATGATTCAATTAAATAACTAAATATTTAATAAGTATAATAACATGATTAATTAATTATAAGACTAATTAAATATAATATATATATATAAATGATAATGAATTATCGCACACCACCAATATAATTAGACTAAGTAAAATATATATATATATATATATATATATATATATATATATATATATATATATATATATATATATATGAGCATGGCTAAAATAATATGCATAGTACACCACATAACGTATTATGCGTCCATTTGTATTTAATTTGGTCATTAAATTGATATTTAAGTTGCTCAATAAATTTTTCATATCAAAAACAGCCCAGAAATGACACTTTTGTAGTATTAAATCTGGATTTTTTTAAAAAAATATTTAAAAAATAGCTAGAAAGCTCTAAAAATCACGAAATTTGATTTCCTATAATATTTTCATATGAAGAATTTATTGAGAAACTTAAATCTCAATTTAATGACCTATATCTATATGCATAGTACAAAATGGGGTGTACTATGCATATTATTTTAGCCATGCTCTATATATATATATATATATATATATAGAGTCAGGCTATGGTACTTATGTAAGCACCAAGCTCTTTCGTACTTACGATCATATCTCGAATATAAAAATGCAAATGGTCGATCCGAACCGTTAAAAATGTTGTCCATACTAAAATCTATTTGAAACCCGATTTTTTTATTTTTTGAATTTTTTTTACTATTTTATCGAATGGGTACAAATTGGTTAAATTTGAGGTCTGTATATCGTCAGATTACTCAATGTTCTATCCATCCGATAAAATATTAAAAAAATTGCAAAAAATAAAAAATTTGGTTTTCAAATAGATTTTAGTATGGACAATATTTTCAACGGTTCAGATCGTCCATTTGCATTTTGATACTTGAGATATGATCGTAAGTACGGAAGAGCTTGGTGCTTACGTAAGTACCATAGCCTGACTATACATATATATATATATATATATATATATATATATATATATATATATATTAGTATATATTGATCAATTTCTCTATAAGCACCTAATTACATCGAATACGAAGTACACCTAATTACATATGAAACACACGAATGTGACTAAGTAAATATTTAATTAAAATAATAAATATTGATCAATTTCTCTATAAGCACAATATTAATACACATCTATAATTATTAGAATATTTTATTTCTTCCTTGCTTAATTTAACTAAAAGTCCAACGAAAAGTAATTGAATTTATAACATGTTTTCTTCGTGTTGTGTTTTATTTATGTCCTGTAACTTATCGTCCTGACGTCATAATAAATACATGGAAGAAATAATGCACATAGAAATAACTAAAGGTGGCAATTGGGCGGGTCGGGCGGATTTGGGTCAGGCCGGGTCGGGTCGGGTTGTTTGACTTTTGGCGAAATTCAGGTCATAGGTCAGGTCAGGCGATGTCGGGTCGGGTCTCGGGTCATCGAGTGTCGATAATTTTCGAGTCATGGGTCGGGTCGGGCGATGTCGGGTCGGGTCTCGGGTTGTCGAGTGTTGATAATTTTCGGGTCATGGGTCATGTCGGGCGAGATCGAGTCGGGCCACAGGTCGTCTAGTGCCGACAACTTTCGGGTCACGAGTCGGGTCGGGTACGATCAGGTCGGGCCTCGGGTCTACGAGTGCCGACAAGTTTCGGGTCACGGGTCGGGTCGAGAGAGATCGGGTCAGGTCTCGGGTCGACGAGTGTCGAAAACTTTTGGGTCACAAGTCGGGTCAGGCGAGATCGGGTCGAGCCTCGGGTCGACGAGTGTCGACAATTTTCGAGTCATGGGTCCGATCGTGGGACACCAGGTCGACAACTTTTAATACAAGAATTTTAGCCAAAGTGACATCATATATTAATTTAGTTTTTTCCTATTATTTTCTTCATCCAAATGAATTTATAAGCTGATGAATCAGTATCATTAAATGAAATTTCTTATTTATTATCCAGTTTCTTATTATAAAGTATAAACTATAAACACATTTTTATATTTGTTTTATTATACTAAATCTCATGATTAAAATTCTGATTTTAGTTTCATAATAGATTTGTGAAACATATCGAGTGAGTTAATAAATTTTCATAATAAAAATATTATAAATATAATATTTTATTGTGTTGATAAATTTCTATCGGATAATAAAACAATTGTAATTTTACTTCCCTCCTAAAATAACAATATCTACATAATAGTTAATTGTTCCCTCCAAAAAATTGGACTAATTTAGACTTTCCTTCCTAAAGATTTTAATATAGAGTTGCGAGCCATCTCGAGTCGGGTCGGATCAGGTTTCAGACTTTTGGGTTCACATGTGTCGTTTCAGATTGGGTTACAGGTCATCTCAGGTCAGGTCGGGTTGGGTAGGGTTTCGATTCCACATGTGTCGCTTCGGATCGGGTCACGAGTCGAAGCAGGTCGAGTCTCGGGTTTCGATTCCACATGTGTCGCTTCAGATCAGGTTGCTGGTCGTGTCAGGTCGGGTCGGGTCTCGGGTCCATATGTGTCGATTCAGATCTGGTTACGGGTCATCTCACGTCAGGTCAGGTCAGGTTACGGGTCAACCTTTGTCGCGTAAGATTGGGTTATGGGTCGGGTCGAGTCGGGTCGGGTCGGGTTACGGGTCAACCATTGTCTTATAAGTTTGGGTTACGGGTCGTGTCGGGTCGGGTCAGGTTGGGGTTAGTTTGACTTTCTAATAAATCAGGTCAGGTCGGGCTTGGGTCAAGTCGAGTCGAGCGGGTTTCTCGAGTAGGGTCGGGTTCTGCCACCTCTAGAAATAACACTTGAATTAAATGAAGGATTAGACAAGTGTTACTTTATAGGTTATCCTAAAGAAACTCAAGGATATTACTTCTATTATCCATTCGAGAACAAAGTTGTTGTTGCTCGACATGCTGTATTCTTAGAGAAAGAGTTTCTCTCAAGAAGTAATAATGAGAATGAGATATCTCTTGAAGAAATTCAAGAGAGCGACCATGAACCTTTAGTGGTAGATACTGAGGCTAGTGGGAGCAGGGCAAGACTCATACCTTAATTAGTTGAGGAAGAAATTCAACATTTACCTCAAACTTCAGAGGCGCAGTTTGTAGAAGAGATTGTTCCACAAGAGCATGTGAAAGAACCTCGTCAAGAGGCTACGGAGCCCGTCCTACGAAGATCCTCAAGGATAGTCCATGCACCAGTGAGGTACATGGGTCTTCATGAGGTGACGATATTGGATACCGAAGATCCCATGACCAATAATGAAGCGATGGATAGGCCTGACTCCAATGAATGGCTGAAAGCCATGAAATTCGAAATGAAATCCATGTATGACAATCATGTCTGGAACTTGGTGGAACCACCTCAAGGGGTCAAACCCATTGAGAACAAGTGGGTCTTTAAGAGAAAGATTGACATGGATGGAAACTTGACTATGTACAAAGCACGGCTGGTTGCTAATGGGTATCGTCAAATTCAAGAAGTTGATTATGACGAGACTTTTTTACCCGTTGCTATGTTCAAGTCTATTAGGATTCTTTTAGCACTGGCCGCATTTTATGACAATGAAATATGGCAAATGGATGTCAAAACTGCCTTTCTAAATGGTGATTTAGAGGAACTTGTGTATATGACACAACTTATGGATTTTGTAGATCCTAACAATGCTGAAAAGATATGCAAGCTTCGAAGATCCATATATGGATTGAAGCAAGCATCAAGGAGTTGGAATATTCGTTTTGACAAAGAGATCAAAAAGTTTGATTATGTCAAGTGTGATGAAGAACCTTGTGTATATAATAAAGTGAGTGGGAGCTCAATTATATTTCGAGTCTTGTATGTAGATGACATACTTATTATTGGAAATGACATCTCCCTTATGGGATCTGTCAAGTCTTCATTGATGAAAGTGTTCTCAATGAAATATTTGGGTGAGGCTGCTTATGTGCTTGGAATTAGAATCTATAGAGATAGATCCAAGAAACTTATTGGACTAAGTCAAAGCACATATATTGATAAGGTGCTAAAGAGGTTTAGCATGGAGAACTCCAAGCGTGGGTTCTTGCCTATGTCACATGGCGTTCACCTTAGCAAGACCTAGTGTCCTTCAACACCTGGTGAGCTAGAGGGCATGAGTAGGATACTGTATGCTTCTACTATAGGTTTCATCATGTATGCTATGATATGCACTCGTCCTGATATTTCTTATGCTTTAAGCATAACAAGTAGATATCAGGCAAATCTCGGCATGACTCATTGGGGAGCAGTCAAGAGTATCCTTAAATATCTGAGAAGGACAAAAGAGAGCTTCCTTGTATACGGAGGAGAAACTGAGCTAGTTGTAAAGGGTTACACTGATGCTAGTTTCCAATCTGATCCTGATGATTCTCGATCATAATCAGGATATGTATTTATCCTCAATGGTGGTGCTGTGAGCTGGAAAAATTCCAAGCAGGAAACTACAGCTGATTCAACCACTGAGGTTGAATACATTGCTGCCTCAGAAGCAGCAAAAGAAGGATGTTGGATTAAGAAGTTTATCTCCGAGCTTGGTGTGGTGCCCAGTGCAAAAGGTCCAAGTAGGAAACTACAGCTAATTCAACCACTGAGGTAGAATACATTGCTGCCTCAGAAGCAGCAAAAGAAGGATGTTGGATTAAGAAGTTTATCCCCAAGCTTGGTGTGGTGCCCAGTGCCGAAGGTCCGATTGAGCTCTATTGTGACAACAATGGAGCAATTGCACAGACAAAGGAGCCATGATCACACCAAAAGTCAAAGCATGTTCTATGACGATATCATCTCATCCGCGAGATTATCAATCATGGAGATATAAAGGTTTGTAGGGTAGACACAAAAGTGAACACAGCTGATCCACTAACAAAACCTCTAAGCCAGGCTAAACACATGTTACATGCCTCTTCGATGGGTATTAGGCATATGAGTGATTGGTTTTGAGTTTGTTTTCATTCATGCATAAATTTATAGGAGAATGATATGTACTCTTTACTTGCTTAGAGTTGATATGATTGGCTCTAGTTCAAGTGGGAGACTGTTAGTATTGGTGTCCTAGACCCAGATCATATATTTGATATTTTAGTTTATTAATGAATGATCTTTTTTCATTTTGTTCCTTGAGTTATTATATTTTGTGGATCATTTGAGTTGATGACTTAAATTGTAGAACTTCATCAATAAAATAAATATAATTACTGTTAAAAGTCTTTGATCTTGGTATCATCATCTATATTATATATAGAGGACAATGGTATCTTGACGAGTATAGTTCCTCCGCAACACAATGAAGTAACTGTTTATATAACTCATAGTTAAAGTGAGCGTTGGACAATACCAACGATATATATTTCTCATGTAGGAAATATAAACATCTCAACTCTAGAATTCATGATAAAAATAAAATATCAATGACACGTAATACATTCCACGTGATATTTCATTTTAGGGTCTGTCTAGTGCTATACATCCCGATGTATACATATGTGTGATTAGCGTTGACAACTCTTTGTCATATGATCTGTAGAATATGATCATCATCTAATCCGACACACTAATCTTATATTGGTCAATTAGTGTTCCTTGCTAGGCCCTTTGATAAAGTTTGTATTATGTGCATGCAATATAATTATATGTTAATCATATCATAATTAAACTTTAGAAAATCAAGAAAGAATAATTAGCAAGGATGACACGTTCCTACCTTGCAATTATTTTGATAACATGAGACAAGGAATTGACACTGTCACACTCCAGAAATAATGACTAACTTAGGGGTGTTAATCCCGCCACGTGTACTTGATTACAAGTACACGAAAGGCTTAGTTGACCACTCAGAAATATAAATAAGAATAGTTCAATTATATTTAATATAAGGAAAAGCACACACATTTCACACACAATGCATGAACATCCAACAAATACATATATATAATCCAGCGTCTGGTTACAAGGTTTACAGCGGAAGCAAAACAAAAGTAAAATACATACTGAAGAGGGTGATCCCATCAAAGGATATGGGACCGATTCTAGCTAACCTACTACACACTAACTCTAACAAAAGGAATAAAAGAAAACAAATGAATTGATCCTCAAAACGAAAGACGCTGGGGACTCCATCCTAGCACTCTCCTCTGGACAGTGCTTCTTACCTGGACCCTACAACCAACCGTGGAACATGAGTAAATTATAAAAATTTACTCAGTGTGGATTAAGGTCCAGCCTTTGGGATTATATCCGATTCAAAATTGAACCATTCACATTTACTGAGTTTTAATTGTAATTTAAATTACTACACCTAAATGTGCATTTGTTAACCATTTCACATTTTTAACAATGAGTCTATCTAAAAGACGATGCGAGAAAGAAACCCAAAAGTAATATGAGGAATAATAGTATATATAGGTAGTAAGGTGAATAACATCAAGGCTTCCAGACAAGAAAGGATTTGTCAAATTAGAAACCCCGGGTGTAGGACTTCAGGATTCGCCCCCTCAGACGGGTCGTAACCACAAGCCTAAGGGTATTGTTAGGCGGGTCCCAGATCAACCACAGGCCCAACGTAATCATGATTTCATTTGATTCAGTGGAAAAATGAATGGTGGCACAAATAAACAAGCACAAGAAATTAATGGGTACAACCACCTCACTGAATGCGTCCCACGATTAGTCTGAATGAGCCACCACATCATCGGCCATTATCTGCCTATTCATCATACTGTCAACTGCATTCCTTATGCTAGTATATTGTGCCCCGGCCTGTGCTATATTCTTACGCTTGTTTAGCATTCCGTACAGCCGTAAGGCGACATCTTTTCTCTTTGGCACGTGGCTTGCTCTCTGGCCTTGCCTTTTTGAAAAAAATCAACAAGACGAAGGTGATCTTCTCGGGTCAAACTGTACTTGCTAAAGAACGGGTTTTGCTTTTTGCTAACCACAGAACTGAGGTCGATTGGATATACTTGTGGAATTTGGCACGAGAAAGGGGCGGTTGGGGCAGTTGAAGTATGTTTTGAAGAGTAGTTTGATGAAACTTCCTGTGTTTGGCTGGGCTTTTCATGTCATGGAGTTTGTGCCGGTGGAGAGGAAATGGGAGATTGATGAGAAAATCATGAGGAACTGGCTTGAAAAGTTCAATGATCCAAGGGTTCCTATGTGGCTTGCTGTTTTCCCTGAAGGCACTGATTACACGTATGTTTTTTAAACCTTCTTATTTCTGTTATTTCTTGTATAAAGTACTCTCGTCAAGCTGAAATTTTGTTGAAACCACAAAAAGTATATAATATAATGAAGTCCATAAACCATCACAAATTAATTTTATCATTGCTCCCATGTGCTTCTTTATTGGTCATGTTCTTATGTAGTGCTACTGTGTTTGATGTACAAGATAATATTTAGATAATATAAATATCACATGTTCTTTTGAGCTTTGGATGAAGTTCAGAAACAAGATTTCATAGCTGAATCCTTTTACATGTAACTAAAGCACACTTTATTTTTTGTGCCGATATTTCAGTGAGCAGAAGTGTATTAGAAGTCAAAAGTATGCGGCTGAAAATGGTTTGCCCATTTTGAAATATGTTCTCCTTCCAAAGACAAAGGGTTTCAGCTTTTGTGTAGAGGAGTTAAGAAGCTCCTTGGATGCAGGTTAGTTTGCCATTTTCCTTTTCACCTGTTTAGTTTTGTTTGAATTTTGTTGCACAAATTTGAAAAAGTTTTAGTGTGTGCTCTTAGAAACATTTGCATGTTGCAAACATGATTCCCCAAAAATTGTTGCTTTTCTGGTTGTTAGAAGAGGCAAGGCTAGTTTCACTCATTTGTGCACTTCTTTTGAGAGTTGCATATTTGTACATGCTTCATTTGAAATATATTGTTGTCCACCTGCCATAAGCTTTAGTAGTAATAAATTTTGAATGCTCCTTTAAGTTGGTCTGTTCTTTGTAGTAACTATCGAGAAACTCTAATAGCTAAGTATATGGCTCCTTACGCAATACTGGAATTATAACCTTCTCCTTTTCCTATATTCCTATTAAGACCTCCTTTGCTCTTTATAAACTAAATCCATATTTTCTCCATGTTTAGTTAGGGTGTCATTCTTTCCCTATTTAGTGGAACCACTAATGTATGTAAATTTATGTATTCTAGTAATTGTCAAAAATCTCTTTTAGTATGTGGTTTGATATACTTTAACCTGATTTACGATTGAACTTAAGTCGACAAGGGGGTCAGTGGTATTTTTTGGGAGCAAGTTTGGTAACAGTCTGTATTTGATGCCAAGGGTCGTACCAAGCTGAGTAAGATATTGGGGCAGTATAATTTGTTGGCTTTCTAATTAAGTTGTTTGTGCAATAAGCAATGGTATTGTAAACGCTGTCTTATTATGATTAATAATGACTTAATAATCGGCTTTCTTTTGTGTGTAGAGATATACTTTCCATAATTTCTAATGATCTTTGACTTTTGGATTTCATGGTTTTTCAAGAATTTTCTCTTTCTAGAGTTGTTGGTCATTTGTTTGTTGAATCCCAATCCAAATTTGTCATGTAATCTTTGATTCACAATATTTTAATCAAGGGGTTTTATCATCTTTTGGTAATCATACTCTTTGATTTTTGTCTCTAGTTTACAAACTCGTGATTTTAATTCTTCAATAAGTTCATCTTTTTCAATAATATCATGCTGGTACAATTCAATTAAACATTTCATTTTAAAGGTATCATGAGAGGTTGTATTACTACGTGACACATCATTTATTTTTACCTTTTTGTCTATAATGATTTGAGTTCGATTTATCTCACTATCTTTCTTTTATAGTAGATTTTGTAATAGCTTGATTCGCTTTGAATTTTGCCAAATCTGGTATAACTTCAAAGTGTAGTTTGATCAGTTATTTCTTTCTCTTAGATGAATTCTTTGATTTTAGCTAGAATATCATCTTCCTTCTTAAGTGTTCACTCTTCATTATCGATCACCATGAGTACTAAACTTGACTCGTCTTCACTCGTAGTACCATTTTCTTCATTATCACTTAAATCAGAGTCAACTTCCCAAATAGCATTTAGAGTTTTATTCTTCTTTTCTTTAAATACATTGTCTTTGGTCTTGAGTCAGCTTCCTTGACTTACACTTTGATTCATTAAGGAGGAAAAAAGTACAACTTTCTTGTTTTCGGTTTGACCCTTGCTATTCACTTTCTTTTCAAAGTTGACTCCCTTTAATTGAGCTTGAAAAGAAAATACTCGTCTTTAGATGATTCGATAGTCATCATTTGTGTGAAACCTCCACTTGACCTCATTTGTTGACTCAAGTTGAAGTAGTTGGAGTTTTGAACCGAGATAACTAAGATCTTGGAAGTGAGTTGATAATCTATTGATTGCTTGAGTTTTTCTTCAAAAGACCTTAGATGAGCGTAGACCTCCTTCGGTGATACTTCGACAACGATTTCTTGGAGTGTCTCCATAGAGCTCACGACCGATTCTCATTTAGATCTCCTTGGCTTGATCATCATCAATTTTCCTACGACTTTTTCACTAGAAAGTAAGTCACCAAGCTCAAAATATTAATTTTGTAATTGAATTAGTCTATCATATATTTCTTCGACATTTTCATCATCTTCAATTTTGAAATTTTGAAGTTTGATGTCTAAACCCATACATTAGTTCTTTTGATTTGGTTATTTCTTTCATATCGCATTATGAGGACATCCCACATATCTTTGACAATAGTAGAGTTGTCAAAAGATATGACAATATTTTCATGAATATAGTTCAAGAGTGTGTTTACCGCATTATCATTCTTAAGTTTTTCTTCTGTACTATCATTAGTAAGGGTTACATTGTCACTCTCATACTTCTGAATCCATCCCTTGTCAACAATCTCCCACAATTCAAGGAGATCAAGTAGGTTTACCATACATCTTTTCCGAAAAAAATTCTTGTAATTAAGACAAAAAAACATGTGGTTCTTTGACAAATTTCAATAGTGCCATGATTTTCACAATTTTGTTTAAGATTTGATTCGTACAGGTAGCCGTAGTTCTGATACCACTTGTTGAAAATTTTAGAGCTAAGAATAATTTCTATAGTGGAATTGCGGAAGCACAAGTAATTAAGAATCACCACAAATATTTCAATTTGGTCACAATTCAATTTGTCTAAATTCTAGCAACTAAGAGCACACAAAGAGAGAGGAAGAGAGAGAGTTAAGTGATATAAGATGTAACGTGGTTCGACGGTTAAACTTGCCTACATCCATGGGTCTCGCGATTTTACATCGACCGAAATACACTAAATAAGAGTGTTTAAAACTTTGAAATCCAATGACCCTCACAACAAATGGACTATCATGGATCCTACTAAAAGCGATCACTCAATGATATGAGGCTGATTCTCTTACTATCACTAAAATAGGGTAACTCGATGCACGTAGCTCTCGCTTGTGCAGGGTTCGAGAAAGAGTCGGACTACTTTGTGGTCCTTGTACGCATAATTTTCTTACATTATTGGAATAGGTTGTTTCCACGACTCGAGCCCGTGACTTCTTAGTCACAATACGACAATTTTACTTCTGTGCTAAGTCTCTCCTTCCAAAACAATCACTAAGGATTTCAATTGTAATGGAATAGAGAATTTTAGAAGGATGAAGGCTAAAGATGCTTAAAGCTCTTTTTGAATGCTAGAATGAGTGTATGTAATTTTTTGGAGAGTTCATAAAGAGATTAGCACCTTAAATAACATGTACAAAACATAATACCTCTGTGATGCAGTATATCGATATATTGATAGGTATAATCGATATATCATTAACCCAATTGATAGCAAATTGATGTATCATTTGGGACAATTTTCGTGACGGTCTTCTGAAAAAAGATCGTCTTACTTAGCCAATTTCAAACGGAGCTAAATAAAGTGCAACCGATATATCGATTGCAAGATCGATATATCGATAGGAAGATCGATATATCGATATGCTAATCGATATCAAGTCAATATATCGTTACCTTCACAACTTCGGCAACTGACCTTTCAGTCTGTTATGTATATGGCCAATTTTGCTAACCCTTGTCTATATGAATATATCATTGGCTATGGTATGCATTGTTTTGACTTGATTTGCTTGATTTCAAAGTTGAAATACAGGAAAATAAAGCATAATATAGATAGAAACTACAATATGCTCTCGTGCATCAAGTTGTAGTGCTACAAAGCTCCAAATTGCTTTGCATTGCCTTGCATTGCTCCGCCTTGTGTTCCTACACATATTTCTCACAACAAACTTGTCAAATTGCATGTTGTTTTGCAAATTGTCAAATCTAAAAAGTTGCTAAGTACAAGTAACTTGTTTTCCTAGAAAAAACAAGTAACTTGTATATTCAGCAAGGATTCAGATCAAAAGTAAAGCAAGAAAATGTTTTTGATTGAGCAGTTTATTGGTTGTGTTGATAGGTGAGGAATTGGAAGAAAATGTAGTGAGAGCTGTAGATAACATTGTATAAACAAATCCACTAGGAAAAAATGTGTTGTGGAGAATGAGAATAATCACGTTGTCATGATCCATGCCAAAAATCTGGGTGCCAGATAGGTTCAGAGAGAATAATGTTTGTTTGGACTTTTGAATAACAGAATTAATTGGTTAGATATGTTATGCAAATAATAAGAATGTGTGGACCTACAAGGGAAAGAAATGACGTCATTTCAATTTTGTTTTGGAATTTGTTCAAGCGCTTTACAAGTTCCATTTTTTTTATGTCTTTTGAGAAGTCAACTTGCATGTCATTGAGAGCATATACAAGACATCCAACTGTTTTCAATACAATTTTCAAGCGTGAACAGTTGAACACACAAACAAAGTTCGCACTCTACCCACACACACACACACACAAACATTTGCATTTAATCCCTGTTGAGAAGTCCCACTGTTTTCAATTCAGTTTAACCATATTTCCCATAAAATGATGCTATAATCAATTTTCCCTTGTATTTTGCAGTTTATGATGTTACTTTTGCGTACAAGCACCACTTGCCTGTTTTTCTTGACAATGTTTATGGTACTGACCCAGCAGAAGTACATGTGCACATAGAACGCATTAAATTAGACGAAATTCCTAGTTCTGAAGCTGAATCAGCTGATTGGTTGATTGAGAGATTCAGGTTGAAAGATGAACTCCTTGCTAACTTTACGTCTTCCGGTCATTTCCCTAATGAAGGCACTGAGGGAGACCTTCCTACCTTGATGTGTCTTTTGAAGTTATTTTTCGTGATTGGGATGACTACTGTGATTGTTTATCTCACTTTCTTTTGCTCAATCTGGTTCAAAATTTATGTAGGATTGAGTTTTGTTTTCCTTTCCATTGTTACCCACTATCGCATTTTTATGCCCCAATTAGTGGGGCATGCTTCTGATTTACAAAAGAAGAAAAGTTCATAGTTAATACAACTGTGATGTATCTAGGGATTTAATTCTTGGGAGCTGATATATCGATATCTTCATTGATACCTCCATCGATACCAACATGACAGGTTCAGTTGAATTCAGTTTGCATGTTTTTTTATGATACATGTTTTTTTGTATTATACATATTGTTTTTGTTATTATGAATATAATTGATCGGATGCTCTACTGAAAACGAATATCGCTACGCTTAGCGATGCGGATTGCTACGCTCATCGATGCAGATTGGATGAATCCAGTTGTATTTATTTTGAAATTTGTTTAGTTATTATGCATGTTGTTTTTGTTATTGTGTATGTTATTTTTTATTATTATGCAAGTAAATAATATATAAAATAATACAAATAACATGCATAATAACAAAAATATCATGCATGATAATGAAAACATAATAAATTATAAGTATAACAAAATAATATAATGAATTTAGCATATAAATTATAAATATTTGACTGTTATGCATGTTATTAGATGCACAATAACAAAAACAAAATGCATAATAATGAAAATAATATGCATTATAAGTAAAACAAATTTTCATAATAAATTATAAGTAGAACAAAAAAACATAATGAAATTAGCATATAAATCATAAGTATTTGACCGTTATGCATGTTATTAGATTCACAATAACAAAAACAATATGTATAATAACAAAAATAATATGCATCATAAGTAAAACAAATTTTCATCGGAACTCAACTGGACATGTCTAGTGAATATCGATGACTGTATCGAATTTGAGATCGACGGTACATTTTCCTTAATTCTTTTGGAAAGAAATTTTTTAGAGCACTTCATTTTTGCCCTTTTTATATTCTTGTCACATGTAATATATCTACGTGCATGTGTTAACATGTGTGTCACCTATTTTGACACGTATGTAAATTCATTAGAGCTCCTTGTTATTGCCGAATATGAAAATGTAACTTTGAGATTGCAATTGTCATTGTTATTACTATTATTCTAATTATTTTATTATTATTACAATGATCGTAATTTTCATAATTTATTATTATTATTATCGTTATTGTTGTATTATTATTATTATTAATTAAAATTGTTAATTTATTCTTTGCTTGAGTACAGGGAGACTGGTTGGTGTCCATGTTTAAAAGGTGGTCAAATGGTATATTAGCTGATGAGATGGGGCCCACATTTGATTGTTGCAATCAGCTTAATGCTGACACTTGTGGTCCTAGGAATGTTTTTTCCCTTCAAAATTTCAGAAAGGGAATTAGCCTGTAGAGCTGCAGACGGCACTTGCTTCCAATGTATTTCTGGAATTTTATTTTTGTTCTCCTAAATTTTTTATATATTATTATTAGTATTGAAAATTAAATATTTAGAAAAAAAAAACAAAATTTCAAATCTAATTCCCTTTCTGAAATTTTATTTTTGGCATCCGTGACCCTAGCCAGAAGCTAATTCCCTTTCTGAAATTTTTGAGGAAAAAAACATTTCTAGGACCACAAGTGTCGCATGAGTACAAGCATATAGTGGGAGACTGGTTGGCTAGGTTGACCGGATACTCTAAAATCATGTCGCACCGCGTATCGGATACGTATCTGACGCGGATTCGCGTGCGATACGGATACGTATACGTGCGATACGGGTGCGACGCGGATTCGCGTATCGGATACGTATCGCATTATTTTAATATTGGGATACGGCAGGATACGGCTCGGATACGGCAGGGATACGGCACATGATACGGCTGGGATACGTTTCAGTACGCAATGGTCAGTATTTTGGTCATAAGTTCTTCATCCGAACTCCGATTAAGCTGATTCAAAGTGCGTTGGAAAGCTAAGAAAGAGCTTTATAATCTTGGCTTATCATCTAGGATATTATATCTCTTGATTTCTACAGTAAAATATACTAAATTATAGCAGTATCTTGAATTTTTACAGAACAAACTTAATTTAATCTTAATTACTTCTAAAATCTACATAGCAATATATATTATTATTTTATAACAAAATACTGAATAATATGCATCTATAGTGGTAGTTGAATGTAAACAAAATCAAACATTTTAATATATAATGTGATTTTTTTATTATTCTATATATACTCCCGTATCCTAGTTTTTAAAAAAATGACGTATCCCCGCACCCGCATCGTATCGGATACGATACCCGCACCCGCATCCGCACCCGCACCCGCACCCGTGCAACATAGCTGGTTGGTGACCATGTATGAAAAAAGGTTTGAATGGTATATTAGCTGATGAGATGGGGCCCATCTTTGATGGTGTACCAATAACCGTAATGCTCAGTTGGGATCCGAATCTGCTGCTTGTATTTGAGGCAAGCAGCACTCTACTTGTCTCGATCCGACCGTCACGAATCGATCGACCGTTACGGACGGCTGTGATTTGATTCATGGGGCAGAACAACCAAATTCTGCCCCATGAATTAGGGGCGCAACTATTACTTGCTCCCCTGATGTTTACAGAAATGCTAGAGCATCCAGAGAGCAACCAGATTCCAAATGACCACAGGGGCGCAAGTAATAGTTGCGCCCCTGAAAAGTCTCAGAGAGGCCCACACGGCAGCTACACAAATAAATAGAGGCGCAAGTAATAGTTGCGCCCTTATATTGGCAAACTTACAAAGAATGTAATTTTTTTCATTTCCATTTACCAAAATACATTACAAGAACACCAAACAAGACATTCTTAAACTACCATCATTTTAACATTCTCAAACTAACATTTTGAAACAAGTTTACGCAAATAACACATTCTCATTTTAACATCAAACAAACATCGAGCTAATTAAATGAAATTAAAATTGTCCAACACAACAAGTTTTCAACTAGTCTCAAAATAAAACATACATAAAAACTTATGACATCAAGTTTTGCATTACAAAAGTCCTTCTCAATCTAACATCAACCCCCTACCACGAAGACTACGACCTCGATCATGACCACGTGTATCATAAGCAGAAGGGGTATAAGCGGAAGGCACTCGAGCCGTCCTAGTAGTGCGCCATAATGGAATGATGTCATCGTCGTCATCATCAGGGTTGCGTGTTTGGCTCGAAGAGCCAAACACGTACTCTGCGGCATGCTCTACCTCGTTCTTGACGATACGATCCACGTTTTCTTTCGATTGGGCAGCTCCAGATCCTTGGCCGGTTTCCCATACTCCACCATGTGATAGATGTGAGTATGGAGCCAGTCGTAATGCTTTGGTTGGACGCACAACCCCTCCGCTATCGATGACTCCATATCCTCATCCCTTAAGCCATGCTCCAACATCAAGTTGTGGAAGACGACTCCTTGGTCAATGTCTTCGATGTTTCTGCGACAAGTTTGAAGAACTTTTCTTGCGAAAGTCTTGAAGACACTGTTGGCGCTTTGTGCAATCACACTAATTGTTTTCCTAGCAAGAGTTAGATTACGAAGCACCTGATAATAAAATTTAGTTAGTAATTTACATTTTTTAAATTCAAAATTGAAGAAAAAAGGCAATGAATTTACCGTTCGTTGCACAATTTTGCCTTGCATGTTGAAGGTTCGCTCAATTCCACGCCCTTGAGGTGCTAGCAGGATGAAGACATTTCTAGCAGTTGTACCTCTCCAATAGACTGTGCACATGCCTTTCCGGTTGAACCATGCCAAGTAATGGTCCTAAGGGCCATTCATGAAATCGTGACCCATATCAATGGTATTGGCCAACTGATTTCTCGATGTTTGAATGTACCCCTCGTGATATATCTCCCAATCACGCCTCTCATATTTTTTGTTGTGGCATACCTTATGAAGACGCTTGCAATCAGGAGGTGGTAATGGAGGCGAGACTTCGACTTGGTAAGCAAATTGGCACGCAATCCTAACTGGATCGTACCACTCGACAATCCATAAAAATATGAGCGGCCCCCGATAATGAAAAAGGCTCATATGGTCTTGATCATTACATATAGGTGGCAACATTGCCACCACGTCTTCATCATAGGACAACCATTCTGGACCACTCGTCGAGATGCTCAAATCGTCACCTATAACATTTTCAATAATGTTAGAATATATAGTTATTAAAATTGTAAAGATGTTAAAATAGTCACAAAATACCTGTAGAGAGTGATACTTCTATGCGGTTCGTCTTCGTAGTTGTGGGTCAAACATACCACTCGACAATCCATCTCACCCCGTACGGCATATCACCGGGCAAATCCTATTGACTCAAACAATTTCTTGAATTTGTTGATTTGCGAAACGACAATTTATCTCATCAAAATTTGTGAGATTGAATGCAGGTTATCAAAGCTAGATCCATTGAGCAAGAGATTTAAATCGAGAGAAATCTTAAGAGCTGAAGAATTCAATATCTCATAGGATTATATAGGTCTAATTCTCTAGAACTTTGGTTATTTAAAATTGGAAGTTAATTAGCAAAATTCAGAACAACATATACCTTAGCGTTATAATGCCAAACCTGGCGTTATAACGCCAGAGTGCTGAAACCCTGCGGAATGGCTAAGTACAAAGAACATGTACTTGGTGTTATAACGCCAAAACTAGCGTTATAACGCAGCAATCTCAAATTTTAAAATGCAATTTAAAATAGATTAAGACTGCAATAAATTCCAAAATATCAAGAATATCTCTTAAATGTTATTTAAGTTTATGAATATAAACTTCGTTTCATCAAAAACCTTATTTTACATAGTAGCAAAATTTTGGATCTCAACTTCCAGAAACTTAGCGTTAAAACGCCAGAGTCAGGTACTTAGTCAAATTAGCTAAGTCCTGAACTCCAGCATTATAATGCCAAGTATGGCGTTATAACGCGAATCTTGGAAATTTAAAATGCTTATTTTAAATAGATTACAACTTCAATAAATTCCAAAATTTCAAGAATATGTCTTAAATAACATAAGTGCATGAATATGAATTTTATTTCATCAAAAACACTGTTTGGCATAATAGCAAATTTTCGTATCAAATGTTCCAGAGACTTAGCGTTATAATGCTAAGCCTGGCATTATAACGCTAGAGTCAGGTACTTAGTCAAATTGGCTAAGTCCTGAACTCTAGCGTTATAACGCCAAGTTTGACGTTATAATGCGAGGTTGGTCCAGATTTTGAAATGTGATTTTAAAATAGCAAATGATTAAATAAGAATGCAAATGTTCAAAATTAAGTCTTAAATATTGTCTAAGAGTATCGGGATCGATTTAATTTGCTCAAAAATATCATTTGATTAATAGCATGTTTTTCAATCAAATTTCAAGAGGCATTGGCGTTATAACGCCAAGCTGTTCAAAATTGGCAAAATTCTTCTAAGTATTGGAAACTCTGGTTTAGCGTCATAACGCTTCTTCTGTCGTTATACTCTAGAATAAAATTCAAACGACACAAAGTTTGTCCTGACTTGGGCTGGCGTTATAACGCTATGTTTTACACATAGCCTAGCGTTATAATGCTAAATTAAATTTTCACAAAAATCCAACCTAATTTTGTGCAGAAATCAAAAGGTATAAAAGGGGACCATCTCCCCCAACTCTTTTCATCTGAAACTTTTGAGCAAAAACCATATTTCTCAGCAGCCATTAGCAAGCACTCTTGAGCTCAATCTAAATAGCCAAATTTATTATCAAAGCCTCCCAATTTTATTTAGCCAAATTGTTCTATTGCTTGTTGAGAGATTAGTTATGTTGTTAGTTTAGTGCATTACCATCTACTTGTTCTTCTTTCCTTAATTGTGAACCGTGTTAATTAATTAGGATCCAATTACTCTACCGGTGTGTGTAAAGAGAATTGGATTCCGCCTTTGTACGAGTTTTGTGTTAGTAGATGGGACCGGGCTTATTATCGCAAGAAGTGGGGGCGTCGGGGACCTGGAGAGTAGGCGTGGCTGTTAGTGCAAGCTGAATTCCATCAACACGCGATTGAGCCATCCTCTTACTCTTCTCTATCTCAATTTATTAATTCTTAATTGTCTTGTGTTTATTGTGCTTGAATTGCTTAATTAGGAATTAGTGAATTATAATTGAGTTGGCCAACTGAGAAATAAAGTGAATTGCTATTTAGAATTGTTAAGAAAACTTTGATAAATTTGTATTACGCTTCCGCATATTAAATTGAACTATTGTGAATTGCAATTGCAATTTGAGAAAAATTGCAATTAAGACCCTAATTGTTACATAAATCGAAAAATTGTCCATAACCTAGGCCGCCTAGATTCGCTCTCGGATGTCCAATTAGGAGACTTGTCCACATCTACATCTGTTATAACATCAAAGGGCCCCCATTTGCTTGTTCTTCTTGTCTGATGCATCGCATAAAAAACGATACAAACGTGCTAGCACCGCCGAGCCCCAACTATACCTCGGTGGATCATTGATGTTCCTTAAGAACTGAATGGACATCGTATGTATGTAACCGGACTGGTTTGAAAACATAACAGTAGAGAAGAGTTCCAATATGTATGCTCGTGCATACATGTTGATCTCCTCGGGTAGGGCATTGGGAGGTAATCTCGCCTTCAAGTGTCGTCTATCACCGGGGCCTTGTCTTTGTGACTGCCATGGTTCACGCAACCAATCTTGTCGTTTGTGGAAATGACCCCACGACCTCCTAAAGGTTTGCTACTCAACTTGCTGAAATATCTCCATCACGTCTTCCTCCTAATCTTGATCCACATCCCCAATGACGGGTAGTATGTACAACGGTAAATCCCATAACATCAACACATCTTCCATTGTAATGGACATCTCACCCGTTGGAAAATAAAAAGAATGTGTTTCCTATCTCCATCTCTCAACAACCGCAGTTATGAGGTCACGGTCTACCTTGATTTTTCCCAACCGAGCGAGATGATTAAGATGGAATCGCTCAAGAATTGGAGCAATTTGGTCGTCGTACATGAACGACATGGACTCGGCCTTTGTCTCCATGACGAACGTTGGCTACATTTGTATTAAAAATGTGTTATTTCTTAAATGAAATTAAAATTGCACAATTGAATAAATTAACAATATAGCTATATTTACCTCGTCATAAGCTCGGTTCTATGCATGTGTCGAATTGAGAGCTCGTAGTAGAGATCCAACTTACGGAATCTCACGTGGAGGCGACAAATCGCCTTCACCTCGACACCCCGTTCCGGCTCGGCCTCGGCCTCTACCACCTCTACCCGATTCTCTTGCCATTACTATATTAACACATATATGAACATATATTCAATTAATAACTAATTTATTCGTCAAAATTGGTACGATACCAATTTTATATCAATTTGGTACAAACAATAATAACCAACAATAATCAACAATAATTTTGTACATATATTAACACATATATAAACATGCAATACACAATAATCAACAATAACCAACAATAATCAATAATAATCACAATTAGTCAACAATAACCAACAATAATCAACAATAATCACAATTAATCGCCAATAATTCATATAAATATATAATAAACGATAAAATTACAACTAAAGCAATAATAACCTACCACAATCAATAATAATCAACAAATACTACTAAAAACACTCAATTAATAGCCATGCAACTAATATGACTCAATTTACAAAAAGTCCAAAAATTACCTTTAATTGAAGAGGGAGATGGAGAGCAAGCAATCGCAAAGGAGAGCAAGGAGAGGAGAGGGAGAGAAAGCTTGGGCAAAAACTTTGAAGGAGAAGGAGATGGAGAGGTAGGGAGTAGAGGGGCAAAATTGGGGAAAAATTTAGGTTAGGGGCGGGTTTGGGGAAGAAAGAAGAAAAGAGGGATTTTTTGGATTTTATAGCAACATAGACTAGGGGCGCAAGTAATAGTGTTGAACACAATGAAAGCTCTCTGGATGCGAGAGCAATTGTGTCAACACTAGGGGCCCAAGTAATAGTTGCGTCCCTGATTTAAATCCAAAAATGGTCGGCAGGAGGGTTCGAACCCATGCCCTCACTCAAACCCAGTGCCTCTAACCAAACCTTTCTGCCACTGTACCATTTGTACTTCTTGAAATGTTTGCAACATGTTTAATATTAATAGGGTATAAGCTTTTCTACTTATAATAAAGCACTTTAATATATTATTACTTCTATTTATAATAACTATATTTAATATATCATCACTTCTATTTATAATAACTATATTTAATATATTATCACTTCTATTTATAATAACTATATTTAACATATTTAATATATTTAGTATATTATTACTTCTATTTATAATAAATATATTTACTGCATTTACAAATCTATTATTAGTAATTATTAAAATGTATATAAATAATAAAAAACTTAGCAAAAAAATGTACGTCAAGACTCAGGGGCGCAACTATTACTTGCGCCCCTAGGTAGTATGGCCCACCACTGAAAAAGTAGCTGCAGAATGTCTTAAATTCAACAAAAAAGGGAATCTATTTAGGGGCGCAACTAATAGTCGCGCCCTAGCCCTCTATGCAATTTTAAGGATGCCATTGGCCCTATATTTTGAAATTTTTGGGTAGTTGGCCCTCTATGAAAATTTTCCTATTAGCGGTGAAAGTCTTGGGCCTTAAATGTGACCTGTGTACCTAATTTAGAGTATTAAAATAACCCGCTCGGATCTACCCGCTCGTGGATCCGCCCGTGCCTGACCCGTCCCGTGGCCCAGATTCGACCCGACCCGTGGTTAGCGGATCCATGGATCTAGCACGGGTCGGGTAGGCCCGAAATCCCCAGACCCGTGCCCACCCGTGCCTGACCCGCCCCAAGACTCGCCCCGTCCGACCCGTGGACCCGCCATACCTGACCCGTGGACTCGCCGTACCCGACTTGTGGACTCGCCCCCAGACCCGCCTGACCTATGACATCCCTTATTCCCCCTATTTCACTTTTTGTCACCTTTATTTCACCTTTTGTCAAATCAAATTAAAAAAAATTAAAAAAATCGAAAAAATAAAAAATATTGTGCAGAAATGTTTTTAAAAAAATTCAAATTGTCAACCCTATTTCACCTTTTGTCAAATCAAATAAAAAAAAATCAAAAAAATAAAAAAAAATAAAAAATATTAAAATAATGTGCATAATTTTTTTAAAATAATTCAAATTTTCACCCCCTCTATAAATACACCCCCTACCCTCTCACTTTCTTCACAAATCAATTCTCATTCTCTATCATTTCTCAAATTTTCAAATCAATTATCATTTCTCTCAAAATTTTAATTTCTAAATTTATAAGTTATTAAGTTGTAATACATTTAGATTTAATTAAGTAATCTTAGATATTTAGTTAATTTACATTTATTCGGTTCGGTGTAAAAAAGAAACGAAATTTCGACATTCTTTCGTGCAACTTCTACATTATTCAAATGTAGATAAGATTTAATGTAGATTTTTATGCTTCAATTTTTGCATTTCTTATTTTTAACTTATCTTTTATTTCTCATTATTCTTTTCGTAATTTTATTTTTTTATTACATGGCTGGAAGAAATTCCGCCTACTTGTTAAATTTTTTTTCTATTGGCACTGGTCATTACCATAGCTTTTTATTTTTATTACATGGCTGGAAGAAATTCCGCCTACTTGTTTAATTTTTTATATTGGCACTGATCATTACCAGAGCTTTTTATTTTTTTATTACATGGCTGGAAGAAATTTCGCCTACTTGTTTAATTTTTTTATATTGGCACTGGTCATTACCAGAGCTTTTTATTTTTTTTATTACATGCAAACCTCCCGTTATACCCTAATCATTCCTACGTATCACAAGAGACTATTCCACAAACTTAACTCCCTTCGTTCACACCAATGACTGAACCCACAGAACCTCCCATGACAACAAGAAATATGACCTCGTCTGTCGACGAAATTGTCCCCCCATCGTCATAGGCATCACCAGATATCCAAGAAGCGCATGTAGAGCCGTCACAGAAGAAGAGGAAAACAACCGTGCCCAAATATGATGTAGAATGGTGGCGTTACTACGAAACAACAAAGGATGCAAGCGGAACTGTTTCGACTTTACGGTGCAAGGTAAAAGGATGTGTAGGTTATTTGACTTACAAAAAATCTAGTGGTTTAAGTTCATTCAAAAAGCATGCTGAAAAAGGTGAGGAACCACAGGAACTACCTGACCAACGGTTAGTGCAAAGCAATATTAACCCAGACGGTTCGAGAACCTTGGCCAAATATGATGAAAAAAGAATGTTAAGTGAGTTTGCCAGATATATTGCTAATAAAGAACAACCAATTAGTATGGGTTGTTGTCCTAGTTTTGCCAGATTAATGATAAAAGGTTGTGGCCAAGTATTGTACAAGAAATTTTCACCACCGCAAAATGGTGGAAGAAATCAAGAACAATACTTAGAAAAGAAAAATGAAATGTTAGCCATTTTTTGTTACGCCAACTATAATGTATTAATCACATCTGACTGTTGGAGCGCAAGTAAGCATGGTTTAGGATATTTTTGTATTACACCACATTATATTGATGAAAATTGGCTTTTGCAGAAATGAGTTCTATGTTTTCGTAACTTGGATTTTCCGCACACCGTACACGTTATTTACCAAGCCATAAATAATGTTTGCATGAATATAATTTAAAAAGGGATTTAGAAAACAAGAATTTTTCAATTTCTTTTGACAATGCTAGCAATAATATTAAATCTATTGATTATTTTATACATGCATTTTACTCCATAACGAATGGGAGATTATTTCATAAAAAATGTGCATGTCATATTCTAAATCTTACCGTTAAAGATGGACTGAAAACTGAAGGTATAAAAGAGTTAATTTACAAATTCAAAGATGGACTTCATCACATTTATTCAAATAATATTAGAAAACAAGAATTTCATGCATTATGTTCACATTTGGGTTTGGGTAAGTTGATGGTTCCATGGGATGTTGATACCCGTTGGAACTCCACATATAGAATGTTCCTTCGTTGTTTCCGTATAAGCACGCAATAAATGAAATGTTGAGCAACTCAACTGACGGGATACAACTGATGCTCACCGTGGGAGAATGGGACCAACTGGAGAAATTGAAGGACTTTCTCCAGGTTTTTTTCAAAGCCACCATCAAACTTTCATACTCGTACAGACCATCAGCACACGAGTTGCTTCACCATCTGTACACCATCACAAAGGTACGTAATCTCATTCTCGACCTATATCTATTTAAACTATTTTGTAAATAATCATCATTTTTTTGCATCAATCTCTTCATCCTCTTGTAACTTTTTTTTCAATTCTCATAGGTCTATCGTCAACTTGAAGATGCAGAGGAGTTTGATCGTAATTTAATAGTATACCATATTACTTAATACTTATTAATTAGAATTATTTTTTTATCAAATATAGAAACAACACTTCTTCGAGCTTGCTTAGCGAGCTACAAGATGATGAACCTCAAATGTTCAACACCAATGAATTGTTGAGCTATTGTTTGGGAAGCCTTGAAGACGACGACATCGACATCCTGGACTGGTGGAAGTGACATTCCGGTACATATCCAGTGTTGGCAGCGATGGCGCGCGATGTTTATGCAGTGCATGTGTCAACCGTACCTGCTAAATCATGTTTCAGTTCAGCTGTTAGAATTTTGACCGACAAACGTACCAGGTTGGGTGAAAAACGTTTCGAGCAACTTGTGTGTATGAAAGATTGGATTGATGCCGAAGAGCGGAATCAACACGGTCCCAGTATGCCGAAAAACGTTTCGAGCAACTTGTACATATTTTACCAAAATAGTTCATACAATTATTTCATAATTTTTATATATTGTTTTCGGATTTTTTGAAATTTTTTCGGATTTTTTAAAGTGGTATCATTTTCCCTAAATTATTTGAATATTATTCGATTTTAAAGATAATTATAAATATAAATGACATAATTATAAAATATTACCAAAATAGTTCATACAATTACTTCATAATTTTTATACATTTTTCGGATTTTTTAAAGTGTATCATTTTCCCTAAATTATTTGAATATTATTCGATTTTAAAGATAATTATAAATAAAAATGACATAATTATAAAATATTTTATCAAAATAGTTCATACAATTATTTCATAATTTTTACACATTTTTTCGTATTTTTTGGAATTTTGCAGTTTGTGGCAATGTGACAATTACTGTCCTAGAAATTATATAATTTTGTCAAAATTTCAGAGAGGGAATCGGCCTCTAGAACCACAGACGGTACTTGCCTCCAAAGTATTTTAGAATTAATTTTTTTTTATTTTCCTAGATATTTAATATTTAATTTTATTAATAATATTTAAAAAAGATAAAAATATAGGTACATCTGGATATGTGTTTTCTAGATATTACACTCAATTCGTACCGTTTGATTGGAATATATGGTGTGAATCTCAATGCAATCAAATTGTACGAATTAAATAGAGCATCTAAAAAGCATCTATCTAGATGTGCCTATGTTTTTCTCTTAAAAAGTCCAGGTGCCGAATTTACTTAAATATTATTAATAATATTGAAAATATGACCTAAATTAATTAAAATTGTTAATCTGTCATTTGCGTCAGTACAAATACATAGTGAGAGACTAGTTAGTGATTATGTATGAATTGAGGTTAAATGATGTACTAGCTGATGAGATGGTGAGCTTATCTGGTGCCGCGCGACACGATTCAAGGACCCAGAACAACATTGTCGCGCGGAACTAACGCTGTGGATTTGATTTAGAGAATCTGTATTTTTTAAGTTTAATTTGTACGAATTTTGATGCAATTGAAGGATCCAAATCTCTCCTGCGCGGCACAAGATCTGATTTCATGTAAACTAAACTTCAAAAGTACGGATCTCTCTGAATCAAATCCACAACGTTTGTCCCGCACGACAGCATTGTTCTGAACTCTTGAATCGTACCGCGCGGCACCAGATAAGCTCCCACCGTATACCTAGTCTCTTTCAAAAGGAAGCTGGGTATACCTGAACGCGTTCAATCTGTTTTTATTTCTTGGTGTAAGACTAACTCGTTAATTCTTCTTCGCTTTCATACTTCGCTTTCAGACAAATGAAGTAGGAATTTATTCAAAGCAAACACAAAAAAAGAATGTTAATATAATATAGTTAAGGTTGTTAAGTCCAACAAATAAACGATTCAATCAGTTCAAATTGGTAACTTTTACTTTTAATATGATTCTGAATTTTTAATTTTGCACTTGATGATTGGGTAGGGGTAATAAACAATCTGTTTCCAATTTAGAAATCAGACATATTGATTACTAGTAAATTTTCATTGAAGAAATTTTTTTAATTTCTCTTTTTCCGTCTTCCGTCCTCTTTTTATTTTGTCTTATTTTTAATATATCTTATTTTTTTAATACTTATTTATTTTCTTCCAACATTATTTCTTTACTTTATTTTCTCGTTCTTCCTCTTTTCCATCTTTTATCTTCTCTGTGATAAGAGATCTATAAAAATGACGATCGTAAAAAATGAAGATGTTGTTTAAATGTTTTTTCCTCCTCCAACTGCATCTCTTGTTCTTTTTCCTATCTCCTCTCTGACGAGAGATATGTTAAAAATGACAAGCGATCTGTCAGAAACGACGAGAGATCTAAACACGTGACATATTTGAGAACGACTGGCAACAGATGCGAGAGTAGTGTGAGCTCGTTCTCATTAGACAAATAGGGACGAGAGTGCGAAATTATAGCTCACAACATATAAACACGTACTTGCTGTTAAACGCATGAAAAAGCTAATATGAACACTTGAAATTGCTAGTATAAATACCTGTAAAAGCTAATAAGACACATGAAAATACTAATAATAACACTTGAAAAAATAGAAACACTTAAAATAACTAGTATACATATTTGTAACTAATATGAACATCTGTTTTATTTAGTTTACACCTCATTATGTGATGAACGTTACTAATGAAAGTATTTTATGTGCTAACTAGATAAATACATGTTTGTAGTTAATATGAGCACATATTTTATTTAGTTTATAATTCATTATATGATGAACATTATTAGTGAAAGTATAGTTAGCACACCACACATGTTTTATCTAGTTAGCACATCATATTTGAAATAAATAGTATAAACACATGTTGAAACTAATTTTAATAGTGTGTAGGACGAGATACGAGATGTGAAAAAGTTCATGATAGTGTGTAGGACGAAAATATTCAGAAGAGTGCGCACGATTCAACTTTTCATTTTTATCTTTTTTTTACTTTTTGACATTTCTTTTTGACAAAGTTAGTTAGGTATTGTTAGTCGGACCCTTTTCAATATTATAAATACTTTGATTTCTTGCTTTTGGCATAATAATTTTAGTTTTGATTTGTACATAAAATCAACTTAAGTGAAAACTTGAGCTTTATTGAAGTTGTTGAATTTCACAAATGACTTCAAATATTATTTGAACCGGGAATATTTTTCATACATACATATTAAATCAATTAAATTAACTGATATACTTAATATGTAAATTAGTTTCACCTGCAGTTCAAATATTAAGTAGATTAACTCTTTTAAATAAAATCAAGCTTTGTTTGTGTGATGTAAAAATTTAAAATAATTAAATTGTTCTTAGTGAAATTAAAGCATCATATATGAGTTCGTCCGACCATTTGTATTGATGTAATTTGTTATCCTTTTGACTAAAAGTCTAGACTAAGTGACTAACTGAATTAAATAAATTAAAAAAGTGAACACTTCTAAATTCAATATTTTTGGTGTAATCAAACTTTTAACTTGATTGGTACGTATTTGTTTAGAATAAAGTTTGTTGGCTTTCTGATTAATAAAGTCTGAATATATTATATGTGTAAAGGGTTTAATATATGAATATATATGTGGTGTTGCATGAATATTTTTAAATGTAATATAAATTCATTCATTTCAAAAATAGTTAAATCATTACGAAAATACGTACCTATTAATTAATTTTAAATTGCTCATGTTTAATTAAGAAATGTAGTTTAATTAAACAATTTCAATCAGATTCAGAGCTGTTCTTTTATACAAACGAGGCATTTCCTTTTCTTTTGTCATGAAATAGAAAAAATTTCTAACAAAATTCTATTGCACGAGAAATATAAACATGAAGTGTGAAATATATGTTAGTTTGTAATAATTTAAAAGTCAATAATACGATAAATTATCATAAAGTTTTGTTCATTAATTGTGTGATTAATAAATTGTCATTTTGTTACTTTGAGTATTTTTTATGTCAGTTTTAGAATTCAGTTAAGAAGTAGATATGTATAGAAATTAAATAGAGTTTTAATGTCAGAGATAAACGGGAGGTGGACACCCTCGGTAGTTCATCTGACATACTCCGTTTAATTCTTGGTTTAAGTTAGACATAAAAATTTTGTTTTACGGTCTTTCTGCTGCTTAGGACAATTGACGAATTTTGAATTGTTCGTAACCCTACAATATATACACGAAAGCCATAGATGATTCATTCAACACAGTTGGGACAGTTTACAAGCAACAAAGTAAAAGTGAAGTGTGAAATTCAGGAGAATTGATGCATTGTATTACACGGTTTGGAATTCGCTTTTTTTGTTCTTTTGGGGTTTTTTTTTTCATTTTCTTTTTGAAAGCAAACCACAAGACTTCAACACATAGAAGCAGAGACCTCCATACCATATAGCACGAGAGATTGAAATCACCAACTTTTCAAAAAAGAAAAGTGAGATTCTAGTTTTTTTTTAATTTGGACGGTTGATTCTAATTAATGAGTCAGAATACAAATATGCATAATGTTTCGTAGATATCACATTTGATATCAACTATCGATATCGATTTTATTATGCATCTTTAGTTGAGTTATCGTGCATATTATTTGAGTTATTATGCATGTTATACCATAACTAGCTATTTCAGTGCAAAAACATAACATGTATAACTATTTCATTATAAAAAATAACATGCAAAATAACTCAAATAATGTGCACGATAACTCAACTAAAGGTGCATAATAAAATCGATATCAATAATCAGTATCAAATATGATATCTACGTATCAGCTCCCTAAAAGTATATATATCTCCTAAATCCAAATTTGTGCATTCGTTCCGATCCGATAGTCATAATAATAAGCAGATTTTAACTCATAGCATGAAATAGTGGATTCATTCAAAACTCTTATAATTAGAAATGAAACGACGCAAATATGAAACATATTATGATACTGAAATCATTCGTATGTACAATGCATTATATAAATATGAATACAAATACGCGAATATTAGACAAATTAATATATATAAATATGGGTACAATTACATATATATATATTAGACAAATGTTAAAATATAAAACCAAATTCAAAATAAACAAACGCATAAAGGAAAAGGATCGATCTAGAAAAGTCTGATGTTTTTCAGATTTTGACGAGAATATTCGACCGTTCGAAATTTAGTTCAAATTATTTTTCAACTTGTTACTTGTATCATAATTATAAGAAAATAATTTAAGTTCTAAAATTAAAAAATAATAATCACACATTCACACACATCTCAAAAATCTTTTTATAAATTTGATAATCTCTATCTTTTGTCCCCTCAAATCTCTCGCTGGTACTACTATACTTTTGTTAAAACAAATTGATCATATATATTTGATACTTAACCCATCACCTAAATAAAATGAAAAATGTATAGCTTATATGCGTTGTGTATTTTGAATTCAAAGGCAAAATTCCAAACAAAAGAAAACTGCAACTGTATTGTTGCTTCATCAATCAACTAAATTGTGTTTAGCACAAATCCATACAAATTAAAAGTCTCTACGACTATGCCAATAACTTAGAGACTAATCAACTTTTAATTTGGTGTAGCTTGATTCTACTATATCTGATTCCAACTGTTAGGTAAATAGAAGGGATATATCCCTGTCTTGCTTGCAATACATGCATGTATTAGAATAAAGAAATCAGTGTAATAAAAGATAACGATTACTGTCTTAGTAAAAAAATGCCAAAAAATCTTCCTTTTGTGATCTGGTTAAAAGATAACGCACTACCAGGAATTTGGTCTTTTATACCGACAAAAATGAGCCTTTAATAACGAACTAAGACCTGCTATTAAAGGGAGGGGGGCTATAAAAAATTTGAAGGGTCCGCTATAGATTATTAGAGCATCTATAGCGGACTTAATAAAAATGCCGCTATAAAAACCAGTTTCTATAGTGGACTTAACTAGGAGTTCGCTATAGAAAGCCACGTCTTTAATAGCGGTACTGAGGCGCCGTCCGCTACAAAAACTGGTTTTTAATAGCGGACCACACTACAATGCCGCTATAAATTCTTACTTTATATTAAAACTTCCTTATTTTATATTAAAACTTTCTATAGCGTACAACCCTAAAGTTCGCTATTAAATCTTCGAATTAAAATCTGACTGATGGGATTTTCTGTGGCTAGTCTCAATTTGCTAGCCGTATAAAATCATAATCCACACATATATAGCAAACAAACAACATCGATATATCACAAACAAATACATTCACACATATATATACATTCATGCATACTAAAAAACATGTTTACATTAATTTATCTTAATTGTACTATGCCCCTTACATAGTATTTTCTTAATCCATGTAATCCATACTTCATTGAATCCTCTATCTCTAAATGTTTTAAATAAAAAAAATCCCAATTGACATTATCAAAAGCTTTTTCATAATCCAGTTTTAACACAAAAAAAAAACCAGGTTCCTTTGATTTATGTAAAGTGTCTAGCACTTCATGTGCAATAACTACACTTTCTATTATATATTTTCCTTTTAGAAAAACACATTGGTTGGGACTAATAATTCTATTTAAAAGTACATATAATCTATTTGCTAGAACTTTTGTAAATATCTTGAAACTACAATTTAAGAGACTTATAGACCTATATTCTGTTATTTTATTTGCTTCTTTTACTTTAGGCATGAAACATATGATAGATCTATTTAACTTAGATATATTAAAATTATATTTATGAATTTCTTTAAACATAAAAAGGTCATATTTTATAACTTTCCAAAAATGTTTGAAAAAATAAAGCAGGGAACCCATCATGTCTCATAGCCTTATTGGGATTCATTTGGAAAACTGCTACCTTTATCTTATCTAAGGAATGAGATGATCTTTCCAGCAATTTTTTTCTTTAATGTGGCAGTGTTGCATTTTCAAGATGATGAAAGACGGAAAATATCGACAACTATGATTTAATTTAATTGAATAGTTGATTCAATAAACTATGTCAATTCAAATGCCAACATAGAGGTTTAAACACTAAAAACTCTATTTCCTTTTATTAATAGTAAGAATAAGGATATCCGCACATATTAAGAATGAGTATTTGAAATAATAATATTAAAAATTATAATAATAAAGTTGATAAAAGAAAAAAAAGCATATGTTAACTGAAATTCATATGATATTGAAAATTGAGATGCATAAGTAGTAATTTCAACATTTTGACACTATTGTGTACATAAATTTCATATTTTTGGTGCAATTTCAATTAGATAAGAGCCAAGAAATCGAGATTCTAATTTATACAATTGTAAATTAAAATTCCGCGCAATAATTTAAGATAAACAAAATAGCTGAAATGGAAGCTTACATTTCATTTCTATGACCTTTCGTCTTTTGCCACTCAAGCAAGTCCAAGAAGTCGTTGAAGATGGTTAAACAACCTTTGGTATAGCCGTTAGCGGATCCTTCCAAGCAAACACCAATGCTCTTTCTTTTCTTTTACGATCACAAATCAACCAAGAAGTAACTATCTTTAATGGATAGGATAGAGGAGAGCCTAAGCTCAACACATGTGCACCAAACACCCCAGTTTTACTTGGAGATCCAGTGCTTAAATACTAGTGATTACGTATCTTCGAGAGATACAGTCATTAATAACAAATATTCTATAAAATATTTGATATGTTTGACATGTGCACTTAACACACCGGTTTTACTTGGATACACTTGTTGATTAGTCAGTTTGCTTGGGTTTTGATCCAATTTGATTGGATTTAAGTCCGAATAATATTTCTAACTTTACATAACACTAGCATTAGTTAAATAATAGTAATTGGTCCATCAACAATTATAATTAATTTACTTTAATTCTATATGTGTTCGTATCCAAAACTTAGCAAATACGTATTATGCAATTTCATAATTAATCATATTTATGGTATATCCTATATTACTCCTCGTAATATTAGTGACAGTATTATATATTAATCATATAACACATAGTTCAAGCTTTATTTATTGTATTTGGCATCACAATTCTAATAGTCTCCCACATAAACAAGTGTGATCTTGTTGATTATATATATCTTTATCTGCATGCATAACTTTTCTGTCTTTTCTTTCGTACTTATTTAATGTTCGGTCCACCAGCTATACCAACAAGGGACTTAAGCAATGTTCACCATATTTACTTCGTGGTTATCTCGACTTAAATCACAATGCCAAATGCATATGAATGACATGAATTAGTTTGGGACATATAGTTCGAAAATTATATGAGAGTGTTATTATGATAAAATTGGGGTTAAGTGTGATTTCACTAAGAAGGCGCAATTCAAAGGTCAAGTATTAGTGTGGAAGCGTTTGCAATTCAAATCAAATCTTTAAGACCTTACTCACCTAGCCAATTCAATTTAGCAAGCAAGTCTATGAGCAAATCACAAAATAGAGATCAAAAAGCTTAAAGAGAGAGAGAGATAGTGAAGAGAGCAATCAAGCACAAGTGACATGATATGTAATGTGGTTATGCCAACGTCCACGGGTCTCCCAGAATAAAATGTCTTTCGGGCCGTTACACTATAACCAAATATTTTTACAAAGGGACAGAAACGATATTTAGCTTCTTCCAACACAAGATAGCTAATCTTCTTCTCCTAACTCGATGCAAGGGGCAACACCACTCTACACCGTAACAAAATGTCCAATTGACTAAATAATTAAGGACAGGGATGCACCACTTGACAACACATATGTGGTGCACCAAAGATTAAACAATAGCAAAGAATGATCTCGAATAGATAATTAGACAATATGTAGCTATCCTAAGTGCTCTCAGGTTTAGGAAGCTTGAGGAGACTTGAAAGAGGCTATCTTTAGTGCTCAATTACAAGAGGGAAGCTATTCTGAATGTTTGGATTAACTTCTGGGTTGAATCTGACATCTTTATATAGGCTGCGCACTTCTTGGAGTCTTGATCTGTGAATAATAGCTTCTAGCATTACAACAAGATTCATAAAGCCTGGGGAAGGCATTATAACACCTTAGACCTTTTCCCTTCTTGCCCTTCTTCAGCTGAAAAATGGGCCAAAGAAGTCCTGACTCGTTATAATGCATGGGGAAGGCATTATAACGGATGGCCAGGCGTTGTGACGCCTTGCTGGAGCATTACTGTCTGAGCAAGTCGTTATAACATGTCTGCAAGTCGTTACTGTAATGCTCAGACTTTTCCAGCATCTTGGCCTTCACTCTCCTCCTAAGGCATTATGAAGCCTTGATGACACGTTATAACGACTTGCAGACATGTTATAACGCCTGAGCAAGCGTTATGGTAATGTTGTGCTATGTCTTGTGCCTTGAAGCCTTTCCTTGTTGCTTAGACCATGTCTTGACTTGTCCAGTGAATGTATGAGCATGTTTGACATTGGGTTGTACCTATTTTAACCTGCATCTCACCAAAACTCAATTGTGAAAGGTTAGTACTTTATGTGTTTTGTAAATTGTCAAACAAGAGATGAATTGATGAATTAATTCCAAATTAATTCTAACAAACTTCCCCCTTTTGGCAATTTGCAAAACCAATTGAGATGTGCATATCAAATGATGCACATCTTTCATTTCTCCCTCTTTTTGCAAATTAAGGCAAAATGCTCAAACATATTTACTCCCCTGAATTTTAGCACATATATTCAATTATACAAGTCAAGCAATTTACTCCCCCTTAATGAAATAATATTTGCAAATATAGCACAATTCATATGATTTACCAATTAAGCATAAGTGTAATTGAGAAGGCATAACATAAAAAATAATAATGAGAGAAATAAACATCAAAAGGCACATCAATTTGATATCTCAATCATTTCTAATTTAAATCTTAGCTCAATATGTTGGTAAACATCAAAAGGTTTTGTGAAAATATTTGTAATTTGGCTTTTAGTATCAATATAGACAAGTTCTATACTATCATTTTCCACATGGTCTTTAAGAAATTGGTGCCTAATGTCTATATGCTTGGTTTTAGCAAGAGCAATAGGGTTCTTAGACATCATAATGGTGCTAGTGTTATCACACATAATTGGTACCTTGGTGAAATTTAAATCACAATCCTTAAGGGTTTGCACCATCCATAGAATTTGGGTGCAACAACTACCGGCGGCTATGTATTCGGCTTCCGTCGTGGAAAGGGCAACCAAGGTTTGCTTTTTACTCGACCATGATACTAAAGACCCACCTAAGAATTGGCAAGTTCCACGAGGACTCTTTCTATCAACTCGGTCACCGGCGAAGTCCGCATCGGTGTATCCTATCAAATCAAGTTTGGTGGTTTTACCATACCATATTCCCAAGTTGATGGTACCTTTTACATATCATAGGATCCTCTTCACGACTACCATGTGTGATTCTTTTGGAGATGCTTAGAACCGTGCGCAAAGACATACGACAAACATGATGTCAGATCTACTTGCGGTTAAGTATAGAAGGCTTCCAATGATTGCTCGATAGAGTGAGATATCTACCGGTTTTCCGCATTCATCAATTCCAAGTCAAAGATTGGTTGTCATGGGAGTTTTCATAGGCTTGCTTTCTTCAACGCCAAAGCGTTTGACTAATTCCTTGACATATTTCGATTGGTTGATGAAGATCCCTTCTTCACTTTGCTTGATTTGCAGTCCAAGGAAGAAGGTAAGTTCTCCCATCACAAACATCTCAAATTCCTTGCTCGTAAGATTGGAAAAATATTTCGCAAGAAGGGAGTTAGTAGACCCAAAGATAATGTCATCGACATGTATTTGAACTAAAAGAATATCCTTGACATCTCTTTTTGTGAAAAGGGTTGTGTCTTTTAAACCTCTCTTGAAACCATTTTCGATTAGGAATGTACTTAGTCTAGAGTACCAAGCTCTAGGGCTTGCTTTAAACCATACAAAGCCATATGTGGCCTATAAACATGATTGGTGAATGAAGGGTGCTCAAATCCTTTGGGTTGGGAAACATAGACTTCTTCATTTATAAACACATTCAAAAATGTACTTTTAACATCCATTTGATATAAAACAAACTTCATGTGTGATGCATAAGCAAGTAGCATTCTAATGGACTCTAAATGTGCTACGGGTGCAAAGGTCTCATTATAATCAACTCCCTCTTGTTCCTATTATGGTCCGGTTTGGAGGTTTTGGTACCAATGTCCATACATTGCTACGTTCAAATTGGATAAGTTCTTCTTGCATAGCAAGAATCCAATTTGGATCTTGGTTAGCCTCCTTAAAATATGTGTGCTCAAGTTGTGACACAAAAACACAATCAGAAACCAGGCGATGTAACCTAAAACGAGTTGTAACTCTAACTCTAGAATCTCCTATGACATTATCTAAAGGATGAAAATTAACCTCCTGAAGCACTTCAAGTATTTGATATTCAGTGTTGCTTGATGAGACTACTTGCTCTTGTGATTCTTCACTTTGCATGTTTCCTTCCCTTCCATCATCATCTAGTTCTCTTGGTGATTCTTCATTCAACGCATTTTGCTCTCCATCAATCTCTTCTCCATGAGTTTCGCCAACATTCTTTTCATTGAGAATAATTCTCCCTTGAGTCACTTCGTTATTTGTCACATGTTCTTGCATAAGACTATAATCTTCAAGAGAATTGATTGTACCTACAATATCATTGTTCTCAATGTTAGCAGCACTTTCATCAAATTTAACATGAATAGACTCAACAATGATTTTAGAATGGAGTAAGTATGCCTTATAAGCTCTACTCGTAGATGAGTATCCTACAAAAATTTCTTCCAATGACTTTGAATCAAATTTACCTAACCGTAGAGATTGGTCAAGTACAAAACATTTCGATTCAAAAATCCTAAAGTAAGAAATATTTGCTTATAACCTTTCAAGATTTCATAACGGGTTTTATTGGTCAAGGACCTAACATAGACTCGATTTGTTATTTTACATGCGGTATTAACGACTTCCGCCCAAAGGAATTTAGGAGTCATGTATTCATTGAGCATTGATCTTGCAAGTTCTTGCAAGTTTCTATTTTTACGTTCAACTACTCCATTTTGTTGAGGTGTTCTAGGTGCGGAGAATTCATGTCTATAGCCATTCTTAGCACAAAAATCATATATCCTAGAGTTTTCAAATTCACCACCGTGGTCACTACGAATAGTGACTATTTTGGCCTCTCTTTGGTTCTCAACTTGTGAGCAAAAGTCAACGAAATACTCACAAACCTCTTCTTTGTATCTTAAGAAGTTGACCCACATGTACCTACTAAAATCATCCACAATGACAAAAACATATCTTTTTGTTGCCAAGCTTGGTACATTAATTGGCCCAAACAAATCCATGTGTATTAATTCTAATGATCTTTTGGTAGAGATATGGTCATTTGCCTTAAAACAAGTTTTTGGTAAGCTTGCCCTTCACACAAGCATCACAAATGCCATCAACATTCAATTTAGATATGGGCAAGTCTCTAACTAATTCAACTTTAACAAGTTTCTTAACTGAATTGAGTGATGTGTGACCCAACCTACGATGCCACAACCATGAATCGTAATTTGTAGCATTTAGACAAAGCTCACCGGTAGTAAAGTGATTAATATGAAGATAATAAACATTCTTGGCTCTTTTACCGGTATAGACTAACTCATTTGTTTTAGTATGGTAGAGAGAACACTCTTGGTTATTAAAAGTGAGGTTAAAACAGGAATCAGATAATTTTCTACACTTAGCAAGTTAAAATTCAACTTGTTTACAAGATAAACCTCATCAATAGTTAGGTGATCGTTACCAATGGACCCGATTCCAAGATTTTACTTTCTCGTTTATTGCTTACGAAAATCACTTAGCCTCCATCATATGGTGTAAGACTTTTAAAGACATATCTATTATCGATCATGTGGTATAAGCAACCACTGTCTATTATCCAAGAAAACCTCTTGTATGATGAGGCCAAGCATACCTAAGTTTTGAAAAAATATGTGACTATTGATTTTAAAAATAAAGCTTGACTTTATGGTTTTACTCTTGAGATACTTATAAAAGGTCTAATTAGGTTTGAGAGTTTAGAAACACAAACATAAAGTTCCTTGAGTTTATTTTTCTTAAAAGGGAATTCAAATGTCATATGATTCAAATGTCATATGACCTTGATGACTACAATGAAAGCATGTGATGTTAGAGGTACTAGACATCTAAGGTATTCTAGTGCAAGAGCAATTTGTTCTATGTTTGTACTCATAATGCTTCCCTTTGTGATGATACTCCTTATCTCTCAAAATCCAAGGCTTTTTAAAATGATACATTTTAATAGTATTGGTCATAGATTTATGTCTATGAAATTTTTTAATTGCCTTGGGCTTAACAATTTCTACATTCTTATGAACAATTCTCAAAGATGCAATGTTCTTCCCTTTGTTTAGTTTTTTATGTGAGAGCCTCTTATCATATCTAAATGCATGATTAGCACATTTTGGTTTATGTGATTCATTATTTCGAATAGTGGATGTAGATGCACAAGTTTTAGCACAAGGTGTTGCAACTTTTGAAATAGACTCAACTTCCTTTTTAATCTCAAGAAGATTTAACTTTGATTCTAAATCACTAATTCTCTTCAAAAGTTCACTAATTCCTTCCTCCTTTTTATCCAAACACATTTTTGCTTTATCATATCTAACTCTTGAATCATATCCACAAGAAAAAACTTGGCCATCATACAATGGCTTTCTACTCTTGGACATAGACTTAGACCCTATACTAAAAGAATTATGTGTATCTCTTCTAGAGAATTAGAGGAAGATGTGTTTGTGATTCTCCTTTCATCTAGATATTCCTCATTCACTTAGGAGAATATTTTTGCTATTTCGTCACTCGCTTTATACTTTGCTCTTCCTTCATCAACTTGCTCTTGAGCCATGGTGATGTCCTTCTCTTGTAGACTAATTGTAGAATCAACTTTGTGATTATCTACACTAGAAACACACTCGTTACTACAAAGATTTTCTCTAAAAGTATTTTCAAGAGTATTCCACATTTTTCATATGCTATGTTAGAATTAAGGATTTCATCCAAAGATTCATCAACAAAGTTCAAAATGAAATAAGAGACATAGCTATTATCTAGGGTTCTTGAGGGTGAATCCTTTATAGCATACAAGGTTTCTTTGTTAAGTGTGTACAAGAGACCATTTTCACTAAGATAATGTTGAATTGACTTTTTTCGAAGCTCAAAATTTCCATTTTGGAAAAGTCTAGGGGGCTCAACCATACTCATCTCAAGACTCATATTGGTCAATTTTGGCAAGGTATGAATCTTCGTGCTCTGATATCAATTGTTAGAATTGGGATTAAGTGTGATTTCACTAACAAGGCGCAATTCAAAGGTCAAGTATTAGTGCGAAAGCATTTGCAATTCAAATCAAATCTTTAAGACCTTAATCACCTAGCCAATTCAATTTAGCAAACAAGTCTAAGAGAAAATCACAAAATAGAGATCAAAAAGCTTAAAGAGAGAGAGAGAGCAATCAAGCACAAGTGACACGGTATGTAACGTGGTTCGGCCTATCAAAAGAAACTTAGGTCTACGTCCACGGGTCTCCCGGAATAAAACATCTTTTGGGCCGTTACACTACAACCAAATATTTTTACAAAGGGGCGGAGACGATCTTTAGCTTCTTCCAACACAAGATAGCTAATCTTCTTCTCCTAACTCGATGCAAGGGGCAACACCACTCTACACCGTAACAAAAGGTCCAATTGACTAAAAAATTAAGGACAGGGATGCACCACTTGACAACACAAATGTGGTGCACCAAAGGCTAAACAATAGCAAAGAATGATCTCGAATAGATAATTAGACAATATGTAGCTATCCTAGTGCTCTCAGTTTTAAGAAGCTTGAGGAGACTTGAAAAAGGCTCTCTTTGGTGCTCAATTACAGAAGGGAAGCATTTTTGAATGTTTGGATTAATTTCTGGATTGAACCTGACATCTTTATATAGGTTGAGCACTTCTTAGAGTCTTGATCTGTGAAGAATAGCCTCTAGCGTTACAGCATGATCCAGAACACTTGGGGAAGGCATTATAACGCCTTGGACATTTTCCCTTCTTGCTCTTCTTAAGCTGACAAATGGGCCAAGGAAGTCCTGACTCGTTATAACGCATGGAGAAGGCGTTATAACGGATGGCCAGGCATTGTGATGCCTTGCTGGAGCGTTAAATTAACGCTTGTCTTGGAATTTTCCAGCATCTTGGCCTTCGCTTTTCTCCTGAGGCATTTTGACGCCTTGATGACCCGTTATAACGACTTGCAGACACGTTATAACGCCTGAGCAAGTGTTATGGTAACGCTGTGCTTTATCTTGTGCCTTGAAGCCTTTTCTTGTTGCTTAGACCATGTCTTGATTTGTCCATGGAATGTATGAGCATGTTTGACATTGGGTTGTACCTGTTTCAACCTGCATCTCACCAAAACTCAATTGTGCAAGGTTAGTACTTTATGTGTTTTGCAAATTGTCAAAAAAGAGATGAGTTGATGAATTAATTCTAATATATTATACGTGTCTATTTTCAAATGAGCCATCTTTATACTTTACTTTAGTGAGGTCAAAATTTAAATAGAGAAAATAATGAGATTCATAATTTAACTTGCATATGTCATAACTTGTTACAAATTACATAATATAGAACAAAAATTCCTCGAAATCAGACTCCTATATTTTCCTCAAAATATCTCAAGTTGGAAATACACCCATATGATCAACATGCTCATGAAACTTCTTAGGTGGTAATTCTTTTGTAAGTGGATCAGCAATCATGGAGTCTGTACTTATATGTTTTATCTTTAACTCATTGTTTTGCACTTTCTCTTTTATAAAACTAGGAAACTTATAAAATTACTTTGGTCTTATTAAGTTTTTGCATTATCATGCATGGTTTATTTATTGTCACAACATACTTGAATAATCTCTATATTGAGATCATTACATAAAGTAAAATGGCATTTTCATGAAATCGTATATTGAAATGAGATTTAGTACATTTAATGACCTCAAAAACTTTTCCAATATTTCATATCTGCATTCTAAAAGATCTTATTCTAAATATCTTAAGTTTTCTAAGTATTTTCTAAATGACCTACAATAATGAGGCATATGAATACTTAGACTTTATACATTGCTTTTATTTCTTAATCAATTAGAATATTTTGTCTGAATCTTTATTTCTTATTCAGTAAGACATGTCTTATTTCTATTTTACTCCTACATAACCTGAATAATGTAGTTTATCAAGTTTTACTTTAAGTCAAAAGAGATCTTAACTTGATAATATTTCAAATATCTTTATTGAGACCCTTAAACATCATAGATATTATCTTCAATTTGCAATATATAAACTTAATGAAAAGTTCTTATGTTATATCTTATAGATTGTTTCGTCTGTATTATTAGTTCAAAAACAATCATCCTTAATATCTATTTAAAATTTTAAAAACATGGTGCCAATAATTATTTTAAGTAATCTTTAAGGGAAAATTATTTTATAACCAAAATCTATATATGAAGGTTTTACCGAAAAAATTTTAACTTTATATTTCTCAGTATTACCAACTAAATTTAGTATTGTTCCAAATATTCATTTGTACCAAACAAGTCTAATACTTTAAGGTAATGAGAAAAATATTCAAAATGTTATTATCGGTAAATACTTTCATCTTTATGTATATAAAATAACTAATTTACTTTTGAGAGTACGTAACTATTTCATCATTCATGTTTTATATAAAGACTTGAATATACAACTTTATAGTTGTATGCATATAATTTTTCGAAAATATTATAATCTTTTCTCTCTTCTAAATTTGGCACTTGCACTATTTATTTGAGGGTTTTTCATTATTCCCATAATTGGAAATAACAACCAAATTATTCAACAACACAAATATCTTATTCCAAAATACCCATTGGTTTATAGCTTATAATATCGCAAGAAGCAATGCATCTATTTGGAACTATTTTGGATCTATATGTGTTCTTAATATACTTTGAGTCTCTAATTGAATCAACAAAAATATCTTTTCGAAAACACCCAAGAGCTTTTAGCCAATAACATTGAAAGAAACAATGCGTCCATTTGGGTCTATTTTGGTTTTATGTGTATTATCAATGTACAATTGAGACTCTTATTTTAGGTGGAGTTTGTCTAACGAAAAAGACTAATTTTTCGATATGTAACTTTGACCAGATTTTGAACAAGACCAGAACTTTGGTCATAAATCTTATCCTTACTAGTCTTATCACGAATTAAAACAAAATTAGAACTTTGGTTCTGAATCTTATTCTAATTCATGTTTTCTTCTTCGAAAAATGACTAATAAATCTTATCTTTTATTGTATTTTTCCCACAAACTCTATATCCTCTAAGAATTTAGTGTATCATATAATGTCTCAATTATTCTGTAGTAAGTTTGTAATAACTTTAAATACATCATAGTGATAATTCATACATATTCAAAGGCTACTTATATCCTTATAGTGTAACCGCCCGAAAGTCATTTTATTCTGGAAGACCCATGAACATAGGCCTAAGTTTCTTTTGATAGACCCAATCACGTTACATACCGTGTCACTTTGTGCTTGATTGCTCTCTCTCTCTCTCTTTAAGCTTTTTTATTTCTATTTTGTGATTTGCTCTTAGACTTGCTTGATAAATTTAATTGGCTAGGTGATTAAGGTCTTGAAAATCTGAATTGAATTACAAACGCTTCCGCACTAATACTTGACCTTTGAATTGCGCCTTATTAGTGAAAGTTCACATTACCCCCAATTCTAACATATATTTCGTAAGGGACAACTTGATAGTTAATTTTGTCCAAAATTCTTATGTATTAAATTTGCAAAATAAACATTAATGATAGCTTCACCAGAAAATGTACTAAATGAAAAATGAATTTATCTTGTTTTGAATCATAATGAATTTAGGTTTCTATTTCAAACTAAGTACATCTTAACACTTTTCTTAATTAGAAATCGTAAAAATTATTGTGATATATTATAAAAATATTTCTTAATTCATCCTTATAATTAAATTTCTAATATGACACAGCTTAAATATTTTGTTTCTAAGACATTTAAGTTTACATAATTCATATGAAAATTTTACTGAAAAATAGCAATTTTCTTAAAGGATGATATAATATGTATATCACAATGATTTAAATAAAAATTTTGTTTTCAAAATAAACCTAACTTTTCCTTAATTGCAACAATAATACATCTTTGTAAAATTAACTCCTTAAATATTAAACCAACCTTTTCTGTAGCATAATTATTAATGAGATCATTTAGCTTTCTCGTTTTATCTCAATGACTTTTGTTAAGAATGTATCTTATGTAGCTTCTTATTCATAATCAAAACATATTTAAATAAATATTTCTTTAGCAATTTTGACTTTTTTTCTTTAATATTTCCCATTAATCTTCAATATGGATTCACACTTTAATGATTTGATCATTTATTTCATGCGAAAATAAAGTGTATTGTTTAAGTTCGAAGAAAATTAGATTGTATATCAGTTTTCTTATCCATTCAACTTCAACCAATGTTATTTTCAATTTAGCAAACAAAGAAAGACTAAACTTAGTGATTTTTACACACATTTTGATTAAAGAATTTTTATTTTATATAACAAGATATTTAATTCCTTTAATGAACCATTTTTGGATGATATCATTTATCTTTATATCTTGTAATAATTATTAAGTGTTGACAATAAATGAAATAAATGATCACATAAACAATTATTCTTTCTTTGAACCGAGTAATTGATTACATGAAAACTAATAATCATCACACTCATTACTATTCTTGTGTCGGCAATCAACTGTCGTGATAATCAGCCATCATGATAATCATTATCTTCCTTTGGTCGATTAATAATTACATGGAACCTAATGATTATCACATTTGTCATGTATGTCATGCAACAAAAATGATAACTTTAAGACTAATCAAAATATATGTCTAATCATGAAATAGTGTCACGATTAATTCTTAATCATAATTCTAAAATATATCTAAAGGTCTTTATAGCTCGGATTTCTCCATTAATTTCATATTAAATCAAAATATAATCTAACATGACGCACCTTTGAATGCAATCAAGAAATCTTTATTTATTTTGATGTTATGCACAAATTATTATCAAATGAGCCATTTTGTCTATCTGCCTTTGAGTCAGATTGACATATCCACATACTAATGATCATGTCAGTCAAGTGTGGGAGGTGGATCACAGACGGGTCATGGTACACCAAGCCCCAAATGATTTTGTTAGACATCATTAGCACATAGTATCTCATTGCTTTTCTTCATACACCTTACTTTATGTACACAACAACAACTGTAAAAATTAATCCTCCTTTGGGAGAAATTAACAAATTTATTGTCAATATGCCATTTTGAATCTTTCATGGATCATTTTGCTTATTCTTTAGCAATAATGTCCATTTGCGAACATTATTGTTTAGCAAAATGAGGCATGTATTTCTAATTGTCTTTAAATAGATTTTAAATAATGTGTAAAGTCTATGTTAGGACGTATCTTATGGAATCTATTCGTCATATATATATATATATATATATATATATATATAGAGAGAGAGAGAGATAGATAGGCTAGGGTGCTCCATGGAGCACCAAATCCCTAATGCTCCACACCGTATCTCTAATTTAAAATTTTCAACGACCGATCCGAACCGTTGAACATGATCTACATATTGAAATCTACTTGGAGATTGAATTTTACATTTTTTTTTGAATTTTTTTGCTATTTTTTAGAGAGGTAGGAAAATTGCAACTTTTGTTGGTCTAGAAACCGCTTGATTAGAAACTTTTCTACCTCTTTAAAAAAATAGCAAAAAATTTCAAAAAAATGTAAAACTCAATCTCCAAGTAGATTTCAATATGTAGAACATGTTCAACGGTTCAGATCGGTCGTTGGAATTTTCAAATTGGATATAACTGATGTGGAGCACGAGCGATTTGGTGCTCCATGGAGCACCCTAGCCTTTCTCTATATATATATTAACTAATTTGCAATTTTAATTAGAATGAACTAACTTCCAATAGTTAATTATATATATATATAGAGAGAGAGAGAAATGCTATGGTGCATTACGAAGTCATAATTAGTTTTGGCATCACACTCAAATTTCAAATAAGAAAATTTGAAACAATCGATCCAAACAGTCCAATGTGATCTCCATATTGAAATCTCACTAAAGACCAATTTTTCATTTTTTAATTTTTTTAGAGGTGTATGAAATTTTGTTGATATATTAATTTCTGGATCATCCTATATGTCTGATTTTGCAGCCCTCTAAAAAATAGTAAAAAAATTCTAAGAATTGAAAATTTTGGTTTATAGTAAGATTCCAATATGGAGATCACATTGAGTTTGAACGGTTTGGATCGACCGTTCGAATTTTAAAATTTATAATTTGAACGTAATGCCAAAACTAATCTTGGCTTCGTAATACACCATAGCATTTCTATATATATAGACATATATTTAAATCCCTTTTGTAAATTTCTTTACATAACTTTTATTTAGTATCTACAAAAACATTTTAGAAAATTAGTAAATATTTTTATAATAAATTTATTATTAGTTGGAAAACCTTTTAAAATTTAGCATATTTATCTTCCTTTATTAGCCTTAAATACTAATTATAGACAATAGCAAAATTTTATACTTAATGAAGATAAATATAGTATTATCTTAGTAACTATATTAATTATAATTATATATAACCTAAATTTTAATTAATTATAACGACTTCTAAAATTCAGATTTGACACTAATTTTTTATTTTATGTATAAATGCACATTTCAAAATACTCGAATCTGAAAATTTAAAAAAAAAATGGCACAAATTGCATGTCTTGCGACCGCAATCAAGTTTCGTGTCAGTTCAGAGTTTTGTGCAAATTTTCATGATGTCTTGCAGGGACAAGAAAATGTTTTGTGATCGCAAACAGTCCATGTCAGTTCAATTTTGATTTGCTGCCAACAAAACATAATACAATTCAATTCTCTTACCGCCGTATGACACCTGTAATTCAAATTTAATTTTGCAGCCCGCAAAACATCAATTAATTAAGCCTTATGGCTGCAAAATACAGCTTTGCAGTCGCAAAGCACCTGTTAATTCAGTTTCAGGAAGGAAAAATGCCAACTAGTGATTTTAATGTCTTGCTGTCGCAAAGAGTGGTCTTGCGGTCGCACTACAGTCTAGAAATTCTATGTTTCTAATTTAGGATCCTAAATTTTGCATATATTTTCAAATTTCAACTTTTATTTGTAAAAAAAATTATTTTACACATTAACAAATTAAAATCTTTAATAATATGTATTCAAGACACATAAAAGGCGAGAATTTTGTAAAATTAAAAATTTCGATTGAAAAAAAATTAAAATAATCAAATAACAAATACAAGAAAGCACAAAACCTTTTGCAACTATTAAAATTCGATATATTTCCATAAAATAACTAAATATCATAAATATTGACACGAAGGTGGCTCTGATACCACTTGTTGGTGCAAATTGAATTAGGTAAGAGCCAAGAAATTGAGATCCTAATTTAAACAATTGCAAATTAAAAGTCTGCGCGATAATTTAAGATAAACAAAATGACAGAAGCGAAAACTTACTTTTCATCTTTACGACCCCCGTCTTTTGCCATACAAGAAAGTCCAAGACGTCGTTGAAGATGGTTGAACAACACTTCGATATGGTCGCTAGCGGATCCTTCCAAGCAAACACTTATGCTCTTTCTCTTCTTCTAAGGTCACAAATCAACCAAAAGTAACTATCTTTAATGGAGATGATAGATGAGAGTATAAGCACAACACATGTGCACCTAACACACTAGTGATAACGTATCTTGGGGAGATACCGTCATTAATAACAAATATTCTATAAAAGACTGATATCCAAATTATCTCCAAAACCTTTCCAAATTTGTGTTTTAATGATGTAAATGTTAGAAATATTGGGGCTTAAAGCGCAAAGACTAAGGTCAAAAAATAAGGCGGAAGCATTTTCAATCAACAATTACAATTAAAGCTTTTAGACCATAATCACCTAGCCAAGAGTTAAAGTAAGCAACTTTTAGAAGTAATAGAGCAATTCACAAATCAACAAAGAGCAAAATAATAAAGAGAGAGAGGGAGAGAGTAGAGAGAGCAAGAGCAATTAAGAGAACTAAAAGAACACGAGATATAACGTTGTTCGACATATCAATCAACTAGGCGTTCACGGGTCTTCCGAAACCAAATCTTCTTTCGGGTCCGATTTCACTACGAAAACAAACATTCTAGAAAACAACACAAAGCATCTTATCCAGCTACGAGAAGTGGTTCTGATCCGAGTACTTCATTTTTGGGGGGTAACCATTCAAGAAAACACCACAAAGCATCATATCCTACTACAAGAAGTGTTTCTGATCTGATTACTTCATTTATGAGTGGTAACCTTCTAAGAAACTCTAAACAATTCATGAAACCACCACGAAGAAGCATAAAATACCTCTCTAAGTGCTACATGTCTGATTACTTCATTTACGGGTGGTAACGTTCAAGAAAACACCACAAAGCATCTAATCAAGCATAAAACTCCAAACCTTTCAAGAAACCACCACGGACAAGCCTAAAATTCCAAACTAAGTGTTTCATGTCTAAGTACTTCATTTATGTATTGTAAACATTCAAGAAAACAACACAAAGTATCTTATCCGGCTACGAAAAGTGTTTCTGATATGAGTACTTCATTTTTGGGTGGTAAACATTCAACAAAACACCACAAAGCATCATAGCCTACTACGATAATTGTCTTCTTCATGTACTTCATATAAGTGTGGTAATCTTTCTTGAAACCACCACGAAGAAGTCTAGAATACCACTCCAAGTGCTTCATGTCTGATTACTTCATCTATGGGTGGTAAACGTTCAACAAAACACAGTAAAGCATCTTATCAAGATACGAGAAGTGTTTCTAATCTGAGTACGTCATTTATGGGTGGTAAACATTCAAGAAAACACAACAAAGCTTCTTATCTTGCTACGAGAAGTTGTTTTGATCCAAGTACTTCATTTTTGGGTGGTAATCATTCAACAAAACACCACAAAGCATCTTGTCCTATTATGATAAGTGTTTCTAATCGGATTACTTCATTTATGAGTGCTAACATTCTAATAATGTCTAAACCACTCATGTAACAACCACGAAGAATAATAGAATACCTCTCTAAGTGTTTCATGTCTCATTACTTCATTTATGGGTGGTAAACATTCAAGAAAACATCACAAAGCATCTTATCCAGCTACGATAAGTGTTTCTTCTTCGTGTACTTCATTTAAGTGTGGTACCTTTCTTGAAACCACTAGGAAGAAGCCTAGAATACAACTACAAGTGCTTCATGTCTGATTTCTCCATTTATGGATAGTAAACATTCAAGAAAACATCACATAGCAAACCTTTCAGGAAACCACCACGAAGAAGCGTAAAATACCATCTAAGTGCTTCATGTCTGAGTACTTCAATTATGGGTGGCAAACATACAAGAAAACACCACAAAAGCATCTTATATTGCTACGAGAAGTGGTTCTGATCCGAGTACTTCATTTATGGGTGGTAACCTTTCAAGAAAACTCCAAACCTTTCAGGAAACCACCACGAACAAGCATATAATAAATGTCTTAGTGCTTCATGTTTGATTACTTCATTTATGGGTGGTAAACATTCAAGACAACACCGCAAGCATCTTATCATGCAACGAGAGGTGTTTCTGATTCGAGTACTTCATTTTCTGGTTGTAAGCCATCAAGAAAACACTACAAAGCATCTAATCCTACTATAATAAGTGTTTCTGATCTGTTTACTTCATTTATGAGTGTTAACCTTCTAAAAAACTCTAAACCATTCATGTAACAACCACGAAAAAGCATATAATACCTCTCTAGTTGCTCATGTCTGATTAATTCATTTATGGGTGGTAAACGTTCAAGAAAACACAACAAAGCACCTTATCTTGCTAGGAGAAGTGGTTCTAATCCGATTACTTCATTTTTGGGTGGTAACCTTTCAGTAAAACACCACAAAGCATCATAGCCTACTACGATAAGTGATTCTTCTTCGTGTCTAAGTGTGGTAACCTTCTATGAAACTCTAAACCATTCATGTAACAACCACGAAGAAGCATAGATTACCTCTCTAAGTGCTCCATGTCTGATTACTTCATTTATGGGTGGTAAACGTTCAAGAAAATACCACAAAGCATCTTATCGAGCTACGAGAAATGTCTCTGATCCGAGTACTTCATTTTTAGATGGTAACCATTCAGAAAACACCACAAGGCATCATAGCCTACTACGATAAATGTTTCTTCTTCGTGTACTTCATTTAAGTGTGGTATGCTTTCTTGAAACCACCACGAAGAACCGTTGAATACCACTACAAGCGCTTCATGTCTGAGTACTTCATTTTTGTGTGGTAAACATTCAGAAAACACCACAGAGCATCTTGTCCTACTACGAGAAGTGTTTCTTCTATGATTACTTCATTTATCAATGGTAACCTTCCAAGAAACTCTAAACCATTCATGTAACAACCACGAACAAACATAGAATATCTTTGTAAGTGCTTCATGTCTGATTACTTCATTTATGGGTGGTAAACGTTCAAGAAAACACCACGAAGCATCTTATCAAGCTACGAGAAGTGTTTCTAATCCAAGTACGTCATTTATGAGTGATAAACATTCAAGAAAACACCACAAAGCATCTTATCCTGCTACGAGAAGTTGTTCTGATCCAAGTACTTCATTTTTGGGTGGTAACCATTCAACAAAACAACACAAAGCTTCTTATCCTATTATGATAAGTGTTTCTGATCGGATTACTTCATTTATGAGTGGTAACCTTCTAATAATCTCTAAACCATTCATGTAACAACCACGAAGAAGCATAGAATACCTCTCAAAGTGCTTCATGTCTCATTACTTCATTTATGGGTGGTAAACATTCAAGAAAACACCAAAAAGCATATTATCTTCTACGATAAGTGTTTCTTCTCTGTGTACTTCATTAAGTGTAGGAACCTTTATTGAAACCACCACGAAGAAGCCTAGAATACCACCTCAAGTACTTCATGTCTGATTACTCCATTTATGGGTGGTAAACATTCAAGAAAACACCACAAAGCATCTTATCCTGCTACGAGAAGTGTTTCTCATCAGTACTTCATTTATGCGTGCTAACCTTTCAAGAGAACTCCAAACCTTTCAGGAAACTACCACCAAGAAGCGTAAAATACCACTCTAAGTGTTTCATGTCTGATTACTCCATTTATGCGTGGTAAACATTCAAGAAAACACCACAAAGCATCATATCCTACTACAAGAAGTGTTTCTGATCTGATTACTTCATTTATGAGTGGTAACCTTTCATGAAACCATCACGAAGAAGCATAGAATAACTCTCTAAGAGCTTCATGTCTGGTTATTTTATTTATGGGTGGTAAACGTTCAATAAAAACACCACAATGCATCTTATCATGCTATGAAAACTATTTCTGATTCGAGTACTTCATTTATGGATGATACCTTTCAATAAAACTCCAAACCGTTTAGGAAACCACCACGAAGAAGTGTAGAGTACCAATCGAAGTTCTTCATGTATGAGTACTTCATTTATGGGTTGTAAATATTCAAGAAAACACCACAAATCATCTTATCCTTCTACAAAAAGTGTTTCTGATCCGAGTATATGGGATGTAAACATTCAATAAATCACCACAAAGCGTCATAACCTACTACAATAAATGTTTCTTCTGCGTGTACTTCATTTAAGTGTGGTAACCTTTCTTGAAATCACCAGGAAGAAGCCTAGATACCACTACGAATGCTTCTTGTCTGATTACTCCATTTATGGGTAGTAAACATTCAAGAAAACACCACATAGCATCTTATGTTGCTACGAGATGTGTTTCTGATCAGTACTTCAATTGTGCATGGTAACCTTTCAACAAAACTCAAAACCTTTCAGGAAAACACCACGAAGAAGCGTAGAATACCACTATAAGCGCTTCATGTCAGATTACTTCATTTATGGGTGGCAAACATTCAATAAAACACCACAAAAACATCTTATCTTGCTATGAGAAGTGGTTCTGATCTGATTACTTTATTTATGAGTGGTAATCTTCCATGAAACTCCGAACCTTTCATGAAACCACCATGAAGAAGAATAGAATAAGTCTCTAAGTGCTTCATGTCTGATTACTTCATTTATGGGTGGAAAACGTTCAAGAAAACACCGCAAAAGCATCTTATCATCCTACGAGAGGTGTTTCTGATCCGAGTACATTTATGGGTGGTAATCTTTCAAGAAATTTCCAAACCTTTCAGAAAACCACCACGAAGAAGTGTAGAATACCATCTAAGTGCTTCATGTCTGAGTACTTAATTTATGGGTAGTAAACATTCAAGAAAACACCACAAAGCATCTTATCATGCTACAAGAAGTGGTTCTAATCTGAGTACTTCATTTCTAGGTTGTAACCATTCAAGAATACACCACGAAGCATCTTATCCTACTTTGATAAGTGTTTTTGATCTTAGTATATGGGTGGTAAACATTCAACAAAATACCATAACGCATCATAGCCTACTATGATAAGTATTTCTTTTTCGTGTACTTCATTTAAGTGTGGTAAACTTTCTTGAAACCACCACGAATAAGCCTAGAATACCACTCCAAGCGCTTCATGTATGATTACTCCATTTATGAGTGGTAAACATTCAAGAAAACACCACAAAGCATCTTATCATGCTACGAGATGTGTTTCTGATCAGAGTACTTCATTTATGCGTGGTAACCTTTCAAGAAAATTCCATACCTTTCAGAAAGCCACCACGAAGAAGCGTAAAATACCATCTAAGAGCATCTCCATTAGTAATTGCTTAGCAATTGCTTATGCTTATGTGTCAATTGTTTTGTAATTGTTGGGTTGTATGACTATTGCTTATTAAGCAATTATGGAAAAGAATTGCTTATTTAGCAATTATGGCTATTCTTTTTTTGAAGATGAGTTGGCCAAATGTTTAATTCTTATTGGTCAAGTGTTTAATTCTCAATTGTTTGCTTGATTGTACCAATGTAGAAATAGATTGCTTAATTTCTGAAATTTCTACAATTACTATTTAGCAATTAATTTCAATTGCTCTATTGGAGATGCTCTAAGTGTTTAATGTCTAAGCACTTCATTTATGGGTGGCAAACATACAAGAAAATACCACAAAAGCATCTTATCTTGCTACGAGAAGTGGTTCTGATCCAAGTACTTCATTTATGGGTGATAACCTTTCAAGAAAACTCCAAACCCTTCAGGAAACCACCACGAACAAGCATAGAATAACTCTCTTAGTGCTTCATGTTTGATTACTTCATTTATGGGAGGTAAACATTCAAGAAAACACCGCAAAGCATCTTATCATGCAACGAGAGGTGTTTCTGATCCGAGTACTTCATTTTCTGGTTGTAAGCATTCAAGAAAATACCACAAAGCATCTTATCTTACTATAATAAGTGGTTCTGATATGTTTACTTCATTTACGAGTGGTAACCTTCTAAGAAACTCTAAACCTTTCATGTAACAACAACGAAAAAGCATATAATACCTCTCTAACTGCATCATGTCTGATTTATTCATTCATGCGTGGTAAACGTTCAAGAAAACACAAAAAAGTATTATATCCTACTACAAGAAGTGTTTCTGATCTGATTACTTCAATTATGAGTGGTAACCTTCCAATAAACCCTAAACCTTTCATGAAACAACCACGAAGAAGCATAGAATACCTCTCTAAGAGCTTCATGTCTGATTGTTTTATTTATGGGTAGTAAACGTTCAATAAAAACACCACAAAGCACCTTATCATGCTATGAAAACTGTTTCTGATCCGAGTACTTCATTTATGGATGGTAACCTTTCAACAAAACTCCAAACCTTTCAGGAAACCACCACGAAGAAGCGTAGAATACCAATCTAAGTTCTTCATGTCTGAGTACTTCATTTATGGGTTGTAAATATTCAAGAAAACACCATAAATCATCTTATCCTGCTACAAGAAGTGTTTCTGATCTGAGTATATGGGATGTAAACATTCAATAACCACAAAGCGTCACATCCTACTACGATAAATGTTTCTTCTTCGTGTACTTCATTTAAGTGTGGTAACCTTTCTTGAAATCACCAGGAAGAAGCCTAGAATACCACTACAAGTGTTTCATGTCTGATTACTCCATTTATGGGTAGTAAACATTCAAGAAAACACCAGATAGCATCATACATTGCTACGAGATGTGTTTCTGATCAGTACTTCATTTATGCATGGTAAGCTTTCAACAAAACTCCAAACATTTCAGGAAACCACCACGAAGAAGTGTAGAATACTACTCTAAGCGCTTCATGTCAGATTACTTCATTTATGGGTGGCAAACAATCAAGAAAACACCACAAAAATATCTTATCTTGCTACGAGAAGTGGTTTTGATCTGATTACTTTATTTATGAGTGGTAATCTTCCATGAAACTCTAAACCTTTCATGAAACCACCATGAAAAAGAATAGAATAACTCTCGAAGTCCTTAATGTCTGATTACTTCATTTATGGGTGGCAAACGTTCAAGAAAACACCGCAAAGCATCTTATCATCCTACGAGAGGTGTTTCTGATTCGAGTACATTTATGGGTGGTAATCTTTTCAAGAAAATTCCAAACCTTTCAGAAAACCCCCACGAAGAAGCGTAGAATACCTTCTAAGTGTTTCATGTCTGAGTACTTCATTTATGAATAGTAAACATTCAAGAAAACACTACAAAGCATCTTATCCTTCTACGCGAAGTGGTTCTAATCCGAGTGCTTCATTTCTAGTTTGTAACTATTCAAGAATACACTACAAAGCATCTTATCCTACTTTGATAAGTGTTTTTGATCTGAGTATATAGGTGGTAAACATTCAATAAAATACCACAACGCTTCATAGCCTACTACGATAAGTATTTCTTTTTCGTGTACTTCATTTAAGTGTGGTAAACTTTCTTGAAACCACCACGAATAAGCCTATAATACCACTCCAAGTGCTTCATGTATGATTACTCCATTTATGGGTGGTAAACATTCAAGAAAACACTACAAAGCATCTTATCATGCTACGAGACGTGTTTCTGATCAGAGTACTTCATTTATGCGTGGTAACGTTTCAGGAAAATTCCAAACCTTTCAGGAAACCACCACGAAGAACGTAAAATACCATCTAAGTGTTTCATGTCTGAGTACTTCATTTATGGGTGGCAAACATACAAGAAAACAACACAAAGCATCTTATCTTGCTACGAGAAGTGGTTCTGATCCGAGTACTTCATTTATGGGTGGTAACCTTTCAAGAAAACTCCAAACCTTTCAAGAAACCACCACGAACAAGCATAGAATAACTCTCTTAGTGCTTCATGTTTGATTTCTTAATTTATGGATGGTAAACATTCAAGAAAACACCACAAAGCATCTTATCATGCAACGAGAGGTGTTTCTGATCCGAGTACTTCATTTTTAGGTTGTAAGCATTTAAGAAAACACCACAAATCATCTTATCTTACTATAATAAGTGTTTCTGATCTGTTTACTTCATTTATGAGTGGTAACCTTTTATGAAACTCTAAACCTTTCATGTAACAACAACAAAAAAGCATATAATACCTCTCTAACTGCCTCATGTCTGATTAATTCATTTATGGGTGGTAAACGATCAAGAAAACACAGCAAAGCACCTTATGCTGCTACGAGAAGTGGTTCTAATCCGATTACTTCATTTTTGGGTGGTAACCTTTCAGGAAAACACCACAAAGCATCATAGCCTACTGCGATAAGTGTTTCTTCTTCGTGTACTTCATTTAAGTGTGGTAACCTTCTAAGAAACTCTAAACCATTCATGTAACAACCACGAAGAAGCATGTCTGATTACTTCATTTATGGGTGGCAAACATTCAAGAAAACTCCGCAAAGCATCTTATCATGCGACGAGAGGTGTTTCTGATCGGAGTACATTTTGTTATGGTAATCATTCAAGAAAATTCCAAACCTTTTAGGAAACCACCACAAAGAAGCGTAAAATACCATCTAAGTGTTTCATGCCTGAGTACTTCATTTATGGTTGGTAAACATTCAAGAAAACACCACAAAGCACCTCCTCCTACTAAGGAAAGTGGTTCTAATCCGATTACTTCATTTTTTTGTTGTAACCATTTAGAAAAACAGCACAAAGCATCTTATCGTACTATGATAAGTGTTTCTAATCTAACTACTTCATTTATTAGTGGTAACCTTCTAAGAATCTCTAAACCATTCTTGTAACAACCACAAAGAAGACAAGATTGCCTCTCTAAGTGCTCCATGTCTGAGTACTTCATTTATCGGTGGTAAACGTTCAAGAAAACACTGCAAAGCATATTATCATGCTACGAGAGCTATTTATAATCCGAGTACATTTATGGGTGGTAATATTTCAAGAAAATTCCTAACCTTTCAGGAAACCACCACGAAGAAGTATAGAATACCATCTAAGTGCTTCATGTCTGAGTATTTCATTTATGGATGATAAACATGAAGAAAACACCACAAAGCATTTTATCATGCTACGAAAAGTGGTTCTAATCCGAGTACTTCATTTTTAGATTGTAACAATTCAAAAAAAACACCGCAAAGCATCTTATCCTACTATGATAAGTGTTTTTATCTGATTACTTCATTTATGAGTGGTAACCTTCCAAGAAACTATAAACCGTTCATGTAAAAACCACTAAGAAGCATTGAATACCTCTCTAAGTGCTTCATGTCTGATTACTTCATTTATGGTGGTAAATGTTCAAGAAAACATCACAAAGCATCTTATCAAGCTACGAGAAGTGTTTCTGATCCGAGTACTTCATTTATGGGTGGTACTCTTTCCAGAAAACTCCAAACCTTTCAGGAAACCACCACAAAGAAGCATAGAATACCAATCTAAGTGCTTCATGCCCGAGTACTTAATTTAATGGGTTGTACACATTCAAGAAAACACCACAAAGCATCTTGTACTGCTACGATATGTGTTTCTGATCAGAGTATATGGGTGGTAAACATTCAATAAAACACCACAAAGCATCACCCACTACGATAAGTGTTCTTCGTGTACTTCATTTAAGTGTGGTAACCTTTCTTCCTACCACCCACGAAGAAGCCTAGAATACCACTCCAAGTGCTTCGTGTCTGATTACTCCATTTATGGGTGGTAAACATTCAAGAAAACACAACAAAGCATCTGATCATGCTATGTGATGTGTTTCTGATCAGAGTACTTCATTTATGCATGGTAACCTTTCAAGAAAACTCCAAACCTTTCAGGAAACCATCACGAAGAAGCGTAGAATACCACTCTTGGTGCTTCATGTCTGATTACTTCATTTATGGGTGGCAAACATTCAAGAAAACACCACAAAGCATCTTATCTTGCTATGAGAAATGATTCTGATTCGAGTACTTCATTTTTGGGTGGTATCCATTCAGAACACACCACAAAGCATCTTATCCTATTACGAGAAGTGTTTCTGATCTGATTACATCATTTTTGTGTGGTAACCTTCAAAGAAACTCTAAACCTTTCATGAAACCACAACTAAGAAGAATAGAATACTTCATTTATGGGTGGTAAACATTCAAGAAGACACCACAAAGCATCTTATCCTGCTCCGAGAAGTGGTTCTGATCCGAGTACTTCATTTTTGGGTTGTAACCTTTTCAGAAAACACCACAAAGCATCTTATCCTACTGTGATAAGTGTTTCTGATCTGATTACTTCATTTATGAGTGGTAACCTTCTAACAAACTCTGAACCATTCATGAAACCACTACGAAGAAGTATAGAATACTTCTCTTAGTGATTCTTGTCTGATTACTTCATTTATGAGTGGTAAACGTTCAAGAAAAAACCACAAAGCATCGTATCATGCTACGAGAAGTGTTTTTGATCTGAGTACATCATTTATGGGTTGTAAACTTTCAAGAAAACTCCAAACCTTTCAGGCAACCACCATAAAGAAGCGTAAAATACCAATCTAAGTACTTCATGTCAGAGTACTTCATTTATAGGTGGTAAACATTCAAGAAAACACCACAAAGAATCTTATCCTGCTATGACAAGTGTTTCTTATCCGATTACTTCATTTATTGGTGGGGACATTTCATGAAACCACCATGAAGAAGCATAGCATACCGCTAGAAGTGCTTCATTATGGATTACTTCATTTATGGGTGGTAAACATTCAGAAAAACACCACAATATCCTGCTATGAGATGTGTTTCTGATCAGAGTACTTCATTTATGACTGGTAACTTCCAAAAAAAAACTCTTAACATTTCACAAAACTACCACGAAGAAGCATAGAATAAATGTCTAAGTGCTTCATGTCTGATTACTTCATTTATGGGTGGTAAGCGTTTAAGAAAACACCACAAAGCATCTTATCCTGCTACGAGATGTGTTTCTGATCCGAGTACTTAATTTATCGGTGGTAACCTCTCAAGAAAACTCTAAACCTTTCAGGAAACCTCCACGAAGAAGCGTAGAATACCAATCTAATTGCTTCATGTCTGAGTACTTCCCTTATGGGTGGTAAACATTCATGAAAACACCACAAAGCATCCTACCCTGCTAGGAGAAAAGTTTCTGATCTGATTACTTCATTTATGGGTGGTAAACATTCATGAAAACATCACAAAGAATCTTATCCTGCTACGAGATGTGTTTGTAATCAGAGTACTTCATTTATGAGTGGTAACTTCCATGAAAACTTTAAACCTTTCATGATACAAGTGTTCTTTACAGTTTCAGAACCGATCTTAGATTTCTTCTAAACAAGTAAATCAATCTTCGACTCCTACACCAATGTCAAGGGCAACACCAATTTACACGGTTCATGGTTCGATTGACAAAATAATCTAGGACATGGATGCACTACTTGACAACATAATTGTAGTGCACCAAATGCTAGAAACTAGCTAAAGAAAAGTGCTTGGATTGCCAATTAGACTATGGGTGCTATCCTAATGCTCTCGGGTTTAGGTAGCTGAAGGAGAAGGCTCTTTGGCTCTTTCTGGTACTCAATTAGATGCTTGGAAGCTTCTGGGGGAGTCAGATACCCTTCTGGTTTGTCTCTACATCATATATATAGGCTGGACACTTCTTGGAGTCTTGAACCCTTGCAAAATAACTGTAGCATTACAGGAAGGCTGTAACGCCTTAGCTGACCCATTATAACGGGTTGGAGATGTTCCATATTTTCTCTTATGTGCTTCTATAACTGTCTTGTGGGCCAATTTGAGTAGAGACCCGTTACAACGGGTGGGGAACCCATTATAACGGGATGGAAGGCGTTGTAACGCCTTGGTGAAGCGTTACTGCAACATTGTCTTCTGTGAAAAGCCTGCTCTACGCTGCCTCTTCTCCTTCTGACCCATTGTGACGGGTTGAGCATCTGTTATGACGGGTTGCTTACCCGTTTTGACAGGTTGTGAATCCTTATGGTAACGTTGTGCTCTGTGGAGCACTGTGAAGTCATCCCTTGATGTCTTGAGCAGCTCTTTACTTGTGTTGAGCATGTTTGAGCATTGTTTGAGCATGTGCAATATCATTCTATACCTATGTTAACCTGCAACTTCACCAAAAGTTATGTGCAAGTACTGATTTGTTTTGCAAATTGTCAAACAAGAGATGAGTTTAATCCAACAAACTCCCTCTTTTGGCAATTTGCAAAACCATATGTGATGTGCATATTAAATGATGCACATCATAACATTTCTCCCCAATTTTGCATATAATGGCAAAAGGCATAAACAAACAAGCTCCCCCTGAATTTAGTACATATATTCATACAAGTCAAGTTCAATATTTATCTCCCTTAATGAATTAAGATTTACAAATATAGCACAATTCATTAAGTTCAATTAAGGTTTTCCAATTTAGAGTAAGGGAGGCATTTCATCAAGAGGCATTTTAATTTGTAATCTCAATCATCCCTAACTTGAATCTTAGCTCAATGTGTTGATTAGTATCAAGATGTTTTGTAAAGATATCAATAATTTAATTCTTAGTTTCAATGTACACAAGTTCTATACTTCCCTTTTTTACATGGTCTTTGAGAAATTGGTGCCTAATGTCTTTGTACTTGGTTCTAGCGTGGGCTATTGGATTTTTAGACGCATTATGATGTATTGTCACACTTTATTGGTACATTGATAAAATGCAAATCATAGTCCTTAAGGGTTTCAACCATCCATAAAATTTGGGTGCAACAACTACTTGCGATTATATACTCCGCCTCGGTCGTAGAGAGAGCAGCCGAAATTTGCTTTTTACTAGACCAAGACACTAAGGACTCACCCAAGAATTGGCAAGTTCCACTAGTGCTCTTCCTATCTACTCGGTCATCGGCGAAGTCCTCATAGGTGTACCCAATCAAGTCAAGTTTGGTGGTTCTACCATACCATATACCCAAATTTGTTGTACCTTTAACATACCGCAAGATTCTCTTAACGGTCGTCATGTGTGACTCTTTTGGGCAAGCTTGAAATCTTGTGCATAGACATACGACAAACATAATGTCAGGTCTACTTGCGGTGAGATAAATGAGACTTCTGAGTATAGCTCGATAAATGAGATGTCTACCGGTTTACCGCACTCATCAACTCCAAGTCGAATGTTGGTTGCCATAAGCATTTTCATCGATTTGCTTTCTTCAACACCGAATCATTTGACTAATTCCTTAGCATACTTGGATTGGTTGATAAAAATTCATTCTCTGTTTTGCTTGATTTGTAGTCCAAGAAAGAAGTTGAGCTCTCCCATCATAGACATCCCGAACTCCTTACACATAAGTTTTGAAAAATCCTCCGCAAGAGAAGAGTTAGTAGATCCAAAGATAATGTCATCTACGCAAATTTGTACAAAAGAATATCTTTGACATCTCTCTTTGTAAAAAAGATTGTATCTTTTAAGCCTCTTTTAAAATCGTTATCAATTAGGAATGTACTTAATCTTGAGTACCAAGCTCTAGGAGCTTTCTTTTGGCCATATAAAGCCTTGTGTAACTTATAGACATGGTTGGTGAAAGAAAGGTATTCAAAACCCTTAGGTTGGGAAACATATACCTCTTCATTTATGAATCCGTTCAAAAAATGCACTTTTAACATTCATTTGATATAGTACAAATTTCATATAAGAAGCATAAGCAAGAAGCATTCTAATGTACTCTAATTGTGCTACGGGTGCGAATGACTCATCATAGTCAACCCCCTTTTGTTGAGTTCTTTTTGCAATAAGTTGTGCTTTTTTCTAATAATATTTCCAAATTCTTCTTTTTATTCCTATAAACCCACTTGGTTCCAATTATAATTCGGTTTGAAGGTTTTGGTACCAATGTCCATACTTTGTTTCGTTCAAAATGGATAAGTTCTTCTTGCATTGCAAGAATCCAATTTGGATCTCGATTAGCCTTCTTAAAATGTGTGGGCTCAAGTTATGACACAAAAGCACAATGAGATACCATACGACTTAACCTAGAATGAGTTGTAACTCTAATTCTAGGATCACCTATAACATTATCTAAAGGATGAAAATGAACCTCCCGAAGTACCTCGGGTATTTGATATTCTGTTGAACTTGATGAGACATCCTCCCTTTGAGTTTCCTCATTTAGTATGTTTTCTTCTTCTTCTTCATTGACATCTAGCTCTCTTGAAGTTTCTTCATTTAATGCATTATGCTCCCCCTTAATTCTTTCACCATGATTTTCTTCAACATCTTCTTCATTGAGTATTATTCTTCCTTGTGTCAGTTCTTCATTTGTTGTACCTTATTGTGTGGAACTTTCATCTTTAAGTGAGTTGATTGTACCTACAACATCCTTGTCCTTTTTCGCCATGTTAGTGATGCTTTTATCAAATTTGACATGAATAGACTCAACAATGGTTTTTGAATGGAGCAAGTATACTCTATAAGCTCTAATTGTTGATGAGTATCCTGCAAAGATTCCTTCCAATGATTTTGAATCAAACTTACCCTAACTCAAGGATTGATCAAGTACAAAACATTTTGATCCAAATACTCTAAAATAAGAAATGTTTGGCTTATAACCCTTCCAAATTTCATAGGGAGTCTTATTGGTCAATGCTCTAACATAAACACGATTTATTATTTTGCATGCGGTATTGACTGCTTCGGCCCAAAGGAACTTTGGAGTCATATACTCATTCAACATTGATCTTGTAAACTCTTGTAAATTTCTGTTTTTGTGTTCAACTACTCCATTTTGTTGAGGTGTTCTTGGTAGGAGAATTCATGCTTATAACCATTTCTAGAACAAAATTCATATAACCTTGAATTTTCAAACTCAACACCATGATCACTACGAATAGTAACTATTTTTACCTCTCTTTCAACTTATAGCAAAAGTCAATAAAATACTCACCAACCTCTTCTTTGTATCTCAAAAAGTTAACCCGAGTATACCTACTAAAGTCATCAACAATCACAAAAATATATCTTTTTCTTGCCAAACTAGGTATGTTAATTGGTCCAAATAAGTCAATGTGAATAAGCTCTAATGGTCTTTTGGTTGAAATCCGGTCTTTTGGCTTAAAACTAGTCTTGGTTAGTTTACATTTCATACAAGCATCACATATACTATCAATATTCATTCTAGAGATTGGCAAACCACGATTTAATCAAGATTGACTAGTTTCTTAATAGAGTTGAATGATGTATGACCTAATCTTCGATGCCATAACCATGAGTCGGAATTGTTTGCATTTAGACAAAGTTCACCAGTGGTAAAATGGTTAATATGAAGATAGTAAACATTATTTATTCTCTTACAGATATAAACTAACTCATTGGTTTTGATACGGTAAAGTGAGCATTATTGATCATTAAAGCTAAGATAGAAACCAAAATCACATAACTTGCTCACAGTTAGCAAATTGAAATTCAACCCATTAACAAGATATACACCATCAATGGTTACATGATAATTACCAATAGACCTAACTCCGACAATCTTACTTTAACACTCATTACTTCCAAAGATCACTTGGCCTCCATCAAAAGGTGTAAGATTCTTAAAAACAAATTTTTGCTCGTCATGTGATGTGAGGAACCAATGTCTATGATCCAAGAATACCCTTTATATGATGAAGCCAAACATACCTACGTATTTTGAAAAGACATGCAATTTTTGTTTAAAGAAAAACTTGATTTTAAGGTTTTACTTTTTTTCAGATACTCAAGATTAATCTAATTTGATTTGAGAGTTTTGAGAACCCAAACATAAATTTCTTTATATTTGTTCCTTTTGAAAGGATATTCAAAAGCCAAGTGACCTAGATGATTACAATGATTACAAACCAGATTTGAATTACTTGATATCCAAGGTACTTTTATGCAATGGTTAAAAATACTATGTTTGTGTTCAAGACACTTTTCCTTGTGATAATACCTCTTAGTTTCCATTATCCTAGGCTTTTTGGGATAGTACCTCTTAATGTTGTTGGTCTTAGGTTTATTATTATAGATTTTTTTTTTTCTTGGCCTTGTTAATTTCTACAACATTTTTAATAATGCTCAAGGAAGCATTATCTTTGCCTTTGTACAACTTGTTGTGTGAAATCCTTTTGTTGTACTTAAAAATGCATGATGAGTATATTTTGGTTGAGATTGTTTTCTCTTTTGATTGATTGAAGTAGGTGTACAAGTTTTAATACAAGAGGATTCAATTTTTTTAAATAGACTTTTCTTCATTTTGAACTCAAGAAGATTCAACTTAAACTCTAATTCACAAATTATTTTCAAAAGTACATTGATCTCTTCATCCTTTTATCTAAACTCATCCTTGCTTTATCATATTTGACTCTCAATTCATATTCACTAAGGATAGCTTGATCATCATACAAAGATTTTCTATTCTTGGATATAGACCTAATGCTTAAACTACATGAATTTAGATGTACCTCTCCTAGTGAGTTGGATGAAGATGTGGTCATAATTCTCCTTTCTTCTAGATACTCTTCATTAACTTTGGAGAAGATTGTAGCAAATTCATCATTCAATCCATCTTTTGTTTTGCCTTAAACGATTTGCTCTTGCACCAAGATGTTGTCCTCCTCTTGTAAGTTAGTTGAAGACTCAACCTTGTGATCATCGACACTCAAATCACACTTGTTAGAACTAGAACTCTCTTTAAAAGGATTTTCAAGAATATACAACATTTCATATGTTAGGTTAGAATCAAGGATTTCTCCTATGAATTCATCTACAAAGTTCAAAATGAAATAAGAGGCATAACTATTATCTAGGGGTCCGTTTGGCATTTCAAGGAATAGAGCTAGAATAGCTAAAAAAAGTAGAATAGAGCTAGAATAGTGTGATTTTAGAAGAGTGGTAGAATAGACTATTCAATGTTGTTTGGCACTTGTGATTTGGAATAAAGTAGTTGAAGGGTGAGATTAAGACTAATAATATAGTAATATTATTATAATAATGTAATTATATTATCATAATATAATTATAATTATTATATTATAATAATATTATTATGTTATTATAATAATATTATTATATTATTATAATAATATTATATTATTATAAAATGAGCATGGCTAAAATAATATGCATAGTACACCACATTTCGTACTATGCATATAGATATAGGTCAATAAATTGAGATTTAAGTTGCTCAATAAATTCTTCATATGAAAATATTGTAGGAAATTATTTTTTGTGATTTTTAGAGCTTTCTTGCTATTTTTTTAAATATTTTTTAAAAACAGTCCAAATTTAATACTACAAAAGTACCATTTCTGGGCTGTTTTTAAAAAATAGCAAGAAAGCTCTAAAAATCACGAAATTTTATTTCCTACAAGATTTTGATATGAAGAATTTATTGAGCAACTTAAATATCAATTTAATGACCAAATTAAATACAAATGACCCCATAGTACGTTATGGACTGTACTATGCATATTATTTTAGCCATGCTCTTATAAAATAATGATAACAATAAATATAATAATATAATAATATTGTAATAATATAATTATATTATTATAGTTTTAATAATATTATAATTATAATATAATAATATTATATTATTATAATATTATTATAATAATAATATTATAATATTATAATAATAATAAATGTAATAATATTATAACGATAAATATAATAATATAATAATATAATAATATAATAATATTATAATAATATCACTATAAAAATATAATAATATTATTATAGTGTAATAATATTATTATAATAATATATAATAATATAATAATAATATTATAATAATATATAATATAATAATATATAATATAATAATATTATTATAATATATAATATCATAATATTATATAATAATATAATTATAAAATTAAATATAATACTAAGAGCATGGCTAAAATAATATGCATAGTACACCTCATTTCGTACTATGCATATAGATATAGGTCAATAAATTGAGATTTAAGTTGCTCAATAAATTCTTCATATGAAAATATTATAAGAAAACAAATTTTGTGATTTTTAGAGCTTTCTTGCTATTTTTTAAATATTTTTTTTAAAAACAGTTCAGATTTAATACTACAAAAGTGCCATTTCTGGGCTATTTTTAAAAAATATTTAAAAAATAGCAAGAAATCTCTAAAAATCACGAAATTTTATTTCCTACAAGATTTTGATATGAAGAATTTATTGAGCAACTTAAATATCAATTTAATGACAAAATTAAATACAAATGACCCCATAGTACGATATGTGGTGTACTATGCATATTATTTTAGCCATGCTCTAATACTAATATTATAATAATAATATAATAAAATTATAATGTTATAATAATAATATAATAATAACAATAAATATTATAATAATATATTAATAACACTAATGAATAATAATAATAGTAAACCGGCTATTAAAATATACTAATACTAAACCGAAGTCTATTCCACAATTGCTAAACCGGCTATACCACCATATGGGTGGTATAGCGGATTAGCTAAAACCAACTATATTCCAAAATACTAAACCGTGTTTGGCACTTTCAATTTTTGGAATAGCAAATCTATTCCAAAGAATAGGCTATTCAAGGGAGTGCCAAACGGACCCTAGAGTATTAGAGGGTGAATCCTTGGTAGCATAGAAGGTTTCTTTGTCAAGTGTGTATAAGAGATCATTTCCACTAAGATATTATTGCATTGCCTTTTTCCAAAACTCAAATTTCCATTTCGTAAGAATTTAGGGTGTTCAACCATACCCATGTCAAGACTCATGTTGGTCAAATCAACTAGATATGAACCTATGTGCTCTGATACCAATTGTTAGAAATATTGGGGCTTAAAGCGCAAAGACTAAGGTCAAACAATAAGACGGAAGCATTTTCAATCAACAATTACAATTAAAGCTTTTAGACCTTAATCACCTAGTCAAGAGTTCTAGAAGTAATAGAGCAATTCACAAATCAACAAAGAGCAAAGTAATAAAGAGAGAGAGAGATAGATAGAGTAGAGAGAGAGCAAGAGCAATCAAGAGAACTAAAATAACACGCGATGTAACGTGGTTCGACCTATCAATCAAGTAAGCCTATGTCCACAGGTTCCCAGGAACCAAATCTTCCTTTCGAGTCCGATTTCACTATCAAAACAAGTGTTCTTTACAATTTCGGAACCGATCTTTGATTTCTTCTAAAGAAGCAATCAATATTCGACTCCTAAACCAATGTAAGGGGCAACACCACTCTACATAGTTAACGGTCTGATTTTCAAAACAATATAGGACATTGATGCACTACTTGACAACACAATTGTAGTGCACCAAAGACTAGAAACTAGCTAAAGAAAAGTTCTCGGAATGACAATTAGACTATGGGTGCTATCATAATGCTCTCAGATTTAGATAGCTGAAGGATAAGGCTCTTTGACTCTTTCTGGTGCTCAATTAGATGCTTGGAAGCTTGTGAGGGGTGTCAGATACCCTTCTGATTCATCTCTGCATCATATATATAGACTGGACACTTCTTGGAGTCTCAAACCCTTGCAAAATAACTGTAGCGTTACATGAAAGCTATAATGCCTTGACTGACCCATTATAACGGGTTGGAGATGTTCCATATTTGCCCTTTTGTGCTTCTGTAACTGTCTTTTGGGCAAATTTGAGCAGAGACCCGTTACAATGGGTTGGGAACCCATTATAATGGGTTGGAAGGCGTTGTAACGCCTTGGTGAAGCCTGCTTTGCATTGCCTCTTATCCTTCTTACCCATTGTGACGGGTTGGGCCCCGTTATGACGGGTTGCTGACTCGTTGTGATGGGTTGTGAAGCGTTATGGTAATGATGTGCTCTGTAGAGCACTGTGAAGTCATCCCTTGATGTCTTGAGCATGTCTTGACTTGTGTTGAGCATGTTTGAGCATTGTTTGAGCATGTGCAATACCATGTTGTACATGTGTTAACCTGCAACTTCACCAAAACTTATGTGCAAGGTTAGTACTGATTGGTTTTGCAAATTGTCAAACAAGAGATGAGTTTAATCCAACAATAAACACGCACACAAAACTTGGTATTATAGGGACTACAAGTTAGAAAGATATCAGCAAAAAAAGACAAATAAATTATGTCTTTCGGTCTCATTGTTTGCAGCCGCAAAAGAGGCTATTTGCGGTCGCAATTGACTTGGGCTGATCTGCATAATATATTCTTAGTTTCTTGCGACCGTAATAAGGACTCTTTGCAACTGCAAATGACTTGGCTGTAATTTCGAGATTTCTTGACAAATCTATTATAGTCTTCTTCGGCCACAAAGAGGCTATCTTGCGTCTGCAAGATACTTATTGATTGATATGTTTTGTTGGACTTTGATCCAATTTTATTCAATGTAGCCAAAACAATATTTCTAATTTTACATGAACACTATCATCAGTTAAATCAATCATAATTGGTCAATCAACAATTATAATTAATTTACTTTAATTATATATGTATTTGTATTCAAAACATAGTGAAATACGTATTATGTCATTTCATAATTAATCAGATTTATAGCATATATCTTATATTACTACTCATAATATTAATGACAATATTTGATATATTAATCGTATAACACAAAGTTCAAATTTTATTTATTAGATTGATCTCTCAATTTCAACACATATAATATTTGTTATTATTTCGAATTCGAATAATTTAGATACAATTCAATTCAAATTAATATTCACATTATATTGCACGAATACGAACCATATATAAATATAAATAAATTATTCTATAAATACAAATAATTAATATATTTATAATATTTTTTATTTTGAACTCAGAAAGAAGCATCTGATATTATGCCATTTACACCTAGCGCATCTTATTGTTCAAACTTAAAAGGTCTTTTCTGCCTTTCTGGTATGGTAATCTGGTCTCCATCCCCAAAAGTATATATATATAGAGAGAGATATGCTAGGGTGCTTCATGGAGCACCAAATAGTTCATGCTTCACGTCAGTTATCTCTAATTTGTAAACTCTAATGACCGATCTGAACTGTTGAAAATGATCTAAATAATGAAATCTGCTTGGTGATTGAATTTTACATTTTTTTGCTATTTTTTTAAGGAGGTAGAAAAGTTGCAGATCAAACGGTTTCTGGACCAACAAAAGTTGTAATTTTCCTACCTCCCTAAAAATTAGCAAAAAAATTCAAAAAAAAATGTAAAATTCAATCTCCAAGTAGATTTCAATATGTAGATCTTTTTCAACGGTCCAGATCGATCATTAGAGTTTTCAAATTAGAGATACGATACGAAGCATGAAAGGTTTGGTGCTCCATAGAGCACCCTAGCCTATCCCTCCATCTCTCTCTCTATCTCTCTCTCTCTCTATATATATATATATATATATATAAATATATATATATATGAGCATGGCTAAAATAATATGCATAGTACACCCCATTTTGTACTATGCAAATAGATATAGGTCATTAAATTGATATTTAAGTTGCTCAATAAATTCTTCATATGAAAATATTGTAGGAAATTAAATTTCATGATTTTTAGAGCTTTCTAGCTATTTTTTAAATATTTTTTAAAAACAGTCCAGATTTAATACTACAAAAGTGTCATTTCTGGACTGTTTTTAAAAAATATTTAAAAAATAGCAAGAAAGCTCTAAAAATCACGAAATTTTATTTACTACAAGATTTTGATATGAAGATTTTATTGAGCAACTTAAATATCAATTTAATGACCAAATTAAATACAAATGGGCGCATAGTACGATATGTGGTGTACTATGCATTATTTTAGCCATGCTCTATATATATATATATATATATATATATATAGAAAGGCTAGGGTGCTCCATGGAGCACCAAATCGCTCGTGCTCCACATCAGTTATATCCAATTTGAAAATTCCAACGATCGATCTGAACCGTTGAACATGTTCTACATATTGAAATCTACTTAGAGATTGAGTTTTACATTTTTTTGAATTTTTTTGCTATTTTTTTAAAGAGGTAGAAAAGTTGCTAATCAAACGGTTTATAGACCAACAAAAGTTGCAATTTTCCTACCTTTCTAAAAAATAGCAAAGAAATTCAAAAAAATGTAAAATTCAATCTCCAAGTAGATTTCAATATGTAGATCATGTTCAACGGTTCGGATCGTTTGTTGGAATTTTTAAATTGGAGATATGGGGTGGAGCATTAGGGATTTGGTGCTCCATGGAGCACCCTAGCCTATATATATATATATATATATATATATATATATATATATATATTGTTAGAATTAGAGTTGGGACTTAAAGCGCAAGGTTAAGGTCAATTTAATAGGCGAAATCGTTATCAATTCAAGTTAAAGCTTTTAGACCATAATCATCTAGCCAAGTAATAGAGCAAACAATTTCAACAAGTAAATGAGCAAATCACAAATTCAAGAAAGAGAAAAGCAATAAAGAGAGATAGATAGAGAGAGAGAGAGAGAGAGAGAGAGAGAGAGAGAGTGAAGAGAGAGCAATAGAGAACAAGAGAACACGCTATGTAACGTGGTTCGGCCTATCAAATCAACTTAGGTCTACGTCTACGGGTCTCCCGAAACTAAATGTTCCTTTCGGGCCAAATTCACTATAAACGAGTGTTCTTTTATAAAGCGCGGAGCCGATCTTTGACTTCTTCTACACAAGCAAGTCAATATTCTTCTCCTAAACCAATGTATGGGGCAACACCACACTACACGACAAAAAGGTCTAATTGACAACACAATCAAGGATAGGGATGCACCACTTGGCAACACAAATGTGATGCACCAAAGGCTAAAACTAGCTAAGGATTTGTTCTTGAATAGACAATAAGAGAATAGTAGCTATCCTAATGCTCTCTAAGTTAGGTAGCTAGAGAAGACATGAATTAGGCTCTTTTTGTGCTCAATTTGATGCTGGGAAGCTTGTAAGAATGATTTGATTGTTTGCTGGTTTGTTTCTGCATCTTTTATATATGCTGAGAACTTCTTGGGATCTTGGATCCTTCAAAACTGTTCTTGGCGTTATAGCTTCTCTATAACACCTTGGGCAAGGCGTTATAATGCCTTGGACTTATACCTGTTTTGCCCTTGTGAAGCTATCTTGTGGGCCAACTCTTCAGGAACCTGTTATAACGCTTTGCTCACTCGTTGTAACGGGTGGTGACTCACTCGTTGGCTTCGAGAAATTCCAGCTCTTGTAGCTTATCTCTCCTCCTGAGGCATTATGATGTCTTGGACATCCATTATAATGCCTTGGTGAGTCGTTATAACGGGTCTGGAAGCGTTATGGTAACGATGGGCTCTGTATTGAACATTGAAGCCTTCCCTTAATGACTTGAGCATGTCTTGACTTGACCAGGGCATGTTTGAGCATGTTTGACATTGGTATGTACCTATTTTAACCTGCATCTTCACCAAAACTCATGTGCAAGGTTAGTACTTTAATTGTTTTGCAAATTGTCAAACAAGAGATGAGTTTAATCCAACAAACTCCCCGTTTTGGCAATTTGCAAAACCATTTGAGATGTGCATATCAAATGATGCACATCTTCATTTCTCCCCCTTTTTGCAAATAATTGCAAAAGGCTCAAACAAATAGCTCCCCTGAATTTAGCATATATATATTCATACAAGTCAAGCAATTTTATATTATTCCCCATTAATGAAATAAGATTTGCAAACAATGCACAATTTATAAGATTTTCCAATTGAGAATAGGGGAAATAAAGAGAGCATAAACATCAAGAGGCACATAATCAAAACAAATATCAAGTTTTTCATTTCTAACTCAATACATTGATTAAAATAACTAATGAGAGCCATGATAACATTGATAATAAAGCAATGCATACAAGATATGATAATCAAAATACATGAATCAACAATGACATGAACTAGTTACCAACCGTTGCAACGCCTCTCATAACGCTTGGTCAATTTTTTTGCTATTTGTTCAGTTTTAGGTCACTATTATGCTTCAATTTTGTTTTTAACATTTATAAGGCTTAGTTCAGTTGTCAAATGATGTTCTTGTTCATGCAAATGTTCAGATAAGATTGTGACTTGGATATAAAGATCAATTAAAGTTCACAAAACATATAATTCAATCAATATAATACATTGAATTATTCATCTTGCTACATGACTCCCCCTCAAATTAATATACAAAATAATGATCAAATGGGAAAAGTCTAGTGACTCTCTAGACAATGGATTTGGTACCACTTGTGCTAGGAAGTGCAAGTGGTTCCACAAATTTACCTTTTCTAAATCGACAAAAATGTTCATGATTCCAAATCTCAAACAAAATGAGCAAAATGTTGCTTTAGAGTTAAGGTTGCTATGATCATTGATATTGTTGTTAATTGATCTCCAATAACTCATCACTAACATATATTTGTCATGAAAGTTTCTTATGTTCTTTGGATGATATATTGATTGATTGTTCATGTAAAATTTCTTATTTTGAGAGTTGTTACTCAAAATTTTGTGATTGTTCATAGCATTTCTAGGGTTAGGTCTAGGTTGAAAAGCATTTACAAACATTTTTCTTACAAAATTGTTCCCAAGTCTCTTATGTACCTCATGAAATCTACCATACCTATCTTTAACATAGAGTTTTGGTGATTGAGCTCTATGTTGGTTGGTAGCCCTATAATCATTTCTAACTCTAGGTTTGTGTACCACCATTCTAGAATTAGGTTTAGTAAACGTGGTCTTCCTGTTGTATCTCTTAGCATACTTATAGGCATGGTTCTTAGCTTGAATAAGTTTGTTGTTGGTCTTAGTTTGCTTTTTAAATTTTAGAGGGTTGTTCTTTTTCAAATTCAAGACCGGTCTTATCATGTGAACCTTGACCAATATATATTTTCTCATAGTCATTTTGGGTGTTATTGTTCGAATACTTAACAAACTTAACAAATTTAGAAGTCCAAGGATGTGCTTCCTTCAATTCTTTTTTTTCAAAATTGACTTTGGTCTCAATGTCATTAACCTTATTTTATAACAATTTAATTTTCGATTTTAGATCATTAATCATAGCATCCTTAACTTCCAAAGATTTTTGGACTCAACAAGCAATTCCTTAAGCTTGGTCACATTGAAAGATTCTTGTCTTTCATCCAAGTCACAAGACTCATCATTACTAATGTCATCATGAAATTTGGAAATGTCAAGGACTATCGTATTAGCTCGGCTAGGAGCCTCCAATTCTTGAGTGCTTGTAATATTGTCCTTTGGTTGAATTGTTATCTTTTGCGCTTGATCATCCGCTTTAGCAAAACTCAAAGATTTCTCGATTTGCTTATCACCATCCTTCTTTGCAAGTGATAAAGGTTGCTCTATCTTGTTGTTGGGGACTATCCTTGGAAATTCTCCTCTCATTAGAGCTTCTTCTTGTTCTTTTGCATAATCGTTCTTAGCTTGAGCCATTTTCTTCAAGATGCGGATCTTTTCTGAATCTGTTATCCCTTGTTCCTTTATGATTTCAAGCGCAATCTTCAAGCATGTCCTTGGTTTCTTTTCGATGAGGGCTAACTCGTTGTCCACATCTCCTCTTCTGAGATTCACTTTTTCTTCCTCGTCTTCACTTTCTTCGGATTCGCTTATTCAAGTTGCTTGCATAGCTTTCATATTAGTCTTCTTAAATCGCCCTTTTATGATCTTTTTCTTTGAGCAAAGATCACATAACAATTTTGAATGCTATGATCTTCCTTGTTGCAAGATAGGCATACAACATTTTTGCCTTGAGTTAGTCTCTCTTCATTCACCTTCCTTTCGAATTCTATTACTTCTTTCACTAGCTTGGTAAGAAGGTCATTGTCTTTAAATAGAACTTGGTGAAGGTTTTGGTATATGACTTCGCTTGACTTGAACTTATAAGGTGGATTAAATGAAGATTGAGCAGGTAATGCTAAGATTTTAGTTGATGTTCTGCTCTTAACTTCCTTGTGAGTCTCCTCGTGTGAGCAAAGTTGAGCGTACACCTCTTCGGGTTGATAGGTAAGTCCTTTAGCTTGTAAAGCTTCTATATAGCTCACGACGCCACCCAATCGGGCTTTTTGAACAACATCCTCTAGAGTTTACCTACAAAATCTTCATCATAAATGTTAGATCCTACTTCAACAAATTTATTTTTTAAAGATACGAGTCTATGGTAGAGACTTTCAAAGGACTCGTTATCTTCAAACTTCATGTTTTCTAACTTTGTTGCTAATCCAACCTTTCGAGTCTTTTCATATGTTCATTTCCTTCACATCTAAGGACTAATGCATTCCATATTTATTTTACATTAGAAGAATATGTGAGAGATTAGGCACTTGACTCATGAATTAAACTTAAGATTGTATTTATAGTATTGTCATTAGTGTACTTAAGTTCTTTTGATTCTTTGATAAGGGTAACACCATCCAACTCATATTTTGGTATCCAACCATCTTCACCTATTTTCCAAAGTTCAAGCAAGCTTAGATAGTTAACCATACACCTTTTCCAAAATGAAAAATTCTTGAACCAATTCCAAAGATCGGGGGTTCTTTCACAAATTTCAATTGAGCCATATTTCACAAAATCAAGAACTAATAAGAATTTGGTGCTTAGCTAGGTATGAACATATGTGCTCTGATACCAATTGTTAGAATTAGGGTTGGTGCTTAAAGCGCAAGATAAGGTCAATACAATAGGCGGAAGCGTTTTCAATTCAAGTTAAAATTTTTAGACCTTAATCACCTAGCCAAGTAAAAGAGCAAGCAATTTCAACAAATAAATTAGCAAATCACAAATTCAAGAAAGAGCAAAGCAATAAAGAGAGAGAGAGAGTGGACAGAGAGCAATCGAGAATAAGAGAACACACTATGTAATGCGGTTCGATCTATCAAATCAACTTAGGCCTACGTCCACGGGTTTCCCGGAACTAAATGTTCCTTTTGGACCGAATTCACTATAAACGAGTGTTCTTTTACAAAGTGCGGAGTCGATCTTTGACTTCTTCTACACAAGCAAGTCAATCTTCTTCTCCTAAACCAATGTATGGGGCAACACCACACTGCACGACAAAAAGGTCTGATTGACAACAAAATCAAGGACAATGATGCACCACTTGACAACACAAATGTGATGCACCAAACGCTAAAACTAGCTAAGGGTTTGTTCTCGGATAGACAATAAGAGAATAGTAGCTATCCTAATGCTCTCTAGGTTAGGTAGCTGGAGGAGACTTGAATTAGGCTCTTTTCTGTGCTCAATTTGATGCTGGGAAGCTTGTAGGAATGATTTGGTTGTTTGTCGGTTCGTTTATGCATCTTTTATATAGGCTGAGCACTTCTTGGAATCTTATATCCTTCAAAATTTTCCTGGCATTGCAGCTTCTCTATAACATCTTGGACTTCTACCTGCTTTGCCACTTTGAAGCTGTCTTGTGAGTCAACTCTTCAAGAACCCGTTATAACGCTTTGCTCACTCGTTATAACGGGTGGTGACTGTAACGCCTTCCTATAGCGTTATAGGAACGCTGGCTTCGGAAAATTCCAGCTCTTGCAGCTTCTCTCTCCTCCTGAGACATTATGACGGCTTGAGCACCTGTTATAACGTCTTGGTGACTCGTTATAACGGGTCAGCGTTATAGTAACGTTGTGCTCTGTATTCCAACTCAAAGATTAGATGAGTGATACGCTACACAATTTGAACTTCCTTTTCATATATGTAGGAGCGCTTAGACATTAGGAATTACTTTTTAATTTGTTTATTCAATTCATATCGTATTTAATAAAATAATTCGGAATAAAAAATATTTTCTATTACATAATCGGATGTGGTATGAATAAGATTTATTTTTTCGTTAATTAAATGAATAATAGTACATATAAAGACTATTTTGTACATGTTACCTTATAAGGTAAATAAATAAATGAAAAACATATTAGTAAAAAAATTACATAAGAGATGGAATATTTGCATTTTAATTTTATTATTTTGATAAAATAATTTGAGTTGGAATTGATTATATATTGTTATTTATATTTTTACATTTATGTAGAGACACGTGTATATTAAATAAATAAATTTTGATAGTTTATTTATAAAAATAGAAAAATAACAATTATACAAATATATCATTTTCATTTGGTATCTGTTCGTTATACTATAATTTTAACGAGTAAATATAAAGTACAGATAAATCAAATTTTAACACTAAAAGCAGAGTATGATAAAAATCAATTTCAAATGAATAAAGATACAAAAATATCTCCGACAGATTCATGTGACCCAATGGTACAGCCTATCACATATATTATACTTGACTCCTGCACCATATGGTACAGCCTATAACATATATTCTACTTGACTCGTGTTCCACGAGTCCTGTTGCTAGTGCATTGACCAATGTTTTTTTTTTTTTTGATGAGATTTTCTTTTTTGATGAGAGACTAGTGCATTGACTAATGTTGCTTTCTTACTTTCTCAGTCACTGGCAATGGAAAGCTGAAGCAATCATGTAAAGTTCTCCCACAAGTCTTATGTAAACTACGGTGAGAGTTCCCAACTTTTGCTCCGGCCGGTCGCAATCGTTTACTAGCATGTTAAAATTGAGAGAACTTATTAGGGGTTTAATTAACTGTTTAACATCTAGATTAACTAAATATGCAACTGCTAATGACTAAAAGATATAATCAATAGATTATTCATTTGGGAGCTTATACGTAAATACCATATTTGATACCGACTATTGATATCGATTTTATTATGCATTTTTAGTTATTGTACACATTATTTGAGTTATTATGCATGTTATTTTTTGTAATGAAATAGTTATACATGTTATCGATTTTATTATGCACATTTAGTTGAGTTATCGTGCACATTATTTGAGTTATTATGCAAATGAAATAGTTATACATGTTATTTTTGTACTGAAATTATTATGGTATAATATGCATAATAACTCAAATAATGTGCACGATAACTCAATTAGAGGTGCATAACAAAATCGGTATCAGTAGTTGATATCAAATGTGATATCTACGGAATATTATCCTATTCATTTTTATCTAGTGTCCATGCACATTAACTCAACTAGAGGTGAATAATAAAATCGATATCGATAGTTGATATCAAATGTGATATCTACGGAATATTATCCTATTCATTTTTATCTAGTGTTCACAACTGTATGCATCTAGCCTTCTTTTTTGTAGATATGTGTTGTGAATGTAAACGCATTGCATATATTTAACACTAAGTTAGCTATTTTTAATTTGATCCTTCAAAATAATCATTTTTTTACTACTATATGTTTTAATGTAATTTTTTATTACATTCAAGAAACATACTTTTCTTATAACGACCTACATAAGTTTTAATAACATTGACTAATTAATTAATTATTTAATTAAATAATTGAATAATTTTGATGATGATCTTTATTTGATTTCGGATTCAACAAACGTATGTGCCTTGAACAGAGAGGCTATGGTACTCCACAAAACACATAATTCACAATACTTTGCATTCTTATCTCGAATTTAAAGTTCAAATAATCGATTCAAACCATTGAACATGATCCTCATATGTAAATCTCCTATGAGACTGAATTTTATATTTTTAGAATGTTTACTATTTCAAAAAAAAATCGATTGTTTTCGTTGGTTAGAAACCGTCAACTAACTTTTCACCTCTTCAAAAAAAATAAAAATCGGAAAAATCTAGAGTTTGATCTCATAGTAGATGTAAATATGAAGATCATGTTTAACAGTTTGGATCATTCGTTTGAACTTTAAAATAACAAGAAACATGTGCAAAGTATCACGTGTCTTGTGCTTCGCATGCTTTATGAAGTACAGTAGCCTAACTAGTCTTGAAAATTATAACTTGTGTTAAAATGAACTAGTTTATTAAGTGTTCATATAAATAAATAATTAATCTAATTTTAATTAACTATCTAATTATCTGTATTTTTATTTGTAAAATATAATTATACATTTTGTCAACTGAAAGCACATAAATATCAACAATTCAATGTAATAATTTTATTTACAAATTTGCAAAAATGTATAAAATTAATTAAACTAGATAGTTGACAAATATGCAATTATTACTGATAAGTAACTGGATATATAGTTAGCCCTTCACCAAGGCATTGAAATGATTAATAAACTTTTTTGATCGAAAAAAGAATGCAAATTTAATCTTTTGAAGGTACGGAATTCATCTTCTACATACAAAAAAAAAGGTGTTAGCTCTGTAATACATAAAATATTTGAATGATTTTAAAAAAAAAATGTGTTCAAATTTTCGTGATAAAGAGCACATGCATGATTTCATTAACATTAAAAAAATTATAAATGTCGAAGATAGTACCGAGTATTTCTATATAAAAGAAAATTATTTTGAAATATAATATAACTGAAATTTTTAAGTTGTAAACGTCGAAGATAGTACCAAGTATTTCTATATTCGTGGAAGGATAATGTTCCGTAGATATCATATTTGATATCAATTATTGATATCGATTTTATTATGCATCTTTGGTTGAGTTATCGTGCATATCATTTGAGTTATAATGCATATTATACCATAACTATTTCAGTACAAAAAATAACATGTATAACTATTTCATTACAAAAATAACATGCATAATAACTCAAATGATGTGCACGATAACTCGACTAAATGTGCATAATAAAATCGATAATATGTATAACTATTTCATTACAAAAAATAACATGCATAATAACTCAAATAATGTGCACGATAACTCAACTAAAAATGCATAATAAAATTGATATCAATAATTAATATCAAATATGATATCTACGTATCAGCTCCCTTCGTGGAAAGGTCTCCCTAGTGAGTCGACACATCCCATTAATTAATGGAAATTATTTTTTGTATATCATCTAAGTTACCATTAATAATTAAAAGTAAAATATTTGATCTAATTAATTTCACCTAAAACGATAGAAACACAATATTCACGTTTATTTAAAGAGTCTAAATTAGAGTTTCGCTTCTCAAAATAATTATTTTATACTTTAAATATGACATGTTTAAAGAATGTAAATATAATAGTGGTCCCAATGTCCCATTACTAAAATTACTATTCACGTACTTTTACATTTTTTTTTAATTAAAAAAATTACGGTGAAGGATTTTTTAACATTTGTTGAGGATCTAGGGTATTCTTGTTAGGTATACCTAAACTAATTTGACGTAGGGTTGTAGGTTATTAGTGTAAATATAAATAAATTGATAAATATATAAAAATTCATTTTAATAAGGAAATTTTTTATAGAGAGTTATAGTACAAACTTTTTCAACAGATAGGATCAATGATACTCTAAAAATTTCACAGAAATACTTGCGCCTCTAATTTTTTTCAAATTCGTTTCCAACTCTCGTGCATTTCTTAAGGTTGCAGTACAAATTTTACACTTTAGAAATACAAATAATATTTGCGTCCCTAAAAATTTAGAAGCATAAGTATTAATTGCGATCTTGCTCCTCAGTGATATTTTTAGAAAACAATTGATTAATCCTTTATACTTCTGTCCCATAACATGGCATAAGTAAGCAGTTTTGGTCAAAAAGCAAGATACTTAAAGGCCTACGTTCCAGTCTTTATGCAAAAATTCCTTTTAATAAGCTAAAGTTGTTTCCCCTTCGGTTAGTTCAAACTGGAAACGTCCATTATCACCTAAAATGTTAGAAACTTGAACAAATCTAAACTTGCCGTCTAAGGATTCATTTGCAAATTAAGAAATAGAGCGAGAAGAGTTGTAGAACAGTGAATGATGGAAGAATGATATTTTTGACTATTCGGAAGAGTGAAAATGTCGTTTGACAAAATATTAGTTGAAATAGCAAATGAAAAATTGTATAAAAAAACAAAGATATGAGAAAAAAAGACCAAAATACCCTCTATGATAGTTTCAATTTTTCTCCATCTCTCTATCTATTTATATGTCTGTGCATAATATTTTGAATATTTAATTTATCTGCCGATATTTCGCAGACCAAAGAATGTTTTAACCAGTACTTGTACATTTTTTTCGACCATAAAAATGACATTTGCATCACAGTTTTTTAATTGTTGTTAATCATTTTTTAAATTATTTTTATCATTTTGTTGATCTAATATGTTTTTCTACAGAAATTTATCTGACACATATTTTTTTATGTTTTTAATATGCGAATATTAAAACAAAAACAAAAACAAAAACAAAGGAACCTATCAATGTCCACGATGATTAGAACATAATTCCAAATTCATGAACCAAAATCGAACAAATAGTTTGCAATAACAATTTTGAAGTTACATGATAGAAATCATTCAAACTTTGGAGAATTCTGCATGTATCAGTATGTGGTTTTAGATCCATATATAAAATATGTGTACAAAACTCAAGATTTCCAAAGCTTATTCAAATGAAGAAATGACAACTTATTTTTTCACTGATGTTGGCCTTGTACCAACAAGTTTATCATATGTATAATCATCAGGTTCATTTTCATTCTCAAGCATCTCATCAGGTACAATTTCAATCTCTTAGCAGTTCCCCTTTCCCCTTTCCCCATTCCAATAAACTAAAAAACATTTTTATACATATTCGTTTTGTCGAATACAATATACGAGTCGGATAAACGAATAAAATTGTACTATTCACAACCATAGTCCAGTATCATAAAAACATTGTTTTTATACAATTAATTCTCATGCCTCAAAACAACCTCTTGTTCTTGTTTGATTTTCACGTTAATCTCTATTCTCCTTAGCATTCTTTTTATTCTTCACATTTATAAAACTTCTTAATATTATGGATGGTTAGCCTACCAATTAAGACCACATATTATAAACGTTAGAAACTTGCACCAATTTAATCTTCGCATATTAAACACGAGAAAAATTTACCAACCTAATCGTGTGGTTCTGCGAGAATACATCCAGTATGAATGTATGATCAGAAAAATTTACCAACCTAATCGTGTGGAAGCTATGCTGCTCAAGACTATAAATACAATTAAGTGTTGCTTCTATTCTCATCCCTCAAAACAATCTCTTGTTCCTTATTATTATTATTTTTTTGAAGAAAGTGAGCTTAGCCCAAATTATGGGTAGCTTGTTCTTGTTTTAAAACTAGCTTGTTTTTTGAAGAGACTTTGAACAGTCTCTTGTTCTTGTTTAATTTTCTCGTTAATCTCTATCCTCCTTCGCATTCTTTTTATATACTCTTCACGTATTAAAACTAGCTTCAAATTATGGGTAGCCTACCAATTAACCTCTTCAATCCATTAGACCCATCTGAATTCTGTGTAGAATCGCATGCTGTGGTTGATTTCATAGCCGAGTACTATCGCACCGTCGAAAATCATCCAGTGCAAAGTCAAGTTAAACCGGGCTATCTTTCCAAGCTTCTACCAAAGCAACCTCCTCTGTTTTCAGAACCGATCGACACGATCCTAGAGGATATCCGGCATGATATCTTACCGGGACTCACTCATTGGCAAAGCCCCAACTTTTATGCTTACTTCCAAGCTAATGCCAGCACAGCAGGGTTCTTAGGTGAGATGCTTTGCTCAGGTCTTAATGTGGTCGGGTTCAACTGGATATCATCACCCGCAGCAACTGAACTGGAGAACATCGTCATGGACTGGATGGCAAAATTGCTTAAACTTCCACCTTGCTTTCTTTTCTCAGGAGGTCAAGGTGGTGGTGGTGGTGTCTTGCACGGCAGCACATGTGAAGCCGTCGTTTGCACCTTGGTTGCTGCACGTGACCGTGCATTGAGCAGAATTGGACACGACGCAATTGGTAAGCTGGTTGTCTATGCGTCTGATCAAACACACTCAACTGTCCAGAAGGCGGTAAGGATTGTCGGAATTCCACCAAAGAATTTCCGCATAATCCCAACATCAGCAGCCTCCGGCTACTCACTGACAGCACATAGTCTCCGAGCTGCTATGGAGGCTGATGTGGAAAAAGGATACACACCAGTCTATGTCTGTGCCACTGTGGGAACCACTGCAGTTGGAGCAGTGGATCCTGTAAGAGACCTTGGTACGGTGGCAAGTGACTTTGGTGCTTGGTACCACGTAGATGCAGCTTATGCCGGTAGTGCTGCTGTATGCCCTGAGTTCAGGCATTATTTTGATGGGGTCGAACTGGCCGACTCAATCAGCATGAACCCGCACAAGTGGTTCTTGACCAACATGGATTGTTGTTGTTTGTGGGTCAAGAAGCCGAGTGCGTTAATCGATTCACTCTCCACTAATCCTGAGTATTTAAGGAACCAAGCAAGTGAAACAAATGAGGTGGTGGATTATAAAGATTGGCAGATTGCATTGAGCAGGCGGTTTCGGGCAATCAAGCTTTGGGTGGTAATTAGAAGGTAAGTATATTATAATTATATAACTGTCAACACCCAAAACAGTGTTTTATCTCACATAGATATCACAAATAACACAGCATTATTAATTACAGATATGGGGTAATTAACCTAGTGGAACATATACGAAGTGACGTAGCAATGGCGAAACAATTCGAGAAGATGGTGTCAATGGACAAGCGGTTTGAGGTGGTCGTGCCGAGAAAGTTCTCCTTGGTATGTTTCCGTCTGAAACCTAGATTTGAAGGTGATGATGTATCAACTATCAATCAGAGGCTTCTCGAGGCCGTGAACTCTACTGGCAAGGCGTTCATGACGCACGCGAAGGTGGATGGGATGTTTATGCTCAGATTTGCAATAGGTACAACTTTGACAGAGATGCGGCACGTCGAGACGACATGGAAGCTCATCCAGGCCAAAGCAAAGTACATACATTGCTCTGAGGATAATTGAATTGCTAATTCCATTACCCAATTTGCAGAACTTGTTGAGAATTTGTGTGTTGATTTTTTTAAATTAAGTATTCCATACATAATATTTGTTTGGATTTTGTGTGCTAGTATTTTTCTTTCTTACAAGTAGTCCATATATATATGTGATTCTTTCTTTTTTGGAATTTCAGTGTACGTGTTTCTCTTAAGTTTGTGTTCAGTACATTAATAAAAAAAAACACAAGAATTTGTGAGTAAACTAGTAATATCATTAAGATATCTGTGGCCTGTGGGCTTAACTAAAAATTCAATCAAATCGCTTTCTAACGCTACAGGGAGAAAAAAAAACAACAACATTGCCAGCATAAGTAAAAATTACATCACTTGCATCTATACAAGTGATCACCTAGATATGCATTGATCACCCATGTAGATTAGCCATGTACCTAATACACTAAACATTGTTCATGAGCCGATGTAAAGTACTGTGTTTTGACTGGATGCACAATAACTATTACGAAAATGGGCTTTAGTGTCGCTCATTTATCATGGAATTTTTGTAAAATCCGAAAATAAAAAGGTCTAGTGATAGTATCGAAATTTTCAGTAAAACTTAACTCCGAATATTAGCTAAACATCCGCTATTTAATGTTGTTACATTACAGAGAAAAATGCCTTTTTGATTTATCACCGAATATTAAATGAAAGTCGGTGACACAAAGTGACTTTTAACACCGGATGGTAAATAAGGTATGGTTTAAAAGACTTTATTACCGGGTCCTTAAAAAAATCTGGTGATAAGAGGAGACTTTTATCACCATATCCTTAAACCATTCGGTTTTAGAAGTTTTATCAACGAATTTTAACTGAAGTCTAGTATTATTTAAAAACCTATAAATTCTCCGCACTTATATTAACTCCTCTTCTCCATCTAATAACCGCCACATCTCCTTCCCCAATTTGACCAAGCAGCTCCATAGATATCAAAGAAAAAAAACTAGCTCCATTAAATTCTCCAACCAACAGCCAACATTTCAGCACCAATAAATCTTCTCTTCTCCAACCAACACCAACAAGAAGTACACACTGAGCTCCAACCATCTACCACAAGTAGCTTTCCTCCTCCATTTTTTTTTAGGTTGAAACTATTATTTTTCAATATTTGTAAATTTACTCATATTAATTTTCATGCAATAAATTTATCAATGAATTGTAGTGATATGAAATTTCAATATGTTGTGACTATTTCAAAATTAAATTTATTATATTTTCTTGATATTTATATATTTGTCCATAATTGTGAATTTTGCTTAATTATTATTTCTTTAATTAATCTCATCAATTAATGTAATTTGTTTTATTACCAACCGGCCAATAACAACATTAGCCAACGGAAGCACTTTAGAACAACTTCATTCGAGTTTTCTTCAAACTTATTGAGCTTAATTTAATTGCATATCTATTAATATCTTTATATTCTTATTGATGTATGATAGTAACTTGCATACATTGCATAAATTTAGGTCTATATCCGTTTAGGTTTAATCCAATAGGAAGTAATCTCGAATAGTCCCCGTTTGGAATTGTTTTTTGCATGCTTTGTCTCATTTAGGATTAGTGGATATATTGTAGTTGTAATCTAGCTTTGATAAAAATCTAGTTTCGTATTTCTCCTTTTTGCTCCCATGAGTATGTGCTTACATGCAAATGTGTGTCGGCCTACTTGGGGAGCTAAGGAGAAATGCTGCAAGATTTGTCTCAAATGCTAGATTGCAACAACTGTAGGTCCACGCACTAATGAGACAAAACATTCAAATAGTAGGTTATGATGGTTGTCTAGTTCAAAACCTTATGTAAAACTCTTAATAATCCAAGGTTGAAACCAAATATGACCTGAGAATAATTTGTTATTATAAGATGCATAGCCGAAGAATGTAGATGTATGAAATCCTAAACCGTACTTCAGATGAATACTTACCAGGAATTACAGAGTTTGCAGAATGTGCTCGAAAAAATATTGAATCGAAGGGTGAAAGGTCACTTGATTGTCCCTGCGTGGATTGCCGAAACTTGGTGAGGTTTCGATGTGTCAAAGATGTTACGGACCATATGATCAAACGTGGTTTTATGAAACAATACACTAGTTGGGTATAGCATGGAGAACTTGTCCAAGAATCAGTGAATGTCATAACGAGTTAGAATGTATTAGATCAGCAAACATTATGGAGTGAAAATTTAGAAAATTTATATCCGGAAACAAATGTAAGAGATGAAATAGGGGTAAAAATGTATAAAATACGAAAATTTTAGATGATCCACCATGTATGTAGGATGATACCTTGGATGAAATGGTGAATGATGTTGATTATTATGCATATTCTTTTTGTTATTTTTGCATATAATTAACATGCAATAATATGAATAACATGCATAATAACACATTTATTTAATATAATTAACATGCATAATACAAATCATAAGTAGAACAATAATAAAAATATAATAAATCTAACATGTATATTATAAACCATAAGTATTTTTTGTTATTAGAACAATAATAAAAATGTAATGAACTATTATGTATGTTATTAGATTCACAATAACAAAATTAACATGCATAATAACTAAAACAACATACATCATAAGTAGAATAATTTGATGTATAAGTAGAATAATTTTTCATCGAAATTTAATTAGAGTGTCCAGTGCGTATAGAAGGAAATATGGAATCATGCGAGAATGGGCATAACATTTTCCTAAGAATATCGCAGTGAAAATACAACGCGCCAATCATATCCATCCAATCCATAGATTCATTCCAATCCGAGAAAAAGAAGCGCAAACTGGAAAGCACCTGCACTTTACCGTTTAACACTCGGAATCTGCATACAAACTGTTCGACGAATGGCGGGGAGGTGTTTTGGGCAGCGGTGAATTCTCCTGGAACACTCCTATTAATTTAAAATGACAAAGTCCTCTATACTTTGAGATGAATTATTTCCACAGGAGACGGTATTTCTCTGAAATCACAACGCTAATTTGGTTGAAACGATAGCTCTCTTCCCTCTCTTCCCTCACTTCCCTTCAATCACTTTCAGTCGTATCATTTCTATTTTCAATTCCAATCTTAATTAATTTTTGTTACCGAGTTTACTCACTTCTAACTAAAAATTCAATCCAACAACTATCAGATTATCACTATCGACCTTACAGAAGAAATAAAACGGGAATTCAATTGGGACAATTAAAGTTCAAGAAGACGTATTGAAGCATCCACCCATAAAAAAGGGTTTTGTTTAGCTTCTTCAATTTTGGCATGACTGAACAAGTCTTGACGTATTGTGTGTGTGTTTCTTAAAGCTCTACTTATATTGCTATGAGGTTTGCCAGTATTATTGGGGCAGTTACGGACATTGATAAATGTTATGGTATCGCATGATTCTTCCTAATCAATTGTTTATAATTTCATGCGTCATGTTTTTCTAAGCTTTCCAGAATATTATTATGTGTGATTCTCTTGACAAGTGAATTTTAAGCAATTTGCATTTTTTAAATTGAAACTTTGGCTGATTAAATATGAGCTTATATCCGGCATTAATGAGTTTAAAGAACTTCCGTTTAGTGAATTGCTAACCAATCTTTGTTTTATTTAATATAAGTGGTATCCGATGGCTCCAACATTTATTACTAATTATATATATCTTAACGAGTCTCGCATTTGTGCACACGAAAATTTGAATCTAAGATCTCGTGAAAGTCGCACTAGTTAGCTACCATTAGACTATTATACCGTTTGCTAACCAATCTTTGTTACTAGTACAAAAATGGGACTTATGACTAATACATAATGACTTGCTAATCAATCTTCTGACCCGGTACCATTTTTATTTTTTTTAATATAAGCATGTCCAACTTAATAGCAAATAACTATCACAATGGAGTCCTTGTTGCATATCCACACCATTATATAGGTCAGTGGAAGCAACAAAAAAAAGTTAATAGATGTCTACGAGGAGCTTGAACTAAAAAGAAAGGTTAATTGTAATAATAAAACCTTACACAAGCCTCTCTGTACTTGCTCAAAGAGTTTCACTACGACATTGAAATTGAAAGTCAAAATCATTCTTTAGAATGTACTGTATATTCAAGAGCTAGTCAGCTAGACGTGCTATAAAACACAAAGATAATATACAAATCAACAAATAATTAATCAGTAATAATTAATTCTAATTAGAAACATATTTGTCTATATATAACTTATTACATGTCAAAAGAATAATAGCACACAACAATTCATCATAGGCTTTGTGTGCGAGATAATTCACCAGATATAAGAAGAATTACGTCTAGAATGAAACAACCATCAAAGAATTTAATTTTTACCGAAAATTGGTCAAGTATTTACATTAGTTTTAGTTGATGTGTTCATACTTGCAAAGAATATATGTCCACGCAACATACTTGAACTGGAAGTGCAAGAGCATTTTTGTCAAAAAAAAGATAATAAAAATGTTCGGAGAGAATTTTTCGCTGCCCAAAGCAGCTCCCCGAATGGCGGCCTCCGCCTTTACCCTGCAAACGCAACTCGTTTTCTCACCTCGTCGCCTTCTCTCTAAACCATTTTCTTTTTCAGCCACTAAAACCCTAACTGTAGTTGCCAATTCGAGCGGTTTCTACCATGGTCCTTCGCTCCGCCATGACCAGGGAAGTGTGCCACAACCAGTTTCCGATTTCACTGAACGAAGTTCAATCGATAGAGATAGCTTCACGCGTGTATTTGATCCTGCTGCGTTACGCGTTCCTGCAGCCGAGTGCTCTGAGCTTGAGAGGCGACTACGTGCTCACCTCCTCAATTGGCCTAGGATTCGAAATGTAGCGCGGGTTGACGGTGATAATATGGATCCGTCCATGTATGAGCTTCTTTCAAGGTATGAATTGAGACTTCAGATTTAGTGTTGATGGATTAGACAGCTAATACCAGTTACATTAAACATCCAGGTAAAAAATCTTACTGGCATTCTCAATTTTGCAGTGGAACACAAAGTTATCATCAATTTAATATTTTTCATCAATTAAGTTCTTCTATTGTAACCCTCAGTTCGATATATTCACTCTCCTGTAACGCAATGTGTAGTGGCCTTAGTATATCATTAGCCAATTTGGTGTTATTTTAAACTCTCAGTAACTTGATCATGCAATTGACTCCACTTGAGCTGTTAATTATTTGTATAATTACTGTTACCTGTTGTAAATATAAAACTTGTAGTGAAGTCTTTGTTCTCTATCAATTGTCTTATTTAGGCATCAGTTCAGGAACCCAGAGTCCTTCAATGGAGATGAAGAAGAACCCCAACTAAGTCCTGTATTATTCAGAGAAAAGTTAATTAAAGAATTCAACCACTGAGGCTTCATCAAATTTCGCAACCTTGCAAAGATGTCGAGGCCCAAGAAGAAAAAGAAGAGAGATGATGAGAGGGATGATTCTGCGAAGGAAAAAGATGGAAAGGTTAGTGCTTATGAGGTCGAGCTTGTGAATGACGAAAATAATGCCGAAAATTGGAGTGGTTTGATTGGGGAGGAGATTAAAGAGCACAGTTGGAGGGGACCCACACGTCTCTTGTTGTTGGATGAGAGGTATGCAAAGATTGAGGTCCAGATGCTTCCAACAGCTGTCAAGGTGGCTTAGTTACTCTTGTGAGTTGCGTGAATTGTAAATGCATTTTTTTTTCACAAATGATGAAGAATTGGTTGTTGATAGGTTAATACTATGAAGAACTTGGGGCAACTTCTTTTTGTTAAAAGCTTGGCATATTTTTTTGTTAACTTAACTGAGTCTCAATAAAGATGTTACAGAAACCCAGACAACAGTATAACAAACTTGCAAATATGAAAGCACATATATACCCTGTATATCATCCAGTATATGTGCTTCTAATATTTTAGTTGTATCTAATCATTGGAATCTTCTATATATTTTTCGACTTAATAATTTTGGTTATGTTGTCCATTTAAATTAGCTATTTTTGTCTCATACAGGCAGTGTTACGTTGTGATGTTGACAAAGGAAATTCCTCGTATAAACTTGTGCATTGTCAGATCACTATATTTTACAGCTACTGGCAGATGACTCAGGTATGCCTGGAATCATATATTCGGACAATTAAATGATACTCTGGAAAGAATAAATTAATACCAAACTTTCTTAACATAAAGCTGAACATTCTTTATTTTACTTAAAGCTTGCTCGTATGCAAGTTTTTTATACTTTATGATTTCTTGTAGCTCCTTGAAGCATTACTTCCGGAGGATATACTCGTCCCATCAGGTTTTGAAACCATTGGGCACATTGCACATCTAAACCTGAGAGAAGAGCACTTGCCTTAAAAAGCTAATAGCTCAGGTTTTTCTTCTCTCTGTCTTTCTAAATTCTAAAAGCCTGTCATCATGATAAGCCAAACGACAAAGTTTGGTGATCTGCCTTCTAATTTTCAGGTGGTGTTGGATAAGAACAAGCCAAAGATTCAAACTGTTGTTAATAAAACTAATGCCATCGATCATGACTATAGAACAATACAACTCGAAGTGATGGGCGGTAACCATTCACTTGTTACGACAGTATATGAAAATGGCAATCGGTTCCAACTCATTTTTGCCACTGTGTAAGTTTCTTTCCCTCTACTATATATATATATATAGAGAGAGAGAGGAGGGATTCGTAGCCGTCATCCATTTCGTAGCCGCTCGCAACCGCTCCATCATATCAAGTGTAAATAGTTGATCCGGACCATTGAAAACATTCTCCATACTAATGTAGACTTGGAGATCAAATTTTATATTTTTTGGAATTTTTTTACTATTTTATCGGAATGGTTGAAAATTGAATGTTTGTAAATCGTTAGATAAATAAATTTTCAATCCATTCGATAAAATAGTAAAAAAAATCACAAAAACGTAAAATTTGATTTCCAAGTCTATATTAATATAGAGAATGTTTTCAACGGTCCGGATCGGTCATTACATTTGCTACCATGCAGCGGTTGGAAGTATGACGGCTATGGATCCCTCTTCATATATATATATATATATATATATATATATATATATAGAGATGCTATCGTGCTTCATGAAGTAGATGGGTCTCGTGCTTCATGCTTTTAAAACCGTTAGATTAAAACTTTCTAGCCATTCATTTGGGTGCCTTCTTAATATTACGAATGTAATGGTACTATACTCTTTTCTCTCTTTATCGCCTATACTAAGTACACGTCTCCCAAACTTCAAGCTTTTTGATATTAATTAACCTTTCTCTCTTCTCAACTTAATTAAATTTTTGACCGTTTCATCCCTGTTTTCTTAGAAATTATGAAAGAATTTAGAAAGCCATTACTAACCAGAAATCCAAAGGAATAACTTCAAGCTCTGATACCAACGGGAAATCGCGCGGAATTTAGATCGGCTCAAGCTCTTGGACAAATTATGTACTGAAAACTTGAGACTTAGAGAAATTTAAAAGCTGGAAACTTGATTTTATTTAAATAGAAGAAGTAAGCTCTCAGATATCTTCTGATGTGCTTGTAACTTCACAAGATGTTACAATATATAGACTTGAGAAGAGAATCTCTATTATTGTAACGGGTGCTCATTGGGCCCCATCGTCATGCTAATAAAGAGGTTTCCACTTACTCTTGTCTTTCACTCAAAGAAAAAGATGCGTCGGCACACTAGACGACATCCATAAAGAAAGAAAAGTAAGACCACTCAGAAAAGTAGATGCTCCAGCACACTAAGGAGGCATCTAGAAAAGCATACACTTTCTAAAAAGCTAGTGGTTATCCGTAGAACCCCACCAAGCTGGTCCTTAATTTTAATAATGGATATCTCTAAAATTCTCCAACAATGTGTCATGGCATTGAATAAGTGCCTTAATGCTGGCATCCACTTTTCCTAGCATGTTGTTTGCCCAGTTATCCTTTGTGGCTATTGATAGAAGTCTTGCTTTCTATAAATACTTCATAGCAATTAGTATTGCTATTTGCCTGCATGTTGCACCGACTTGCTCCTTTTATAAATCTGATAGTCTGCCAGTTATGACATTATCTTCGTCTATAGTTCGCGGGTAACATGTGAAGGCATTTTCAGTGCCCTGCGAATATCGTGCCAATTGTGCGTTCTGCCCATATAGTGATTCTCATGCTTCTTTTTTATCTTGCGAATAGCTTCTTTTTTATCCTGCGAATAGCGTGCCACTCGTGAATCCTGCTCACATAGTGATTTTCATACTTCTACTTAAGTAAAAGCTCCCTTAATCCTTCGTGGTTCATTGTTGATGATGAATCTTAGCCCTTCCATTTCTGTAAAAATTAAAAATAAGATAAACACACTTATTAGATAAATGTGATGATTTGTTTCTACGGTCCACCACTTCCGCAATAAGAATTCATGACTACTAGGTCTTTTTCCGGCCTATGAGAAGATTAATTTTCTCAATGGTACTGCTTAGTTCACGAATAACCGATTCCTGAGGTGCTTCGATTACTTCGTTAATTGCACTTTCTAGTTGTACCAGAATGCTAGAGACTTGTTCATCTAGCTTAGCACTCATCATGTTAACCGCCAATCTTGACAATGAATCCGCCAAAACATTGAGCTTGCCATCAATGTGCTCAAAGTTTATTTGGACTCCCGTCCCTGTAACGAAATCTACAAAACTAATCAATCTTACTCTTGACGGTTTGTTCTGTGCAGATTTATTGTAAAAGCTAATAATAGCCTGACAGTCTGTTCGAAGGGTTATCTCCTTCTGATCAAGATAATGAATTTTGAGTGCCTTTAGAGTCTCCATGCAAGTGTGTATTTCTGCGTCAATAGTTGACTTCACGATCGGGAATTTCCCGCTTGCATAAGCACAGACTCTTTCTGTGCTTCTAGGGCCAGTTTTACCCTTCTTCCATTTACACACACCGCCCAGCCGTCCATGCAGCCATCTGTCTCAATTACAATATAAGAATTGGGAGGTGGTAATTCCAAGTCTAGTAGGTTTTGTACCAAATCCTTCACCTTTCTTACCAACTGGTAATCTGAAGGTTTCATGCGATTATCACCATGAGGACTGGTTTTTGAGTATAATGGTCCCAAAAGTGTACCAAGGTTTGGAATGTAGTTTCTGGCATAATTTAGTATACCTAGCTATGATCGTAACCCTGCCTTTTCTTTCATTTTCTTATCTTCAAAGGTTATGATCTTCTTAATGATATGCGGTTGCAACTTGATTTTTCTGTTGCCTATCACTGCTTCAAGGAATTCAATCTCCTTAACCGCAATCTTCATTTTTGTGGGCGAAAGTACAAGCCCATTTTTCTCACAAATACTAAGCATTTTTGAAATATACTCAGCATGTTGTTCTTCATTTTCTGAGAACACCAATATATCGTCTATGTAGACGGCTATAAATTCTTCTGTGCCTTAAAAACAATTATCCATTTTGCGCTGAAAAATTGCCGGCGCATTCTTCAACCCAAAAGGCATGACCAACCATTCGTATAATCCGCCTGAGACTACAAATGCAGTCCACTGTATCGACTCTGGATTCATATCAACTTGGTGAAAGCCGCTCTTTAGATCAAATTTGAAAAATATTTTACTATTTCCCACTTTCTTCAGGATTGTGTTGATACCTGAAAGACTGTACTGGTCTTTATGCGTGTTATCGTTAAGCGTCCTATAGTTGAATACCATGCGCTCCTTCCCTTTGACCTCCTTCTTTGCCTCTGAATTCACCATTATCGCCATAGTTCTGTGTTTGCTTGAACTTGGCCTGATCACTCCAATTTTTATCAATGCTTGTATATGCCTGTTAAATTACTAGCGCATTGCTGGTGTTACGTGCTTCAGGGGCTTATCCTGGATAGAGATATCCGGATTTATGATTTCAAGCTTACACTTGATTTGGTTTCTTCCCCAATGTTTCAAAGGATCATCACCAATGAATCATTGTTCCCTCAATCTTGAAAGTAGCGTGTTGAATCTTCATTTAAAGTCAGGTGACTCTTCACCACAATTATACGTCACTGCTTCTCTTACTTCAATGTACTCAAGCTCAGAAAGTTCAAGTTCTTCTAGTAGGTCAGCTTTAGAAGCCACTTCAGCATCTACCCTTGTAGTGATTGTGGTTACATTTTTATAAAATGTAACCATTTGTCCTTCTCTCCCATAGGGAATGCATATGTAAATGAGATTCTAAATTTGTTTTCCTCAATACTCATTAGCCCATTTTTAAGCTTCAAGTTTGCTATTTGCTGCGAGTTGACCCCGTTAATTTGTATAGGGTATGCGCTTTGCTCGAGTGCTTCTTCTAGCACTATCTTTTGATTTATGCAACAAACCGTTGTTCCTATATCCAATATTGCTTGCACCTTAAAAATTTTCACACTTGGAATCTCCATTTGCAACTCAATATTGTATAGTCTGTTTAGTACCCTCTTGCCTCTTCTTGGATCAGGTACCAAGGTTTCAGCTTCTTCATCAGAGATCTTGTTTACAATCTCTGGTTCTCTGATCTTAATGCCTTTGAACTGGTGCATCATTTCGTTGAAGACTTCTTCTTCGTCATCATTATCTTCAACTACAACCTTTGTCTTGTCTTTTAAATCATGATTTTCAAGATTTTTGCATCTTCTTGCAGTTGTAGAGTCTGTAATTGTTCTTCTAATTTCTCGTTTTTCATGAGAAGATACTGGGTGTAGTCCAATAACTCTTTTATCAGTTCATATTTCCCATCATAAGCCCTTACATTCTGGGCTTTCTTCTGGATCTTTCTTCCAAACACAAATCTAGAACACATAGGACACACTGTTTCTCGGCAAATCATGCAATTAGTCCTCATGTTTCTGTTCGTGATTTCTTTACAGCATACACATTTTTCTTTGTTTGGTGGTACTGTTGAGTTGTCCTCCCATTCGTGTTTACACAACAAAAAATTTTCGGGAAGGTTTGGGTATGATCTCCAGTTTAACTCTGGTGCACTGGCAGTCATCATGTAGATTTTTTCAAATGGCAAATCCTTAAGGTTAGCCATTAACGTGTTTGTGCTCCCAACTTCTCCTTCCGAGAGAGAGAGCAGATAGCATCGCTATCGGGTTCATTTTGGTCTACCGAGATGATATCCCATTTATCATCTAGATCCAAATTTTTCACTATCGCTGCCCTTACAATGTTACCATTTTTCTTGCGGCATTCTCTTGCGAAGTGACCTTCCCCGCAAATAAAACATTTGCATTTTCGGACTTTATCCGCATATTTTTTCTTAAAAACACGTACATGTGATTCATGCGGTTTTCCACGATAGGTCTTGGTTTTTCTTAAGCCATACTTCTTATTATTCTGATAGTAACCAGGGATTGGAATCTGGCTACAGAAAGATAGGTTATTTAGACTTTTCTGAACAGCTGCTCTCTTGCACTGTTCTGCCAAAAACTGATATGCAAAGTTAATTCTTGGCAACACACCAACTGTGCTTCCGGGATATTTCTCAAAATATGCCTTCTCAATTTCTTTACCAATTAATGGTGGCATCTTCCGGAAGAATTTCTCAGAAAGTTCAGGCGAAATGTACATTCGGCCTGATTTAGCAGCAAGGTACTTGTAGTCATTCATGTAGCTAAACAAGTTCTTCATGCTGTCACATGACAATCTTTCAATGTCATTGTAAGCTTGATCATGTTCTACCGTTGAACCTTGGTAAGGATCTTCCAACAAGATCATTTTTCTGATTTGCGAGATTACATTTTGAGGGTCATCTGCAATATTTATTAGCTCTTCATATTCCTGAGGATACGCCATCCTCCATTGAATCCATGTCTTTTTGACAATATCTCCAAGTAGGTTTTCAATGTAGATAACCTTACTATTGTCATCCCAACTTCTTTCATTCACAAGATTTAGAGTAATAGATTCCCATCTTGAAATTGTATCAATGTACTGCCTAATGTCGTCTGGTAGTATTAGCATTACTTTTTTGTTTGCATGCGCTGAGGATAATTCAAATCTATCATTGTGTTGTTTTGAAAATTCACCTCTCAAATTTCCAATTCTTGCTTTGATTTGTGGTACTTCAATATTCTCTCTCCTTGTGCCTGGTGGATACATTACAGGACCCATTGTAGACTCTGTGGGTCTTCTAGCCAATTCAGCTGTTGTCGTTGAAAGAACTGTTTCAATATTCTTCGTCAGATTACGAAGTGAGGGATACTCCATGACTGCGGCAAACATCGATTCCGAATTTTGATTACCCGTGCTATACCACTACCCCCACCAACTTTCGCAAATGGGTTTACCCAATCATTCTCTGTATCCTCATCTTCGCTGTAGTGATCTCAGATTGGACCACCTTATATGACAGAAGTAGATTCCCTTGGTAATGATGCCAGTGTCATAAGTAACACTTAGACTGTCATCATCCGACTGGCTTTGTTCATTCCAATCGTCACATGTCATCATGAGAGCTAATTCCTCCCCTATGATTTCTTCATCGTTCTGACCTATTGTTACCTCTTCTGGTGGTGCAGTTGCTGAATAACCACCAAATCTTACTGCTAAGGACCCATCAGTTCTGGTCCTTATCCTTACTGTCTGAGGATTCTGTATGGCTGGTGCTGTTGCTGGCCGTATTATCCATTGTCTACCTCTTAATTCCTCAGTTGACTTCATATGGCCTGAAATTGCTCGAATCCCTCTGCTTGCCAGGTGTTCTGTCACTCTTTCCACATTGTATCTGAAGTTTGTGTGGCTGGTGTTTGATAGCCTTCCTATCAACGATCTTGAGAGCAATAAATTACTCTCTCCACTCTGCCAACCATCATAGTCATGCGTTTGTACGACGACTTGGATGTGGTTGTTGAAATCATGAACACTTAAGGTCATGTCTGGTGCTGTTTACGCTAGTTGCGTACCACCAGTCAGGTCTATCTCCATGGAACTGATTATGGTCCGATCATCAGACCATCTTGTGTCTCTTAAAACCACTAGGGCGTTTACCCCAGCGTTTCTCCTATGGAGTGCATATAATCTTATCATCACAAGACCAATATGCAGATGCTGCAACCCTTCTTGTACCAACTAGTTGTAGCTTTGTTGTGAGATAAATGGTAGCTCCACCTGAGCTCCATCTGTAACTAGTATTCTTTCATCTGAGTAGTGTTGGTATACTCGATGATTTCGTTCAGACCATCCAGCTTGGTATAAGGTCTCAGCTGGAACTTGTTGAGCCCTTCTATACTGTGAATGGTTGAGCTCAGCGTCCAAATTTAGTTGGGACTCCAGGCTTCTTCTGTAACGCCTTCTTCCTGGCATTCTCCTTTGTGCTTCATGTGCTAATCGGCTTCTTAGCCTATAGCCTCTTATCTGATCTTCGACTGTGGGGTTTTGGTTGTTTTCTTGGCCGGATATACTTGGCCTGTCCATTTTTCTGTTCTTGTTTGACTCATTTTTTGCTCTTAACAGAGTCAAATATTTCTTTTGGATTTTTGAAAACAAAGAACTGTCTCGTTGTTTTCTTGATTTTTCTCACACTGGTCTCACCAAGGCTAAGTTTCTGCAAGCCCTTTTGTAAATCGTCTATGCATTGTGCGAGGTTCTCTGTCTCTGGAACTCTGGTTTTCGCGGCCTCTAGCCTTCTGATTGCGGTTTTGCAATCTTCCAGATCTTCTTTGATTTTGACCAACAGTTGGATTATTGTGTTGTTCTGCTTGATCAATGCTCTTGTGGCCCCTTTCGCAAATTCGGCTGGTTTTAGGAAGTCGTTTGCGGGTTCTTCAATCGTCTATGTTGCCTTTAGAGCTTCTAGATAGATTGAACTTCTAGCGGTATTACGCCAGTCGTTCATAAGAAGTTTCTAATTCGGCTGAGATTCGGCTCCGGTATCTCGTAAAAATATTTTTAAAAATATCTTGAGAATTTTCTTTAACGTTAAACTTAATAAATTCTTAAGAAATCTGGTTAAGATGGTATACTGACTTTCAGTTTTCAAGTTTTCTAGATCCACAGTTCAGGATTAGTCATGATGAAATCGAATGGTTGAGAATATGTGAAGCATAACTCCCTTTTGCTCCTTTAAAGCATAATAGTATAGCTCTATATATATATATATATATATATATATATATATAGTCTTGCTAGCGTGCTTCCATAAGCACTTCAGGTGAAACGCTTACTGGTCAAATTTTAAAATATACCGTTTGAAATTTTGATTTAAATAGCTCAATAATTTATTTATATCATAATCTTGTAGAATACTAAATTTTTCCATTTTTAGTATTTTCTAACTATGCCGAATGATTTTTGAAAGATGACTCTATTTGACATTGAAATTAAGATATTTTTATTATTTTTTGGCTAACTTCCAAAAATCATTAGACATAATTAGAAAATTCCAAAAATCATCATCATCAGTTTCATCCTGCGACTCATGCCATTCACAGGATATCATCAAGGCCAACTCTTCTCTAGTGTTTCTTCATCATTTTGGCCTGTTATCACATCTTCTTGTGGTGCAGTTAATGGATATCCTCCAAATCTTACGGCTAAAGACCCATCAGTTCTGGTCCTGATTCTTTTCGTTTGAGGATTTTGTACGGCTGGTGCTGTTGCTGGCCGTATTATCCATTGTCTCTCTCTTAATTCCTCTTTTGATTCATCTGACCAGGAATTGCTCTAATTCCTCTGCTCGCCAGGTGTTCTGCCACTCTTTCTACATTATATCTGAAATTTGTATGGCTCGTGTTTGATAACCTCCCTATTAATGATCTTGAGAGTAGGAGGTTACTCTCATCGCCTTGCCATCCATCGTAACCATGTGTTTGTACTACGATTTGTATGTGATTGTTAAAGTCATAGATGCTTAAAGTCATATCTGGTGGTGTGTACGCTAGTTGTGTGCCACCTGTTAAATCTATCTCCATGGAACTAATTATGGCTCTATCAACAGACCATCTCGTATCCCTCAGTACTACTAGGGCGTTAACCCCAACATTTCTTCTATGGAGTGCATACAGTCCTATCATCACAAGACCAATATGCAGGTGTTGTAAATCTTCTTGCACCAGTTGGTTATAACTCTGTTGTGATATAAATGGTAGCTCCACCTGAGCTCCATCTACCACGAGTATCCTTTCATCAAAGTAATGTTGATATACTCTTTGATTTCTTTCGGACCATCCAGCTTGGTATAGGGTTTCAGCTGGAACCTGTTGAGCCCTTCTGTATTGAGAAAGGTTGAGCTCTGCGTCAGGGTTTAACTGTGATTCAAGACTCCTTCTGTAATGTCTTCTACCTAGCATTCTTCTCTGTGCTTCGTGAGTTAGGCGACTTCTTAGTCTGTAACCCCTTATCTGGTCTTCTATTGTTGGGTTTTGGTTAGAATCCCCAGATGTACTTGGCCTGTTAACCGTTTCAGTTCTTGTTTGACTCATTTTTCTTGACTGAATCAAATATTTCTTTTGGATTTTTAAATACAAAGAACTGACCGGTTGATTTCTTGATCTTTCTCACACTTGGTTCACCAAGGCTGAGTTTCTGTAAGCCTTTTTGGAGATCGTCAATGGATTGTGTGAGATTTTCTGTTTCAGAGACTTTGGTTTTTGCTGCTTCAAGTCTTCTGATTACAGTTTTACAATCTTCAAGGTCTTCTTTTATTTTGACCAGCAGTTGGATTATTGTGTTGTTCTGCTTGATCAATGCTGTTGTGACTCCTTTTATGCACTCAGCTGGTTTCAGAAATCCTTGTGCAGGTTCTTCGATTGTCTCAGTTGCCTTTAGAGCTTCTTGATAGATTGAACTCTTAGCGGTATTACGCCAGTCGTTCATAAAGAGTTTCCAAATCGGTTGAGATTTTCAGGGCCTGCTCTCTTATCGGCTCTGATTTTGTGTAATTTTTGCCACCAAGTTCTTGGCTCCTTGCCTCGTTCCAGTATCTCGTATAAATATTTTAAAAGTATCTCTTGAGACTTTTATGAATTTCTTAAGAAATCTGGTTAAGTAAGATGGTATACTGACTTTCAGTTTTCAAGTTTTTTAGGATTGCAGTTCTTGATTGGTCATATTTTTACAAGTTTTAAATTTTCTATATAGTATTTACTCAAAAGTACGAATCTTAAAACAAGAGATGCACATCTAATGGTTCATTTTTTCCAGTGCCAAAAGTTTTTTGGCATCATGGTGCACCATAGCATTTCTCATATATATATATATATATATATATAGTAGGGCTACGGTGTTTGGCCAAGCTGAACGTACTCGCTGATGCACTATCAAAACTAACTGCTAATATGGTTTATACCAGAAGCAGTAAATTAACTGACGCATGTGTTAAGAATCTTGAAGAAGCAATTGAGGAAGTAACTCAGGCACCAAACAAAGAAGTTTTTATAAATTTGTGCCAACTAATAGAGAAAATTTCTTTTCTATTAGAAAGAAATTAGAAGGATTCTTATTGCGGAAGTGGTGGACCGCAGAAACAAATCATCACATTTATCTAATAAGTGTGTTATCTTATTTTTAATTTTTACAGAAATGAAAGGACTCAGGAGAATCATAATCAGCAGTAAACCAAGAAGAGTCAGGAAAGCATTTAATAAAGCAGAAATTTGAGAAGCACTGTGTGGGCAAAATGCTCAGTTGGCCCGATACTCACATGCCACTGAAAACACCTTTGTATGTTATCCAAGAAGCGTTGAAGAAGACAATGCTATAACTGGCAGATTATCTGATCTATACAAAGAACAGGCCTGTACAGCTTGCATACAAGTAGAAATACTTATTGCATTGAAATATCTCCAGAAAATAATGCCCGAGTCAATAGCGACAAAAGATAATTGGGCAAGTGACATGTTAGGTAGGGTGGATGCTGGCATTCGGGCACTCATCCAATGCCACGACACGCTGATGGAAAACTACAGAGAAACCCACTTCTAAAGGCTGCTTTATTAAAGTTTTCCTTTTTTTTTTACAGATGTCTCCTTAGTGTGCTGGAGCATCTACTTTATTCTGAGTGGTTTTATTTTTTTATGGCGTCTAGTGTGCTGACGCATCTTTTTATTCTGATGGAAGACGAGAATTAGTTGATACCTCTTTATTCGCATGACGATGGGGCCCAATGAGCACCCGGTGCAATAATAGAGATCATATCTTGAGTCTATATATTGTAGCATCTTATGAAGTTGCAAGCAAGTCGGAAGACATCCGCAAGCTTACTTCTTCCAGTATAATAAATCAATCATGTTCTCAGAATTTCTTTCAAGTCTGAAGTTTCCAGTACATAAATTGTCCGTGAGCTTAAGCCGATCCACGCGGAGCTTAAACCCCTCTTGGTATCAGAGCGAAGTTTACTTCTCTTGATTTCTGGTTAGTAATGGCTTTCTAAATTTTTTCATAATTTGTAGGAAAACAGAGATGGAACGGTCATAAAAAAAATAAAGAAAAAGAAAGGGATAAATTGAACTCGAAAAGTTTGAAGTTTGAAAGACGTGTACTTAGTATAGGCGATAAAAGAGGAAAAAGTACCCAAAGGAGGGGAATAGTACCATTATGTTCGTAATATTAAGAAGGCACCCAAATGAATGGCTAGAAAGTTTAAATCCAACAGTAAGGAAGGGTCTAATGCACGAGGAACCTTGACACTATAAAGCACGATAGCCTTTTCCTGTATATATATATATATATACTTATTTGAATAATTGGGAGGTAATGAACATATATCTCTGTATTACCTTCAGATACCGGAATTCTCGATTGGCAACTAAAAAGCAAAGGCTCGTGATAGTTTCACACATTCTGATGTTATTTGTGAGTTTATTCTGATATTTACTTTTTGTTTCTGTTATCTTTTTATTTAAGGTAACTTTAAGTACCTCCAATATTTTAAATTTCTTAGGAATAAACCTACATCTCTTATATTTGCAGACGTTTTAATATTGCATTGTATGATACTTTAGTTGGAATAAGGAATTTTCCTTGAGCATTATGCCTCAACCTCTAATCTGACCTGCAGTCCAGAGTAGTGTGGATGTTAAAAGCAAAGAATCATTTATGCATTAGCTTTGAATGTTCAATTCTTTATTGCTGTTTTCCTTATTTATTAATTTGATGATTTGTTGCTTATTCAATTGGATAGGTGATGTGTTTTCTGGTGTGGGGCCCTATTGCCATTTCTGCTGCTAGGAAGGTGAGGCATGTATACGCAAATGACCTTAATCCCAATGCTGTAGAATATCTTGAGAGAAATATTGTTCTCAACAAGCTTGATCGAAAAATTGAGGTATTGGTTTCTTTTGCAACTGAAGATTTGGATTTTATTTTTCACGCAAAATTTCCTCATATCTTTGTGAGAGTTGTTATAATTTTTTAAAATGAAATTTTTTGTAATTATTTGAATGTAGCTGGCATTTAATATGGATGGAAGAAGGTTTATCAGTGCCCTTCTTTCAAGCCAACAGAGATTTACTGCAACTCAGGTTATTATGAATTTGCCTAAAGATGCTGCTGAGTTTCTAGGTTAGCTATGAATCATAACTATTAATTTGATTCATTATTTACAAAACGTTGTTGATTGTATGTTCTTTTCTCTTTTAGATGTTTTTAAAGGCATCTTCAGAAATAGATCTAAAGATGATTCCTGTGTTTTGCCTAAAACACGTGTATGGTTTCTCAAAGTCCGAAAATACAGAGTTTGATTTTCATGAGGTCGGATTTCTTATATTTTGATGCTTTTACTTTCAGCACTTATTCATTTATTTAAAATGTGATGAGACAGTTTTTTGCATGAACAGAGGATAAAGTTGGCATTGTGTGAGACAGTTACTGAGGTCGAAATGCATAGAGTTCGGCTGGTTGCACCTGGGAAATGGATGTTATGTGCATCATTTGACCTGCTACGAGTTGTTCCATTTGGGAAGCCTTTAATTAAAGTTGCATAGATTTGTTAACCATCTACATTAGTTGACACTTAAGAAGTGGCTCGAACATTTGTTTGGTATTTGGTTTGTTCAATTAAAACTTTTAGTTGTGTGAACAGAATTTTGTTACTGAAAAATCTCCAAAGGATCTAATTGAAATGACAATATTTCATTTAACGAGGATGTATTATGTTTTAGTAATTTCTGCATTTCAAGATGTAAAAATAGTCTGCTGCAATTAGGTAGACTAATGTATATTGTAGCTTGTTACTGTATTCAATATGTAAATTGCTACAAGGAAATGGTACTAGTTAGCATTTTTTTTTCCTAAAAAAATATGTTTTACTTAACAGACACTCCACTAGTTTGTAGTTTGAGCATTTTCATGTGCCATAGTACTCTTCTGAGGAAAGTTAAGCATTTTAAAATGTCATAGTATTTTAATGTTTTTAATAGCTGCTATAACTATTAAGGAAATAATGTCTGTCAGCCTAAGTATCTAAATTATTATGATTATCCATCCTTGCATGCAGAACACCACAAAAATAATAGACAGCCTTTGTTTTTTTTTTGTTTTTTTTTTGAGATAAGGCCGAAGGCAATTGTTCTCAAGTTGTTTGACCTCTATGCTCCGTAGTTTTTAGATGCAGAATAGCAACTTTTATGGCATCTTTTCTCGCACTAATTTGCTGGAAAAAATGCATTTTGGTTTTTCTTTCAGCTGCTACTGTGGCCAATTCTGGGTCGAAAAAGCCACCTTTTACAGTGGCAAGGGCTATTAACCTATGTATTGGCAGTTTGGCACCGTAGTAAAACTAACACTGTAAAAGCCGCGCAGAGGCTTTTATCTCGTGCCATGTTATTATTAGCAAACTTTATTTATTGTATGCTCGCATAGAACTAACTGCCAGTTCCTGTTAAGTGTAGCTGTTTTCTGTGTCTTTTGTAGTGCAAGGCGTTGCTTCAAGTTGCAGCTGGGACCATGTCATCCTGTTTAATTAAGCGGTCAAATTTGAAGTCCTGATCTTATCAATTCTAGTTTGAGATACACTAAATCTGTTGAAATTGATCATTTATCCGATACATCATTATTTGGTTTAGCAGTCAAATTGATACATTCCTGTTTTGACATGGTATAGAAACACCTACTGCAAGAGGTTTAGCCTTTCCTTAACATTGTTATTTTGTTTCTTTTCCTTGACATTAAATTTATATATACATGCAAGTATGCAACACATGTATAAGGCACATTCTTTCATATATCATATATGGGGGACCATTAGGAGGACATTAAATAGGTGGAAATAATTGTAGAGCGGTTGAGAATCCCAGTGGAAGATACATCCAAATCTTTTCTCTCTCTTCTCTGTGTGTCTCTGACAGCACGGACCAGCTTCCAAATCAGGTGTTACTGGTCCCTGAGGCATGCTACCAGCCTCCTCTCTTTTTCCAGTATAGTCTAGGCGCTGGAATGTATGCCCCCATGCTTCCCTTTCCTTTGTCTCATTTCTCGTCTTTTACGACCATGGGTTAGCTTTCTAATGTAACACCTGCTTAATTAAGTTTAGTATCCTTGCATTATACAGGCACCCAACTGCCAACTTAACATTTTTGGTTTAGGGATCAGTGTGGTACTGTGGTTAGATGGTTCAGCTTTCTTGAAGAATTATCAACAAAAGAATCATGAATTAAAGATGAATTATTCAGCGAGTTAAGCATTTAAATAATATAGGGAATTTATTAAGACTATTATGTGAAAAAAAAGATACGGTTTAAAGCTAACAAACCCTAATTGTGGGGGTCCCACGACACAAGCTACTAATGGTTCGCTTTGTAGGAACTTTTCATAAGGATCCACGCTGCAAATCAGTCCGACAAAAGGGCCCGGGCCCACATCCAGTTCTCTCCTGCCAAGCACGGATTTGGCACGGATGTCAGTGTATTTACATGATCGCCACCAAACCATATGTTCCGGTACAAAAAAAGGCATCTAACAGTAAAATTCAATTTAAGCGCATGCATTTGTAATAAATTTATGCATTTATAACCGTGATATGCATGGAAGAAAAATGCATATCAAATTAAAAACATAATAAATTTCCAATTGAATTCAATGCAGGTCCAATTGTCATAAAAAAAAAAAAAAATCTTACCAGAATATCTGTCAGCAAAACATGCAAAATTATTGTAAGTGTGCTGTTCTTCAATGAGATGTGGAATTGTAAATCATGATAAAAGGGGTCAATATATAAAAATCTCCTAAAAGACAGAAAAAGAAGAAAAAGAGATGGTAAGTTGGTAACAAGGTAGAGAGAGCGCCAGTCGTGCATTACGTGGCACCTAGAGAGACAAAAGGACGGCAGATCACACAAGACAAATCTCACCTCGCACTGAGTTAGAGAGAGAGAGAGAGAGATACCGTACATGTACGTACTGGCACTGGTAGTAGTAACCAGTGGGCCCAGTTGAGAGTGGACCCCATTCTATGTCCCTCTCTCTCTCTCTGTGTATCTGTAACATATTAAAACAATAAAACACACACACATATAACACAAAAAGAGAACAAAGGAGCACAAAAGAGGTAGAGGAGAGAAGCCTTATCATTCTCTGGAGGGACAGTATCTCCATTCGCAGCCATTGCAGCTTACTGCTCGTCGGCCTATATCTGGTAAATTTTGGTTAATAGAGATTTAAATATTGTGTTTTTTTTTCACAAGCCCTCTTAAATTTTGTTTTTCTCAAACAACCACTAATAGAGATGTTATACCTTAGTACCTGTAATATTAACATTTTATAACACTATCTTTTTTTTTTGCAGAGGCGATATTAATTGAAGCGTTTTTACCGATGATAATTTTCTTTATATTTTGCAACGAATGAATTTTTTTAGCTTTAATATGAAACAGAGGAAAAAAATTCTTAATTAGTATAAATTTGACAATCAACCCCTCAAAAGGAATGATTAACTCTGCCAAGCTACTCATGGAGGTGGTTACTGCAAAAAAAATATTTTAGAAGGATAAAAAACAAAAAGATCCTAGAGGCCGACAATCCAATGCAATGATGGTAAAAAAAATAAAAATCTAATTTATAAACGAGCCCATAGACATTGGTAAATAAATCACTTGTGCAAAGCATGAAATTCAAAAGTTAGCAAATAATTTATGTTTGGAAAAGTACACGGTGATCCGCGTTTTGTCCGGCCCCAGTTTTTTTTTTTTTTTTTTTGAAATGGGATCTGATCCAGTGTGGCACTTAGCGCGTGGACCGTCCGATCGCATCGTGCTTAAAAATAAATTTTATGATTTTCATCGCTGAGATAAGAGAGAATTTCATAAGGAGAAGAATTACAAAGTGATTGGATAAAGTTTAAGTTCAAAAAACAACAACCATGAAATAAGATAAAACTTAAAGAACTAATGGAGTCGACAACAAGAAACTTATTCTCTTGAAAGCTCACATAGTCACTGCTACTGTGGTATTGTACGCACAAGAGGTGAGAGAATTTCAGAACGAGGACCGAAAAGGGACTGAATAAAGTTTAAGTTCAGAAAACAACAACCATTAAACAAGATAAAACTTACACTTCAGTTATGATTCTTTAAGTGATCTTAGTATGATAAACTTATATTTATCAAAGACCACTTTAAAACTTAAAACTCTTTTGTAGTTGAAATAGTACAAGGTTTAAATGACAAGAAAATCTTGTTGGAATTAATTTAATTAATTACAATAATATATGGACTTATATGTGATATAAATATATATTGAATAATGGACTGTCAATTATAAAATTAGACACGTTATGAAGTGATCAAATTAAGTAGTATTTACGGGTTCAATATGTGTCATTAGAAGTGGGACCTTTAATGTGTAGAATGCATATTAATAACTTTATGATTTAGTGATGGTTTAAATTATATAAAGTTATACGAATAATACAATTATGCTATTGGTCCCTAGAGAATACAATTTAATACGACAATATTCGACAAATAAGGGAATATCCCATATAAGCAAGTTCTGATTTTAGATCCATTAAAGATCCAATAAAAAATGTTTCTATATTCATTAAGGAAATGATTAATTAATTAATTAACTTAATTAATTACTCAATTAAAGTTTAGAGGCACATACATATACAGATAGAAACATAAAATAGAATAGGATTTATCAATATATATATTTTTTAAGAACAATCTAGATTTAATACTACAAAATTGTAATTTCTGAGTTGTTTTTAAAAAATATTTTAAAAAATAGCAAGAAAGCTCTAAAAATCACGAAATTTGATTTCCTACAAGATTTTGATATGATGAATTTATTGAGCAAATTAAACATGCATAGCCGCATAGTATGAAAGGTGATGTACTATGCATATTATTTTAGCCTTGCTATATATATATATATATATATGAGTTTTAAGTATTATTGTAAAAAAATCACAACTTGTTTAATTATTACTGTAAAAATAAAGTTGGATTGTTTCATAAGGCCCTTTAAAAATAAAATTAGACTATTCAAAATCATAATACAACTAATATATAAAGAAAAGTAAATTAAGCAATATGACATATTTGCAAATAGTCAAATATTCTCTTGATTTTATATTACGAATGGACATTTCTGCAAAAATGCATATCAAATCAGTAAATTTCACAATAAATACAAAAGATGGCAGCAACATTTTTAAATTTTTCAAAAAAATTTATAGCGGGCCCTTAGTGAGACCTGCTATAAAAGGGTACATATAATAGCGGATTTATTTCAAAGGCCGCTATAAAAGGAGGCTTTTAATAGCGGATCTCACTCCAGATCCGCTATAATAGCTCTCTTTTATTACGGTGGGTTGTTATAATCCGCTATTAATGGTCATATTCAATAGCAGGATTTACCAATCTTTAACAGCTCTCCTAATACCCTCTAGGTCCGTTATAAAAGAGCGGTAGCACGCTATAAAAATTCAAAATTGTAGTAGTGATGGCTAGAATTAGTTATAACTCCATTACTAAGCCTGTAGAATGCATTTCGTAGAAAAAAAAAGTAAAATCTCAATATATTGTAATTTTCGCAAAAAGAAAAATAAAGAGAAACAGAAAGATAAAGAGAAACATGTTTCATGTTCAATTATACCACCAGGCACCAGCACAGCAAATCTCCTATCTAATTTCAGTTTCTCTATTTTTATTTTGTATATCACCCCAAGCAAGCATTTCCTCCCACCAAACGCCACATCAACACAACCTGACAAACAAAGGGTCCCACCGGATCAGAAGCACTCCGACCACACTCACCACATTGTCCGTACATGGAGATATCTGCCACGTGTCACTGTTCCCGCTCCGGGACCACCACCACCCCTCCCATTATATAAACCCTAAAACCCTTTTTCTCTTCTCACTGCTCACACATAACCTCCTCTTGCATCGCTCTTCTCTCTATCTCTCCCTGCTATACTCAAAGAAATGCCTTCCCAATTCATTTTCTGGCCTATTACCTTGCCAGAGGAAAACCCTATGTCGCCTAAACCAGACCCAAGCTTAAGCGCCATGCATCAAGCACCACCACCTGCGCCTAGACCCAGGTCCAGGAAGTCTGCGAAGCAAGCAGCACCAAAGCGGCCTCCGCAACGAGGCCTAGGCGTAGCCCAGCTGGAACGACTCCGCATGGAACAAGCCGGTGATACAGAGCTCCTTATGCACAACCAGCCTCCTCACCGGGTTGTGGTTCCTCACATGTTTGTCGGTGTCGGGCCGTACCCACCTCAGGCAGGGCCAGGAGGAGGTGTGTTACCGGGTCAATATCCAGTGGGGTCTATGGGGCCCCCGGGTTACATGGCAAGGTATCTGGCGCCACCGGCCCCAGAGCCCCCTTCAACCCAAATGGTTCCGAGGCCTCTGATGTCTCCACCAGTGGAACCGGTGCCGTGCTACTCTGATCAGTGCGAGTTTTGTGTGCGTGTATGTATTTCCTTAATTCCTTGCATGTTCTTCTTTTTTTTATTTGAGTCCTGTTTGATCAGCCTTGTACATCGTTTTCCCGTTTATATGTTCAGTTATAATAACAAACTATTATCGATCTATGGCTTATTGTTATGAATTTTTTATTTATTTATTTTTGTTTGCCAATCTTGTTAAACAGAAGAGGCGCCTCTTTGGAGAGAACCCAGTGTATGAAATTACGGACAGCGCTAATCACATGGAAATGGATCTAACGGCCACCAAGACTCCAACTGCTGATCTGGTGAGTTTTCCTTCTACACAATCCTTCTGTAAAAAGATGTGTTTATTTCTAACCAAGTGTAGGTTTTATTCCTTGTAGGATGGAGGGTTCATGGCATCGATAGATAGGAAGGTGTCGGCGGTTGAGAGACAGACTAGAGAATACCAGTTCTTTCCAACTTATGGTGGCAGTCTAGCTGAGGTGGCATTTCAAACGATGGATGATGCATCCATGTCAGCACCATTGGCATCCGTATTTCCTTCTCAACCAATTGATCTTTCTCTTAAACTCTAAATCAAGAATAAAAGAAAATTAAGGTGTTTGAGGGCTTTCTTTCCCCTTTTTTTTGGTGATTTTGTAATGTTGCTCTCTTTAATTTAAGTTTCTATATTTTAGCTTTTATTTGTGATTTAAGAGGCTGATAGTAATTTAAGTTATATTGTTGTTTGTGAGAAAGGTGATGTTAATCTGCGTGATATGCATGTGTATTGTGTAATGGCAGTTGTCTCTTTATTGAATTTGAAACTCAAAAGCTTCAGTTATGGAAATGGAAAGCAAAAAGTTGGTGAGATTTTTCTAAAAAGGTCCCTCTAGTCTCTTAGAGCGAGTGTTGTTGAAAAGCTGTCAAAAACTTTTTCTCTACTGTTGAACTATACTTAAGTTTTTGTTGATTTTGTTATATTAGTTGAAGCCTTTATTATTAGGTAACACAAGCTATCAGTTGTGTTTTTCTCTCTCTCTCTCTCTTTTCAGTATGAAGTGACATGTTTTGTGTTAAAATTCTGGATTGAACCCACAAACTTAATTTGTTTAACTTGATATATACCTTTTAATTTAGGTAGTTAGACGTTTTGAGAAACTAAATACAATTTATGTAAATTCAAACTTATTAATTTACATCGATCTTTCAAAGACTTGACACTCTAAGTGCAAGAAAAGGTCTGCACAAAATTTGATGTATGTTGGACCAATATAATATATTTGTTTAATGGAGTAATATATTAAACTTTGACAATAAGGTCTCCGGAAACTAGGGAAATTATAAGATACTGTTATTTATTCATATGATCAATTAATAAATATACAATGCAGTTGGTCACATAATTCAATATGCTCCAAAAAGAATGTTGGATGAAAAATGAGAGGAATCTAATTGGTTGGTGCAATGGTGCATGCATAGCATCCGGAGTTATATCCTACAAATCTAAATCTAGGGTTTGGATATGAAATAGTAGTAGTGTATATATGAGAAACGAGAAAAGCATTCTCTCTCTCTTCTCCTACCTCTTTGTTTTTCCCAGTACGTAAGAAAGAGAAGACAGGCCGGAACCGGAAGAAGGCATGTGGGGCCCACCGAACTGTGAGTATCAGTTCTTGCGAAGGGAATCAGGAGCTTCTTTTATGAAATAAAGACTGGACTACAAGGCCACTTCATAAACATGTCATTATGGATCGCATGTGCATGTGCCGTATTCTGTCTGTGTAATGCCGTTTCTTTTATATTAGAAATTTAATGAATAAATTATAAATAGAAAGATTAATCGCTTTGAAAGTTCGAAAAATAAACAAAATCGGAGTTGTGAATATCGTCAAAAGAAAAAGTCAAATAAACGGTATTGGTAATATAGTACATTAATCCTTTTCATTTTCAGTCGAATACAAAAGAAAATGTACGTTGATTTTTTTATTCATAAAATAAAATTAATAATTTAATTCTAGTTGAGTTTTATTTAGTTAATTTTTAACAACTTCAAAAAATCATTTTCCAAACCTAACCGTTATAACGGTTAGGTCTTATGAGGTATTCCCTCGAACCAAGTTCAGAATACAGAATTTTCAGATTCAACCGTTATACAACGGTCAGTAACCGTTATAACGGTTGGTTCAATGTCCTAATTAATTCATTTTTCATACCTCAGACTTTTACTCCAGAAGCAAGCGTTATATAACGGTTATGTACCGTTGTATAACGCTTAGCCAAAATGTTCAATTTGACCAATTCTCAGAACTCAGAACTCATCTTCCAGAAGCAAGCGTTATATAACGGTTTTGTACCTTTGTAACGCTTAGCCAAAATGTTCAACTTGATTATTTCTCAAAACTCAGAACTCATCTTCCAGAAGCAAGCGTTATATAACGATTGTGTACCGTTATGTAACGGTCAGTTCATAATGTCCCAGACTCCTGAAATTTTGAACTAACCGTTATAACGGTTATATAGCGTTATAACGGTTAAACCCGAAAAACACTGTTTTGGAAATAATTTGGCTGCTGGTTTATATAAGCTTGATTTTTGTTACCATTTTAACTTCTTCTCTTGCAATATTCAAAACCCTAGCAGCAGCCTCCATTGTTTATCTCTCTCTAAGCTATTGATTAAATCAAAAACAACTCAAGCTCAAATACTCTAAATTAGCCAAATAATTTGTGAAATTGAGAGATTTTGTAGCTCTAGTTCTTCTATTGCTTTCGTGCATTTCCTACGAATCTAGTCTCTCATTTTTGTGTGTAAAGAGCTAGATTTCGGCATTTGTAAAAGAATACTCCTTGGTGTTAGTGTAAACGGCTCGATCCTATTACCAAGTCATGAGATCGGGAGTCCCGGAGACGTAGGCTCGTCAATAGCCGAACTCCGTTAACATATCGGTGTCAAGCGTCTACTATTATTGTTTGATCAATCCTTTACTCTTCTCTTTAATTTTCTTTATTAGCTATTACTTGAATTGCTCTAGAGTTATTGAAAATAGTTTAAGCCATTAATCTTGAATTGCGCGTTTTTATATCAAATAAGCCTAGAAATCGAATTAAAACCTATTCACCCCCCTCTAGGTTTATCAAAGTGGTATCAGAGTAAGTTGTTTTTGCTCACTAGAAAGGCTTTTAGTTGACAAACTAAGATCCGATAATGGCCGCCTATAGGCATGTGAAGGACCCTTCGGTTTTAGGTACCAATTGCAAAAACTTTGGTCATTGGAAACAATGCATGGTGAACTACCTAGAAATATGTGACCTTTGGAATGCTATAGTAGACAAATATGTTCCTAAGTATAACACCGAAATTGGTAAACTAGATGTATTATGTCTACCAAGGAAAAAGATTAATGATGCCGCAGTGAATGCAATTTTGTCATCGGTAAGTGAAACTATAGCACCAATCTTTGGTAGCTGAAACAATGCCCATGACATGTAGCAAGTTCTCTTGAAACGGTTCGAAGGAAATGACCAAATAAAAAGGAATAAAGTAGCTGGTTTAGATACTAGGTATGAGAACTTTAGAATTGAAGAAAATGAGAGTATTGAGGATATGTACCATAGACTCACTATTCTTATTAATGAATTTATTGAAATGGGAGAACCTTTAACTAACAACAAGATTGTAGGTAAGCTTTTCCACACCATGATTGTGAGACCCGATTAGCAAGGGTTCGTTGGAGCACTCGAGGCGGTGAACGAAAGAAATGCCGAGCCATTCACATCGGATGAGATATACACCTCATTTTGGTCCTTTGAAGAAACTCTCAAGCAAACCTCTAGTAAAAATCAAGGAGGCAAGGCAATTGCTTTTCCGGCCCAAAGTTCCAAGGCAAACAACTCCTCGTTCACTCATTCTCGACCGACAAATGACAATCCTTTCAAGAACATGGGACGAGACCATGAGAAGGAAGCGCAAGTCCTAGCCAAAATGTTACAAGGTTTATTCGCTTTTGAGAAGAAATACAACGCAAAGCGAGAAAGCAAGGGCAAAAAGGTGGTGTGTGCTATGTGCGAAAGAGAAGGACATACCATCTACACATGCTACAAGATTTTTCCGCAAATTAGGCTTCAAGATGGTGATGAGAGGCAAGAGCGAAAATGGTATGCAAAGAAGGATGGGTACAAGGGCAAAAAGAAGCCTAAAGCAATGCATGCCGATCGTTGGAATCATAGCGAAGATGAAGAAAGCGAGGAATTCGAAGTTGAGGTCGAGGAGGAGAACAAGGTGAACTATTCTCTAATGGCGATTTGCAATGAAGAACCTAACACCTCCGACATTGACTCAATCATCGCTAGCAACAATATCACCGACCCCACCACCATTGAAATTCTCAAGAGTACTATTTTGGCCAAAGTGAAGAAGGTCACAATTAACTCGGAGAATGATGAGAAGACCAAGCAAGTTGAGAAGGACGCGTCTTCATCTCCTAAAGATGAGGCAAAGGTATATCAAAACTCAAAGAACTTTATTACTAAGTCAACATGTGTCTCATCTCTTTGCATTAGTGATGATGATGATGAGGATGATGATGAGAACCTCATCAATGATACAAGCATATTATCTAATGAGGAATCCTTGAAAATTGAAATTGTTAGGTTGAACAAACTTGTTATTGAGACAAATCGTGAGTTAATGAGAAAAGAGAGCATAATTGCGAGGTTAAATAACAAAATACTTGCACTCGAATCAAAGGTAAAATAAGGTAATTTGACAAAAGAAAAGGTATCACTAACAAGTGGCTTAAGGGTTTTTGGATCCACTAGTGTATCGAGAAATGACACTAGGAGGGATATAACCAAAATATTTGAGGGACAAAAACTCCACGACAAGTCGGGTCTTGGATATAAAAAGAGCGCATCCTCTTTTCAATATATCTCTCAACAAAACCCTAAATCAAAAGGAAAACAATCTCAAAACACAAAGAGCAAGAACCAAGCACAATCAAAGCTTATCTCTAGGCCAAATCATGCCTTTAGATATCGCTTTAATCTAAGGTCCTATGCCACAACCAAACCGGAATCTAGTTGTACTTACATAAGTCCATCTTGGTCTAAAAATGTCTACTATAGGGCACCAACCGGTTGGAGGTATGAACCAAAAGGTAAAAACCTTGCTCAAAATGGCCCTCAAATGAATGAGAAGCCAAGAGTTGTTTTCCGACAAACACCTAATAGTCAAGGCAATATAATTTACAAATTAAAATGCAATTACCAAACTCGCTTTGTTAAATTACACACAAATCTCGTAACCAAAGTGTTTTGCAATTATTGTTGTAAAAACAGTCATATCTCATTAGAATGCGATTTTCGAAAGAAAGGTAACTCGAAAAATGCTATTTGGGTTCCTAAACCTAAAAATTAAATAAAGCGGTTGTTAAGCTCCTCACGAATCACCTAGCCATATGCTTCGGGGGAGTTTAACATTAAAATATATAAGTGTGTTTTAACTACTAGTATAATCTTATAGGTTTGTTTGACGTCGTCTCATAGAGAAAATGCTTGGATCATTGATAGTGGATGCTCACATCATATGACCGGTTCTAGTTCTAACTTTATTTCATTGAAACCTTATGATGGTGGTTCGATAACTTTTGGAAGTAATCAAAGAAAGAGCAAAATTGTTGGTATAGGGTCCATTGGAAACCAACACTTAACAATCTCAAATGTGTATTTAGTAGATGGTTTAAACTTTAATTTGCTTAGTGTAAGCCAACTTAGTGATGTCGGATAATATATAAAGTTTGATACCCATAGTTGTCATCTAATGTGGTCCAAAACAAACGAAGAGTTATATAAAGGTGAAAGACAAAATGGGATATACTATCTCTACTTAAATGATTTTAGACAAGGTGAAATATGTTTAAATGCATTGACTAACCAATCTTGGCTATGGCATAGAAGGCTAGCACATTTAGGTGCAAGCTCCATCAAGAAGTTCATAAAACATGATCTAGTGAGAGGATTACCCTTGAGCAAAATTGACTTGGATGGTGAATGTGAGGCATGTATTAAAGATAAACAAGTAAAGTCTAGTTTTGTTTCAAAGGATATGGTATCACCTGATAAGCCATTACAACTTTTGCACATTGATCTATTTGGACCAATAAGCGTTCCTAGTTTAGCCAAAAAGAGGTATGTTTGTGTAATTGTAGATGACTATAGTAGATACACATGGGTTATATTCTTAAGTCACAAAAGTGAAACATTTGAAAACTTTGTTGAATTTTGCAATAGAGTGGAAATGAAAAGGAGTTAAAAATTAAAAGAATTAGAAGTGATCATGGAGGTGAGTTCGAAAACACCAAATTTGATGAATTGTGTGCATTAAGAGGGTACAAGCACGAGTACTCGGCCCCTAGAACACCTCAACAGAACGGTGTGGTAGAAAGGAAATCGTACCTTGCAAGAGCTTGCACGTACCATGTTGAATGATTTCTCATTACCAAAGTGCCTTTGGGCCAAAGCGGTTAACACCGCATGTCATGTAATAAATAGAGTAGGATTAAGACCAATAATTAAAAGAACGCCATATAAATTGTGGGCTGGACGTAAGCCAAACATTGCCTATTTTCGAACGTTCGGTTCAAAATGCTTTGTACTTGATGATTCTACTAAGGTCACCAAATTTGACTCAAAATCAATCGAAGGAAATTTAGTTGGCTACTCGATGACAAGCAAAGCATATAGAATATATATCCCTACCTCTAAAATTGTTATTGAGTCGATTAATGTAAAATTCGATGAATCTACTAATACTTGGGCCTAGAAAGGATGTGTTGATATTGTAGGTATGGAAGCACCAAGTGTGACTCAAGAAGGACATGGTCAAGGATCAAGCGAGATCATGATTGTAGATGATCCATCTCATGCATGCGAAGATGTAGTCATGACCTCGAAACAAGCACAAGAACTTGAACAAGGTAACCTAAATGAAAACACCTCTCAAGAAGACGACGTTACGTCGATAGAGCAAACCGAGCATCAACCGCCCCAAGACCTAAGGGAAGTAACTTCTCATCCTTTAACAAACGTAATTGGTAATCCTAGGGATGGAGTTAGAACTAGGTCTAATTTGAATCAAATGATTGCTCATTGTGCGTTTATCTCGCAAATTAAACCCACAAATCTAGAACAAGCGTGTAAAGATGCCGATTGAATTTGTTCCATGCAAGAAGAATTAAATCAATTTGAACGTAATAAAGTGTGGGAACTTGTACCAAAACCCAAAAATATAGGGATAATCGGAACAAAATGGGTTTTTCGAAATAAAAAGGATGAAGATGGGAACGTAGTTCGTAACAAAGCTAGATTAGTAGCACAAGGATTTAGACAAAAAGAAGGGTTGGATTATGATGAAACTTTTGCACCTGTGGCTAGACTAGAGTCCATTAGAATGCTCTTGGTATATGCCTCTTACAAAGGCTTTACCTTATTCCAAATGGATGTTAAGAGTGCATTCTTGAACGGATTCATACAAGAAGAGGTATATGTACATCAACCACCCGGTTTTATTGATTGAAATTTTCCCGATTATGTATATAAACTTGATAAAGCCCTCTACGGTCTAAAACAAGCTCCTCGAGCTTGGTATGGTAGATTTAGCTCATTCTTAGTGGAAAATAACTTTGTAAGAGGGAAGAACGACACCACCTTATTCACCAAAAAGAATGGAGATGATTTATTATTGGTACAAATATATGTAGATGATATCATTTTTTGTTCAACTAATGCGGCACTTGCCGAAGATTTTGCTTCTTTGATGAGTAGTGAATTTGAAATGAGCATGATGGGCGAATTAAAGTTCTTCTTAGGATTGCAAATCAAGCAACAATCCGATGGAATATTTCTCAATCAAGCAAAATACGCCAAGGAATTGGTAAAGAGGTTCGGATTGGACAATAGCAAGGTGAGCAAGACACCGATGGCGACGAACATCAATCTTCATGCGGACGAAAGCGACATTCAAGTGGACATTTCTCAATACCGAGCTATGATAGGTAGTCTACTCTATTTAACAGCAAGTAGGCCCGACATAATGTTTTTGGTTTGTCTTTGCGCTCGTTTTCAAGCAAATCCTAAAGAGTCACACATGAAAGCCGTAAAAAGAATTCTCAAATATATTAAAGGTACCTTGAATTTAGTTCTATGGTATGGTCGCCAATCAGAACTTGATCTCGTAGGATATACGAATGCCAACTTCGCTGGAAATAAAATGGATAGAAAAAGCACGAGTGGTACTTGTCAATTTCTAGGTGGTTTTCTTGTATCATGGTCAAGTAGAAAACAAACGGCTGTAGCTCTATCAACCGACGAGGCCGAATACATAGTCGCCGGCAGTTGTTGCACTCAATTATTGTGGATGATACACACCTTGAACGATTACGATTTACGCTTTCGCAAAGTCCCAATAATGTGTGACAACACAAGGGCAATATCAATCTCAAAGAATCTGGTATTTCACTCTCGTACGAAACATATAGAGATTAGGCATCATTTCATTCAAGATCGTATTGAAAGAGGTGACATCGAATTGTCATATATTGATACCAAAAATCAAATTGCCGACATATTCACAAAACCACTTCAAAGTCAATTACATTGTGAATTACGCTTTAAACTAGGGATGCTTGCACTTCATTAGCACAAAATCAATTTTTTAAAAGGCCTTGAACAAATCCCATTAGTAACACAGTTCAATTCTTAAGCTTATGTAAGTTTTCAGAACAAACCGTTATATAATGGTTATAACAGTTATAACGGTTACTGAAATTCAAAGGTTTCAGGCAAATAAATCGAGATCCAGCAATAAGCATTACATAACGGTTATTAACTGTTATAACGCTCAGTAAGAAGACCGAAAATTCCAAAAGCCAAGCTAATCACCAAATACATGTGTTATATAACGCTTACCTAGCGTTATAACGGTTGTTCAGATCTTTAAATCTTGTCTAAATTGTTTAAAACTCCAGATTCATCTGTTATGTAACGCTTACCTAGCGTTACAACGATTAATTACTGACTCAAAATGCTAGGTTTCTCCTATCTTTCCAGATCAATGCGTTATATAACGCTTTGATAGCGTTATAACGGTTGTTCAGGTTTTCAAATCCTTTTTTAAATTGAGCAAATCTCCAGAGCCATCCATTATATAACGCTTTACTAACGTTATAACGGTTATTTTTTAATGCAAAACGCCCTAACTTCGCATCTTTCCAGATATATTCGTTATATAACGCTATATAAGCGTTACAACGGTTAAGCCAAAACACCTGCGAAATTCAAAATCTAAACCTAACCATTATATAACGGTTTGTAACCGTTATAACGATTTGGAAAATTCACAGAGGCCTTTTTATCTGCCGAACCCTTCTCCTTCTCTCCCAACTCACACCCATTCGCCTCTTTCTCTTCCTCTTATAAAACCTCCATTACTCTACTACAAAATATCCCCTTCTCTCTCATTCCTTTCCCCAATCCTTCAAGATCTTGTCTCTCCCATCTCTTCTCTCCACTCTCCACTCATTTCTCTTCACTTATCTCATCCCTTTCATTCCAAACTCCGACCTAAGGTTTCTTCGCCAAAACTTCAACAAAACCCCATGGCATCTCAAGAAGGAGCAAGTAATAAGGGAAAGAACCGCAAGGTGATCGCCTATAAGCGCAGTCGTGATGGATCGAGCATCGGCCAAAGCTCAGGTTCAATTATGTCTATCGCCAATATCAACGCCTCACGAGGTAACTCCTATATGTTCAGAGATGATGAAGCCTTTGCAAAATTCAAGGCGTTGGCCAAAGGGCCAAGTTTTTTCTATTTCTACTTTGTAATATTGGGAAAAATTGAAAAGGGTTTTGAACATGAAAAGACTCAAGAGTATACCGATAGGTGGGGGGATAAGGGCTATAATTGAGTGTAATGAACCCTACAATGAAATTTTGGTTCAAGCCTTTTATGCCAATCTTAAGATCACCAAAGAACCGTTTGAATTTAAAACCTATGTATGTGGGAAAGAAATTGTCATTACCTTGTCCTCACTAGCCGAATGGCTGAATCTCCCTAATGACGATGAGGAAGTGTACATAAACCGTGGTTGGCCAACTGAACCCGAAGAGACTCATGACCAATATTTAGAATGGTTTCGTGTTCCTCATCTTGCCCTTGGTAAAAAACCTTTCTACTCAACCAAGTTACCGGCCCTCCATCGTCTTGCATACATGTTCCTACATCATATTGTAACTCCAAAGGGCGGGGTCAAAACCAATATTGAGTATAATGGAATATTCTACCTTCGTCAATTACTTGAGGGAACCCGAGTGTTTAACATACCTTTTGTGATAATCAAACACATGATCACCGCATACAAAGACACCCAACGTATCTTACCCTATGGCAACCTAATCCATAAAATTCTCAAGGCAAATGAGGTAGTATTTTCAGAAAATCTAGACCTAACCGAACCAATAAATTTGTGGAATAAATTGGATGCTCATGGATGGGTAAGCACTTACCTCGATTTGGGAAATAGTCGCACTCCCGAGATCGGGAAACAAGTCTTTCATCCGAGACCCGAAGACAAAAACACTTGGCTTAGTCTTCCCAATGCTAGGGTGAATCAATACCGTGACCCAAACAACACTAATCCTCCATCTCCACCTCATGTATCATCTTCGTCCTACACCTCTCCTCAATACACTCAAGAGTTTCAACAAGCCGTTCTTACGACTTTGGGTGAGCTTCGTACCACATGTAACGAGATCAACACCAAGTGCGATCAGATTGAATCTAATCAAAATGAGTTTTTGCATGGGCCAAAAGCCAATTTTCTAATCTCTACGACTCACATCTTGATCTTCAATCTCGCTACTATGAACGGTTCGGATATAATGACGAAGATGGTGATACTTTCGCCCCGGCTCCTCCTTCGGATGGTGATGGTGATGATGGTGACGACGATGATGATGACAAAGGCGATGGCGGTGATGGCTTCGACGGGGATGACATGGATACTTAGCTTATTTTGCTTTATATTATTCCTTAGTGCTTGCGTAGTTTAATTTGAACTTGTATGTTTTTAAACTAGTTTCATGTGTTTATGCTTTGTGCTATTTATATTTTGTTATGTCGGACCTACTATTGCTTTACTAGATATGACAATTTACGTATTGCTTGTACTCTCTCTCTTCTTATATCTATGCTTTTGTATATGCATATCTTTAAAACATGGCAAAAATTGAGGGGAGCATAATTAGATGCATAAGATGACTTAAACTCTATATCTCGTATGCAATGATTAAGGGGGAGCTTTCACAAAATGCAATCTTCTGATCGATTTTCAAAAAGGGGGAGAAGTAAAATACATGTGTAAATGGCTATATATATACATTTTTGCAAGTCGACAAAAGGGAGAGATTGTTGTGTACAATATCTTCGTATTTGTCGATTTGCAAAACAACTTTGAATTTTACCTTTCTTGTGTTTAAGTTTTGTTGCAGGGACTATATTGTAAAATGAAAATTTGGACATGCAACTTGAAGACTTGAGCATGCGGATTAGAGTTGTCAAGATTCAAATAGGTTTAAGTTAATTAAAATGTAAATTTGGCTGGTTTAGCATAATTGAGCTTGAGAAAATCATTTTCCAAACCTAACCGTCATATAACCGTTGTTAACCGTTATAACGGTTAGGTCTTATGAGGTATTCCCTCGAACCAAGTCCAGAATATAGAATTTCCAGATTCAACTGTTATACAACGGTCAGTAACCGTTATAACGGTTGGTTCAATGTCCTGATTAATTCATTTTTCATACCTCAGACTTTTACTCCAGAAGCAAGCGTTATATAACGGTTATGTACCGTTGTATAACGCTTAGCCAAAATGTTCAATTTGATCAATTCTCAAAACTCAGAACTCATCTTCCAGAAGCAAGCATTATATAACGGTTTTGTACCATTGTAACGCTTAGCCAAAATGTTCAACTTGATTATTTCTCAGAACTCAGAACTCATCTTCCAGAAGCAAGCTTTATATAACGGTTGTGTACCGTTATGTAACGGTCAGTTCATAATGTCCCAGAATCTTGAAATTTTGAACTAATTGTTATAACAGTTATATAGCGTTATAACGATTAAACCCGAAAAATACTGTTTTGGAAAGATTTTGGCTGCTGGTTTATATAAGCTTGATTTTTGTTACCATTTTAACTTCTTCTCTTGCAATATTCAAAACCCTAGCAGCAGCCTCCATTGTTTATCTCTCTCTAAGCTATTGATTAAATTAAAAACAACTCAAGCTCAAATACTCTAAATTAGCCAATTAGCCAAATAACTTGTGAAATTAAGAGATTTTGTAGCTCTAGTTCTTCTATTGCTTTCGTGCATTTCCTACGGATCTAGTCTCTCATCTTTGTGTGTAAAGAGCTAGATTTCGGCATTTGTAAAAGAATACTCCTTGGTGTTAGTGTAAACGGCTCGATCCTATTACCAAGTCGGGGGATCGGGAGTCCCGGAGACGTAGGCTCGTCAATAGCCGAACTCCGTTAACATATCGGTGTCAAGCGTCTATTAATATTGTTTGATCAATCCTTTACTCTTCTCTTTAATTTTCTTTATTAGCTATTACTTGAATTGCTCTAGAGTTATTGAAAATAGTTTAAGCCATTAATCTTGAATTGTATCAAATAAGCCTAGAAATTGAATTAAAACCTATTCACCCCCCCCCCCTCTAGGTTTATCATACTCGTCAGGACTGTAATTAGTTATTTATCATCACTAGTCATCAAGTTATAGATATTTGAGTCTACTTCCATTACATTGAAATTGATTTGAGATTAGAGGAAATGTACATCTCAAATTTGACTTTATCTTCAACTTATGTATTAATTAGTATTTTTTCACGAGTTTGCATCAGATTTAATTTTAAATCGCTCGTTTCTCCGATCACAAATCAGACTCGACCCAATAGAAGTAGACTCAGATATCTACAGCTCGATGACTTGCGACGATAAAAAAAACTGATTACAATCTCGACAATCATAGTCAAAATTTGTAGAAAAGAAATACTGATCATACTGCCACAAATCAAATTTGAAGCGATGGAGGTAGACTCAAATATCTATAGCTCGATGACTTGCGACAATAAAAAACTAATTACAGTTCCGATGAATACAAATTAAGTTGTTACAAAAAAATACCTAAATATAACCCAACTAGAGTTAAAAACATTTTATACGAATACAAAATCAATGTACGTTTGCTTTTGTATTTGACTGGAAATGAAAGATATTAGAAATTTAATAAATAAATTCTAGGCAGAATTTCATATAAAGGCCTCTAAAACTTCAATATTACATATTTAGCCACTGAAATCTCATAATTACATATTTATCCATTTAAAACACAAAACGTTTCATATAAAGGCCTCTAAAACTTCAATATTACATATTTAGCCACTGAAATCTCCTAAATACAAACTCGACCCGGCCTGAACCTTAAGGTCGCGATCCGACGGCCCGACTCGAGGCAAACTCGTGCGGACCCGTAAAAAAAGCGAGGGTCGAAGACGGATGGCGACCATACTTCTTGGAAAAAACTTGTGTTAAAATTGACTCGCAAACCCGTCGGCTCGGCCAACCCGTCCAAACTCGACCCTGCAAACCCGTCGGCCCGGCCAACCCGTCGACTCGGGCTAGTTAGGCCCGACACAGCCCGACACGTCTTCAATTCCCTACCTCTATTAGTGTTTTAGAGTGCCCGTACGAGTTTTAACACAGGTTTTTTCCAAAAAGGACGGTCACTACTCGTCTTCGACTCTAGAGTTTTTTGGACGAGTTCTCACGAGTTTGCCTCCGGTCGGGCCGGGCCAGATCGCGATCTCGAAGTTTTCGGGCCGGGTCAAACACATACGAATTTTGTCAAATACCTAAATAGAGGAGAGGAGAAGCGGTGTGAAATAAAGAAGCTAACGATTATACCCTTCTTTCCAAACCTGGTCCGACAAACTCGTGGCCCGGCTAACTCGTTGACTCGGGCGAATTTGACCCAATCTGACCTGGCCCGACCCGTTTTCAATTTCCTACCTCATTTAGTGTTTTAGAGTGGTAATTACCATTTAATTGTTAATTTACATTAAATTTATTAATTTGCAATTATGTTGAACAATAATAAATCATTTTGTGTTTTACTTGAATAAATATGTAATTATGAAATTTGAGTGAATAAATATGTAATATTGAACTTTTAGAAGCATTTGTATGAAATAATTTTGTGTTTTAAATGGCTAAATATGTAATTATGAGATTTTAGTGACTAAATATGTAATATTGAAGTTTTAGAGGCCTTTATATGAAATTCTGCCTAAATTCTAAACAAAAATAAAGATTGCTTTGAAAGTTTTAAATTAGAAAAAATCGGAGTTGCGAACACCGATCAAAAGTGAAAGTCAAATGAACAGTATTAACAATATCGTCCATTCTAAATAAAAAAACGGTGTGTGTAATGGGTTGTTAACAAGGTTTTCATTGTTTCAATTTTATGGGGTTCTTGTCGAGATACTTTCAACGGACATGTCTTACAAAGTCCTAGTAAATTATATTTTATATTAAAAATACATATTTAATTATCACTAAATTTTTGGAATTTAATTAATATAAGAATATCAGTCATCAAGAATTTTAAATATGTTGAATTATTTATTGTTTTATTTATTTGTTAAATTGGTCTCAGATCGTCATGTACGTTAATGGAACGTATAATTTATGATTTCATGTTTCATTGCTATCCGATTTCATTAAAAAAAAAACTGTGATATACTTGAATTGATATATTACTAAAAATGAACTATCTTGTTTCTCAACATGTACTATCTTGTTTAATTGAATTGTTTTAAAACCATTATATACATCATTTAAGTAAAAGTCTATTTCGAAAAGAAATGAAAATTGGCTGGCACTCCTCGTATAATATCACATTTATTTAATAAAATTAATTTCCTTTTTAGAACTTAGATTTTTCTAAATAAATTTTTCGTAAATAAATAATAAGATAACTCTAATTAAAATTTAATGTTCCATCATAAGTGAGTTTCTTAAAAAATCGTAAACATTGAATTTTCTTAAGAATAAATAATTTAGTTAAGCTACAATCATAATAATAATCATACAATAGAAGGGGTTAATTAACCACCCCGGCTTAATTATAAGAAAAGGAAAATTATCAAAGTTTTATCATTTGCTAGGTCTATCACAAGATATCATTAGTTGCTAATTAAACATTATGTAGCTTTTCTGATTAATTTGTAATGTCCATAAATATGTACCATCCATCCCATCTAATCTAATTACTGAAATAGCTTGCCATGTTGTATAATTTTTATTAAAACTTTTGTGCATTTTATATTTTCTCTATTTCATAACCACTATCATAATTTAAAATTTGAAAGTATCATCAATATTTTTTTTCTTTTGAACCATGATTAATAAAATGTTATATAAATCATTAAATTTTCTTAAGAATAGAAGAATAAAGTTGCTAATGAATTTATAGCTGTGTTGCACGAGTGCGGGTGCGCGTATCGTATCCGATACAGTGCGGCGATACGGCAATTTTAAAAAATCGCGGATACGGGTGCGGATATATATATATAATAAAAAATCATATTATATATTAAAATGCTTGAAATTTGTTTTTCTATTCAACTTTTTTTAATATATATTGATACTTATAAAATAACAAAAAAATATAAGCATTTGATTAAACACTTTCTTGACAAAAGAATTCATGTTATATCGAAAATAATACTATACAAATTACGTGACGTGATTAATATTATATAATATACACAATTGCTTATTTAATATTACTAAAAAACTCAATTCGTATCCAAAACGTATCTTGACCGAATCCGTCGGTCAAATAATATTAAATAATTGGATACGTCACGTGACGTATCCGATACGCACCCGCACCGTATCCATATCCGAACCGTATCCGATACGCATACGGCTAGAAGAATGAAGTATTCGAATAACATAGATTTATAGCCTTCTAATATTATTAAAAGAATTCAAGAATTGCGTGCAGTAGGAGGCTAGCTTCACACGTCTTGGACAATAGAGGATCCAACTATAATTTAAAGAATTTCGATATTGTGTTTTACTTTAGTAAATATAGAAATAAAGCAATAGAATACCAATATTGAATGACTTGGGATCATACAAAATAAAATTTGGTATAATTGCGAATATGATTAAATCCGAAGTTGCTTCACCAAGGCAACTTTTTGCCCGGGAAAAACACAATACGGGGAATTCACCAACAATAAAAGATGCAGCACAAGCATGAGCGATTGTATTAGGCTAGAACGAACTGGGCTCAATTAACCCAAATGGGCCGAGAATACTTCTGTAGAATTAACTTAGATTTAGCCTCACATATTCAGATACATTTAGATTTGTTAAACGTGTGAAACGTGTGAAACGATCAGTCGATCACGAAAGATGGTAGTTTCATTAACCGTTTGTTTAATTAACGATTAAGAAATTTTGTTGCGTTAGTTGTCTCGTTTACGAAACGAATCAAAATGATCGAATTGTTTTCCTTCGCTCTTCAATCATCACTTCTCTCATCACACTAAAGCAAACCAAGAATCAGTTATGAACGATTCTAGTCATACACAAAAATCAAATCCTTCATCTTCTCTTTCAAGTAATCATTCATCTCCTCTCTCATCACCTTAAGCATAGTTTTTTTCTCTAGAATCAAAATAATTCTAACAATACACAGTCACAGACGAACTACGAAACAAACGAGCACGGAACAATATGTTTTCTTTAACCGTTTCGTTAGTTAAACGAAAAAAATTCTTTGATCGTAATTGTTTCATTGATCACGAAACGAAACGAAAAATGGTTGGTCACCCACTGACAACCCTTGAAACATTCAGGGATAAAAACAAATTCCTGAATCTGTAAGCAACTGCAAAGGATAAATATCTAATGTTCTGACCATAATTGTATAAATATTTATACGAAATTAGGAAACTAATTATATTAATCTAAAAGAAATAAATCTACCTACCTAAAGATGTCCCCATGTATTCATGTAAATTTTCTGTTATGAAGACAACATTTCAGCAAATCCACATCAATAGCAAATGCACTGAATTTTTATTTCTAAGCCTGAAATTACAAACTTTTACTAGAATTTCCTGATCTTTTGAAAGGGGCGCTAAACTCACCATGATGGCCAAGCACACTGAGTGGTCTAAGTTCAAGTTCTTGCCAAAAGGTTCTTTTAAATTATCTATTCATCAAGGGTCCGTTTGGCAAATTAAGAAATAGTGTCAAAAGAGTGGAATTAGAATAGTAAAAATAGAATAATATGATTTTAGAAGAATGGTAAAAGAGTAGTATTCTTGACTAATCTGAAGAACAAAATTGTCGTTTTGTAAGTGTCAATTGGAATACTAAAAATATTAATAGTTATGATAATAATAATGATTATGATATAATATAATAATGATAACAATAATAAACTAAATAATATAATAAATTAATAATAATATGCATTATTTTTCAAAATAAATAAAAATAATAAAATTGACGATAATAATAATGATAATAATAACTACAATAACTAATAACTAATAACACAATAGTAATAATTTCAATATAAGAAAAAATAATAATAATAATTTTATTACTATTTTAAAATAATAAAATACTAATAAAATAAAGATACAATATAATATAATAATACTAATTAACTAAATAGTACATTAAAATATTATTAATTATTAAATATAATACAACATAATCAAATAATAATGCTAATTATAGTAATAATAATAACAATAATATAAAAAGTATATAATATGCATTATTTTAAATAATAATAATAATTAATAGTAATTATTAATATTATTTAATAATAAGGATAATATAATAATATTAATAATAAATATATTATATATACTAAAATATTGTTAATTACAAATATTATACAACATAATCAAATAATAATGATAATAATAGCAATCATATAAAAATTATAATAATTTGCATTATTTTAAAATAATAATAATTAATAGTAATTATTAATATTATTTTAATAATAAAGATAATATAATAATATTATTAGTAATTATATTATATATAATATACTAAAATATTATTAATTACAAATATAATACAACATAATCAAATAATAATGATAATTATATTAATAATAATAACAATAATCTAAAATTATCATAATATGCATTTTTTAAAATATTAAAATAATAATTATAATTAATAGTAATTATTAATATTACTTTCGTAATAAAGATAATATAACAATATTAACATTAATAATAAAGTATATATTATATATTAAATTGATAATTACATTCCAAATTTGATTAGTTAGTAATACGGAACAATGTATTCCGGTATTCCATCTATATGGTGATATACAGAAATAACCTATTTTATCACTATTCTATTCTTTCAAAACACGTTTGCCAACTCTCTCATACCGGAATAGAGCTCATGCCAAACATACCCCAAGTATTCAACTATAGCATTAGCCCGAACAAATTAATCATCCTATTCTAACAGAAGGAAAAAATACACGGAAGATCACAGAACAGTACAATGTCCAATAAGTGTACAAATAGAACTGGGTCAGAAAACTACATGCTTAATAGAAGGAGAGTAAATAACTAATTCTTGACCATTATTTTTATCTTCATTATCTGTTCCAACATTAAAAATCACACACCAAGTAAAAGCTTCGTATCCACAAAATTTGTAAGAAATGTTCGAAATGTGCCTACACTATAAACTTTGATTAAGCTTCAATCAGTTACCACTTTACTATTTATTCTAAAAACAAGAAAATAATCATTCAATTACCAAACACTAAAGTAACAATCAACTTGAATTCAAATCCGACCCAAACTGTACCTCAATATCAGATGTACAAATCTCATCACATTCCTCAATCTTCACACCTCTTCTCTCTCTTCTCACGATATTAACTCTACTCCTTCGCACACTAGCAAACATCTTTCTTTTATCTTCTTTCTTTCTCACCTTGAATCCATGCGAACCCTTCATCACTTTAAAATGCACATTATGCCCTTTCGAAGAACAACTGGTAACACCACACATATCCACAAAATGATGCTTTGGATCAACCAGGCAAAAGGATGAAGACACAATACTGGCAACAACTGATGGTCTTATAAACTTCATGAACTCTTCCAATTCTGTGAAGCTGGAGTGAGCAGTGTATGGCACAGTGTATGCACCCTTTTCAGGGGAATCTTGGGACCAAGGAAGGCCAGTTGGCATTATTGCAATTGTTGGGTACATTGTATTTAAAGACTCTAGGTTATTTTGTGTTAAACTGTATCGAGGAACAGCTCGAATTCGAGTTTGGCTTGTGTCAGTTGTAAATATTTCATCAAGTCCAAGAATATCCATTATCTCTAACCGCTCTGGCCAGACCCAAATCTGTTTGAAAATTAAATGTGGGAAGAATGAAACCACAGACATGAATACATGAAAAAAGATGAGTTAACTTCAAATGTAACCTTAGTTTTGAGAGTTTCTGATATGCTAAGCAAGAGATGCTCTTTTCCAAGCGTGTCGACTCCAATAATAACTTCATGATGAGGGTGCTTTTGTATTATGTCAACCACCTACATAATTACATCAGATTTTAGTGTTTTAAGGTACCAATTCATAACTTAAACAATTCAGGGACTACATTGCAAAAAACTAAGGAACCTGCTGAGCAGCATCTTTACGAGAAGGAAAGGAGAAGCATGGATTGCAGTATGTGTTGTCCAAGTAAAGGATATCTACTTTCTCTCCATTGAGTGCATCAAGTAGTGTGCTCTTTGACATTTTAGCCCTCTCAGATGTCAGTTCCCAGCGAAAGTCACCAGTATAAAGTACACATCCTAGCTCACCTTGGAACAGGTACATCACTGATCCTGTCCGAAGAAACATTGTTTCATTTGAAATTAAGTATTATAAACTTGGAATAATTAAATCCCATGACAAGGTGTTACTGTAGTAAGTATTATCTATACTGCTTGTTTAGTAATTTTGAAGGAATCAAGTATGTCATTATCTATAATCTGATTTTCTGTACTAGAAAAAAGAAAAATGTATTGTTTCACTTTCCAAAACTAAAAATAAAGAAAATCTTAAGTGTTGCAAGGTGTTAATGTACTACGTAATATGATGTACCTAAACCTTGAAGTGGGATATAGACATGAGAAAGAGTAAACCCGTCAATTAAACAACTGGTAATGTACTGCAAGATCAGGTTTTCTAATAGTACTATCTTTGTGAATGGCGGTACAGGTGATATTACCAATTTATGAAAATGAATCACTCGTCAAATTATTTGCTGCATTTTCATTTTCCAATTTGAATCCTTACCAGACAACTGTTAACCTAACCAAAGTTTGGTCCCCCGGACAATTAACTCGAACAAACTAAGGAACTTTCCAATCATCCATGCTATTTGATGCTATAAGCTAAGCCCATTTCGATGGTAGTCAATACACCATACTCTATTAGCACCCTCAACCTGTTCGATGAAATTCCTCACACCCAATACGTACCTGGACAATGGTTTGCATCAATTGGCGTAACACGAACCTCGATCTCACCACCAGTTACTGGGGAGATGATACATAATTTATGAGTGGACCCCACCTCCAAATCTCTGATCATAGAGGCATCGAAACCTTTGAACTTGGATAAGAGCAAGCGCGCGGTGATGGGAGAGCAGAAGAGGGGGCCTCGCGACCAGTGAGCCGAGAGACCTTGCGTATGGTCCGAGTGCAGGTGGGTGAGGAAGTAGGCCTGGCTGGGTTCGGTCCACCGGTCCACGGCGATCAAGCCATTCCCGACGGGAGAGTGTACGCGACGCATGGAACTGTAAGGGGTGGGAAGTGGAAATACAAAATTTCGTGAGCGCGCGCAAAGTGGATGTGACGCGAAAATGCTTTAAATGGAGAGAGATGCAGATAACGTTCGAAATTTGTGCTGTTCCATGTTATTTCGCTTCAAATACGGCTTGACACGGTTAGAGCATCTCCATTTGTGAAATTTTTGGAGTTTCTAAATTATTGCCACATTAATTTTAGAAATTTAATTTTTTTTAGTTTCTAAACTCTTCATCCCTAAAACTGAAAAGTTAGAGTTTCTAAATTGTCACGTCAGCAAATATTACCAATATTATGGAAGACGGATCAATTTTAGCCAATGAGTACACCACATCACAGTTTATAAACTCTAAAGCATAGTTGCTAAATAAGAAACTCTTGAGCAAAATTTCTAAATAGTAAACTCATCTACATCTCTAAAACTCATTTAGAAACTGTCACGTCATATTAGAAACTCCAAGAGTTTCAGAGATGGAGATGCTCTTAGTATTTTGTTATATTTTTCGTGTCGTGTCAAAAATTAGAAGGGATCGGAACGGAACGGTTAAGACACAGCACGTTTAGCCACGTCGTGCTTAAACGTGTTGTGTCATAACTGTGCGATGCTTAAACGTGTCGTGTCTTAACTGTGTCGTGCCTAATCGTAACTTGTTTGTTCGTGCCGTGTTGCTTCGGCACGGCGTACCTTATTCGTGTTAATCGTGCCGAAAATAATAAAAAAAACCTTAAAAAATAGATAATTTTTTTACAAGAACATAAAAATCTGAAAAAGTTTGATGCTAGTGTTGTCATTGGCACTTGGCACTACGTTAGAGGTTGAACGAATTTAGAACTCTCGCTGGAAAATTTCAAAAAAAAAGTGAACTTCTGTGCCTAACCGTATCGTCGTGTCGTACCTAAATGTGTCGTGTCTAGACGTGTTCTCGTGTCGTGCCTCTCCTCGTAAACGTTACGTGTCGTGTCGTGCCCTACAGTAGGAAACCTAAGCACGACACGCTTAAGACACGACACGCTTAAGACACAGCACGTGAAAAGTCCCGTGTCGTATCTTAACTGTGTCGTGTCTTAACCATGTCATGTCCTTATCGTGTTGTGCCGTTTCGTGACGTTTTTAGACACGCAGACACGGTTTTGAGAACTCTAGATGCAGACAGCCATTCCCCCACGCAAAAATGCTTCACGGTACCTTTGGATACGTATTCAATAATAAGCCACGTCACACGTGATGTTGTGATTTGGCGTATCTAGATTGATATATTCGATTATTTATTTATTTTGATTGACGAATTTGATCTCCGATACATTTTGATAGATTTAGTCCATGTGATAATAAAATTGGTAAGGAGAGGTAGTGAATCTCTTCTCAAGATTTTGCTTTTACTGAATTATCTGATGGTGAGGTAGTGAATCTCTTTCATTATTTTGATTTGAAATTGGTTGATCAGCTAGATAGCATTGAGTGTGTGATATTTCTTAGGTCTTTATCTTAAAGGCAATTTGTATCTGCCATAGAGAAAATGCAATTTAAGATCAAACATGGGGTCAAATTTTTAAAAAAAAATATCAGTATAAAAGGGAAAAACTAGGATATATCATAGCTGGGGTAGAACCTACTATTAATTAATGAAAGTTCTTTGCTGAAATATTAGAGGGCTTAACCAGTTAAAAGAAGGTACCTTAAGGAGATGACATTCAATAACAAATGTGATGTGGTTGAGATACAAGAAATTAAAAGAAGGTTGTTCTCTAAAAAAATGGTAAACTATTTCTCCCCTATCAATTTTAAATGGTTCTTTCTTGCAGCTAATGGTAGTGCAGGGAAGATTATGGTTGGAGTTAATGTGAAATTTACTATCATTGGGAAATAAAAAAGAAATTTTAGTATTTCACTTGTGTTGAGATGTGAATAAGATAGAAAACTTTTTGGTTTAACAACGGTATATGGGCTCACTTCCTACCAAGATAAGGATAATTTTTTTACTGAATTGCATTTATTGAGTACTTTGTGGGATGATCCATGGCTGATAGGAGAGGATTTTAATGCTCTTAGATATAGTCATGAAAAAATAACTCTAATATAATTTTAGCTGGAGCACATATGTTCAATAAGTTCATCACTCAAAATAATTTGATGGAATATGACCTTGTTTCTATATAATCATAAATAGGAGAATATGTTTGCTTATGGTGAGGTTAAGAGCTTGGTTAGTTTTAAATCTGATCACACTCCCCTAGTTAATGTTATGTCACCACCTGATCAAAATAAAGTGTTTAGATTTAAAAATTTGTGGACTAAAATTGAGGAATTTAACCCTTTGATGAAAACTTGGGGTAAAATTCAAATAAGGGGTCAAAAAGATGCAACAACGGAATGGGTGAAGAAAACCAAAATTCTGAGAAAAAATGAGAGGATGGACCCAAAATTATTATGGAGCTAGTAATAGAATGAAGAATGCTTATATGTTCAATTATTAGATGAATTGTAAGATATTCAGGAACATAGAGTTTTGGGAGATAATGAATGGACACAATATATTGAGACAACAAAATCTTTGAATGAAATTTATATCTAGAAGAAAACATTGGGTTGTTCGATCTAAAGTCAAATAGCTGCTACATGGTGATAAGAACACTAAGTTCTATCATAAAGTGGCCAAACAAGCAAAAAGAAAAAAAAATAATATCTTTGTTGGATTAAACTCATCTCTTGTTTGAAAATTTGCAAAATAAATAAGTGCTAACCTTGCACAATTGAGTTTTGGTGAGTTGTAGGTTTATACAGGTACATATTGATGATGCAAAGGCTCAAACAAGCATGTACAAGTCAAGACATTCACAGAGACATCAAGAGCAAGTCAATCGGGTGTTTCCAAAGCCATACGTTACCATAACGTTACCATAAGTCACAACATGTCCCTAACCCGTCATAACGGGTTGCCCACTTGTCACAACGGGTTCCCAATCTGTTGTAATGAATTGAAGAGGAGAAGTGCTGAAGACATAGGAGTTTTCAGAGCCATGTGTTGCCATAACGCATCACCAACCCGTCACAATGGGTTCCTCACCCGTTATAACGGGTTTCCAACCCGTCACAACAGGTTCCTGTTCAGAAGGGCCCAAAATTCAATGAATCAAGCAGAGAATGTCAAATCTGGAAAGTTGCCACCACGTTATAATGGTTCTGTAATGGGTTGCATGTTTTGTAACGCAAGAACATAATTTCAAGACTGCAAGACTTCGTGAAGTGGCTAGCTTATATATACCTTCGGGTTACGAACCAGGAAGATAACCTAAGCCCTCCCCAAACTTTCAAGCATACATTTGTGCATCAGAAAAAGCACTAAAGCTTTCTCCTACATCTACCTAAACCTGAGAGAATTAGAATAGCTTCAATCATCTAATTGTCGATTCAAGAATACTTGTTTGTTAGTTTTGTTAGCCTTTTGCTGTGCTACATTGTGTTGTCAAGTAGTCCATCTCTATCATTGATTGTGTTGTCAATCGAAGCTTTTACCTTATAGAGTGGTGTAGCTCCTTGCATAAGTTTAGAAATCTAAGATTGGTTTGCTTAGTGAGAAGAAACCAAAGATAGATTTCGCAATTGTAAAAACACTTATTGTTTAGTGGATTCGGTCCCTGAATGAAGTTTTGGTTCTGGGAGTCTCGTAGATGTAGGCATAGTTGGTTTATAAGTCGAATCACATTACATCGCGTGGTCTTGTGTTCTCATGCTCTTTACTCTCTCTCTCTTTACTATACTTGCACTTTGGGAGATAATGAATGGAAGAGGTAAATGTATATCATAAGTGGCTTCAACATGAGGAATCCTTCACCGAGTATAAGAAATAATTATGAGCCAAAGACCCGCACAAAGACCATTCTGATTCCAAATTACTCGCTCTTCATAGATTGTTATTTTTCCTTATAAACAATATTCTAATTCCCAGAAAAGGTTTCAAGACAAACATTGAGCATACAAACGGGTTTCTCCTTAGACACCTCATTGCTAAGGATAAGGTGGTTGATATACCCTTCATCATCCTAAACCACATGAGAACCGCTCTAACCAACAAGACAATAAGCCTACCATATCCTCACCTATTAACCCAGATTCTCTTGTACAAGAACGTAATCATACCCGTTAATCCAAGAGAGCCCAATCCTATCATCTACTTTTCGGCCAACCTAATCACATTTCTTGAAAAAAAAGGGTTGGATCAAGAATAACTTGACTTGGGAACCAAAACTCAAGCCAATGAATGATTAGATAAGATAGGAGGGAGCCAAACCAAACCAATACATCGATCCGGATGCTCCACAAGCCATGGAGGAAGAGCCTATGCCAATCATGCCTCAAGCCGGTGCTTCTTCTTACGTGCCTTCTCCTCCATACTATGGGTATCAATTTCCTCAAGACCCATCCTACTATACTCCTCAAACATTCAACCCCATGATGTCTTACGCCTTCTCAATGGTTGGAGAAGGAACTCATTACGTTTCTCAACAAGTGTATCACTTGTCGCTCTACAACAAGTACAATTCTGCAAATGTACATAAGAAACTTGACAACCAAAGTGAGTTCAACTCTATGGTCCGGACTAATTGGACTCAATAATTTGAGTCTTGGAATGATTGCTCCAATCCTACAGGACCCGAAGGTCACATGGGAGATGGACAAGGAGCAACTCAACTCAACCCGGAGGATGAGGGTTATGAGAGTAGTGATGAGGATTAGGGCTAGGCTAGATTTATTTTCTTTTTCTATGCTCCTTGTATGAATTTTATGTTTAGTATGATGTTCTTGCATGACTTCAATTAAATTAAATATTTTGATTATATGCCTCTTGATGATTATGATCTCTTTAACCCTATTCTCAATTGGAAAATCTTATTAAACTTAATGAATTGTGCATTACATGAAAATTTTATTTTATTAAGGGAGAGTAATATAAAATTGCTTGACTTGTATGAATATATATATATATGCGTGTTAAATTTAGAGGGAACTTAATTGTTTGAGCCTTTTGCCATTATTTGCAAAAATGAGGAGAAATGAAGATGTGCATCATTTGATATGCATATCTCAAATAGATTTTACAAATTGTCAAAAAAGGGGAGTTTGTTAGATTAAACTCATTTCTTGTTTGACAATTTGCAAAACAATTAAAGTACTAATCTTGCACATGAGTTTTGGTGAAGATGCATGTTAAAACAAGTACATACCAATGTCAAACATGCTTAACATGCCTTGGACAAGTCAAGACATGCTCAAGTCATCAAGGGAAGGCTTCAATGTGCAAAACAGAGCACATCGTTACCATAACGCTTCAGAACTCGTTATAACGGGTGCACAACCCGTCATAACGGATGCCCAAGACGTCATAACGTCTCAGGAGGAGAGAGAAGCAGCATGAGCTTGGAGATTCTCGAAGACAATATTATTGTAATGCTTGAGGAAAGCGTCATAATGAGTCACCACCCGTTATAACAAATGAGCAAAGCGTTATAACGAGTTCCTGAAGAATTGGCCCACAAGACAGCTGCACATGGGCAAATCTGAAAGAAGCCCAAGGCGTTATGGAGATGTTGTAACGCCAAGAAGGATTTTGAAGGCTCCAAGATCCTAAGAAGTGCTCAGCTTATATAAATGATGCATAAACGAATCAAAAGACTATCAAATCATTCCTACAAGCTTCCAAATATCAAATCGAGCAGAGCAAAGAGCCTAATTCAAGTCTCCTCCAGCTACCTAATCTAGAGAGCATTATAGCTATTATTCTCTTATTGTTTATTCGAGAATAAATCCTTAGCTAGTTTTTAGCCTTTGGTGCATCATATTTGTGTTCTCAAGTGGTGCATCTCTGTCATTGATTATGTTGTCAATCAGACCTTTTTACCATGTAGTGTGGTGTTGTCCCATACATTGGTCTAGGAGAAGAAGATTGACTTGCTTGTGTAGAAAAAGACAAAGATCGGCTCCACACTTTGTAAAGAACACTTGTTTTATAGTGAAATCGGCCCGGAAGGAATATTTTGTTCCGAGAGACCCGTAGACGTAGGCCTAAGTTGATTGATAGACCGAACCACATTTCATAGCGTGTTCTCTTGTTCTCGATTGCTCTCTCTTTGCTCTCTCTCTTTATTACTTTGCTCTTTGTTATTTTGTGATTTGCTCAATTACTTCTAGAAATTGCTTGCTCTATTACTTGGCTAGGTGATTAAGGTCTAAAAGCTTTTAGTTTGAAATTGTTGATTGAAAATGCTTCCGCATAGTGAATTGACATTAGTCTTGCGCTTTAAGTCTCAACCCTAATTCTAACAATCGAACATTTTACCTTGTAGAGTGATGTAGGCCCTTGCATAGGTTTATGAACCTAAGATTGGATTGCTTATGTGAGAAGAAATCAAAGATAGATTCCACAATTGTAAAAACACTTATTGTTTAGTGAAATCGGCTCGGAAGGAAGTTTTGACTCCAGGAGACCCGTGGACGTAGGCCTAGTTTGTTTGTAGGCCGAACCATGTTATATCGCGTGTTCTTGTGTTCTCTTGATCTCTCTTACTCTTTGCTCTTTACTTTCTCTCTTTACTATACTTGCATTTTGTTATATTGATTTGCTCAATTGCTCTTAGTACTTGCTTGCTGTAATTTTAGATAGGTGATTAAGGTCTAAAAGTTTGAATTATTATTGTTAAAAACGCTTCCGCACTAGCACTTGGTCTTAGGACCCCATTCTAACATTAATTACTGTATCTTTCCAAGATATGTTTTCACTAGTATAAAAGGCACTGGGTCTCCATGCATTACCGGTACCGAATTCTAGAGCATATGTGCTGTGAATTAGCCTCCACTTTCTCCTCCATTACAGAAAGTTAATTCTTGGTACATTTGTAACCTCGAAGAGAAGTTTGCACCAAAAATTGCTTGGAATGATTCACTAGCTTACCACGATGCTGCTCGACCATCTCCAATCAAGAGAAGTGTACAAGAGAGACTGTAGGGATGGAAAGTATGTATTGTTTCCACTCATATTTAATCTATATCTTAAATAATCGCACGGATGTTAAATTGAAATTTCAATTGCTTAGATTATGATTTTGATATTGTGGCTCAAACCTAATTCTTGAATTGCACCAATAAGTGGTATCAGATCCATCTCCGTTGCGTTATTTAAGATACTTTCTGGAAATATATCGATTTTAATTGTTGCACATAGTTTTTGGCTTTCTAGAATTTGTTATTTAATTATTTTAAATTCTTGAATCAAAATTTGCATTTTGTCATATTTCTCGTTTTTTATGCGATTTAGAATTGATATTATTCAACGTTTTGATTTATATATATTTAAAATAATTATTTGAACAAATAAAGTTAAAATTAGAAAGTTATGCAACAATTTAGGAATTTATTTCGAAACAGAGAATTTTTCAGATTGAATTTTTCCAAAAGAGAACCAAGATTGAACTGACAGGTAGGTCGCCGCAAGGCCTGTCTTTTGCGGTTGCAATTGAATACACGATTTCTTTCTATTTTTAGGGCAACAAAACTTTGAACTGACAGGTTGTGCTTTACGACCGCAAGACACATTTACTGCGCAAGACACAAGAAATTTTATGCATGTGCAACCAAATGAACTGACAAGTACCTTTTACTATTGTAAAGGTTGTTCTTGCGCCTGCAAGACAACAAGATATTGCAGAAAATTAGCACAAAAATTGAACTGACAGGAAACATGCTTGCTGCCGACCGTAAGACATGCAAGTTGTGCCTGTTTTTGGCAGAGTTCCAAATTTAGATATTTTGAATCGTGCCTTTATAAATAAAATAAAAAATTAGTGCAAATCTGAATTTTAAGAGTAATTATAATTAATTATAATTTAAGATATATATAATTATAATTAATAAAGTTAATAAGTAATACTATAATTATCTTAATATATAACACCGCATGTTCTCTCTCAGAGATGTTGCCACAAAATTGACTGATATCCTACCCATCCCACAGACCTTACAAGCAAACCAGGCAGCCACCATGCTGGTTACTCGAAGTTTCACACAAGGTGAAAACGACCACATGGACAAGATCACCTCCCTTTACTGTCAAATCAGTGTAAGGCGTACTCTCTTAAGGAGGCAAGATAAATTCAAACCTGACAGCAGTTTGGAGAGTCAAAGCCACACCATTCTTGAGATGTTTTTGCCTTCTTTCTATTGAATAATAGGCTACTGACTCACAAGGTGATGCAGCGACGTAAGATACGTCTCTCAAGGAGGCAAGATAAAATCAAATCTAGCAGCAATTTTGAGGGTCAAAGTCACACCATCCTTGAGATGTTTTGCCTTCTTTCTATTGAATAATAGACTACTGACTCACAAGATGATGCAACGACCTAAGATGGCTTTCAATGGTAATCTGGATCAGACATGTTTGAAATAATAAAAGAAAAGATATAGTTCTTATGACAAAAAAAATTAATTAATGTTTTATAATTCAGAAAAAAAAACTGTCAAAGATTTAATGTTTAAAGCAAATTTGTCAATTGGATCTTGCATATATTTTTTTATTTGCTCACATTTTGTTTCGTGAATAGGCAGTCAAATGAGTTGAATAATTTATTATTATGGAGTATCTATCACTAAAATTCGCACACAATATAGCTGATGGTAGATCGAGTACTCCAATAATTCTGTTTGAATTGTATTTTAATTAGGTATTTTGAATAGGAGTAATGGAACTAAGTATTTTGACATTTTGTAAACTTTGGATGTTGAATTGATATCTGATTTGTCTGTGTATTTCAAGTAAATCTCAGCTGTTATTTTGTATCGAATTAAATCTCTTGGGGTTATATTATGTATCAAGTAAACCTTAGCTGTTATTTGACCGGGATAATTAAGTCATAAGCAAGCGACTTTAGTATTTTGGTAACGAGTAAGCAACTTCGTAGGGATACTTATTTGATTGGATACTTAGTTCATCTGGTGTCGGATCATCTCAGATTACGAGTCATGTCGGGTCGGGTCAGGTCGGCGGGTCATGTGATCTCAGGTCATTTTAGGTTTCGGGTCATGTCGGTCTAGGTCGGGTCGGGTATCGGATCATCTGATCTCGAGTCTTTTCGGACTTCGGGTCATGTCGGTCTAGGTCGGGTCGGGTATCGGATCATCTGATGTCAGGTTTTTTCGGGTCAATTCAAATCAGGTCGGATAGAGTATCAGATCATCTAATGTCAGATCATTTTCAAATTTCGAATCATATCGGACTACTCCAGATCGAACGAGTTTGTCGAATCGGGTCGGATTCTGCCACCTCTAGTAGCGTCTGCATATCACTTGTGGCTGACCCATTTTATAACAACTGCCTGGCAACATTTGGGGGAAAAGGAACGGTAGAACTTTTAATGGAGATAAAAATGAGCCGATGGTTGTAGTTGCAAAATTCCGAGTGATGCAATGTTGTTCTTGACATACTGCTGAGGTGGACAATTGATTTCTGATAAAGGGATGCGACCCATTGCTGCTCTGAAGATGCTGCAAATGTTTTTGTATTTCGTTTTATTACGAACTATATATGAATGCTGTTTTTATTTTTGTTCAACCTTCGGAAAAAAAAAAGACAAACTAATAAGCCAATAAGCCAGGTAGGTCCAAAACCTTTCCTCTTCAATATTTTCGGATCCGACTCGTCGCATCACATCTCACGGGCTGTCGTTCTGATCCATACTTCTATTTCTATCTCTCTCTCATCTTCCATCAGTTGAAGCTCGAGTTCCCAGATAAAACAAAACTCATCTGTAGATTCAACATCTCAAAAATTAACCAAGAATTTCACGACTAGATCAAGACCAATCCGCAAAAACCCTTCCAAAACCTAGTTCTCTTCGCCATGGATAACAACGTAAAGACATCACCCGACCTCCCGGCGGCGCCACCATCCGTGAAGGCGCCAACTCCGACTCCCGCCACGGTGGGCCACCTCACCCAATCGCCTCGTGTCTTCTTCTCCTCCGTCTCCGCCTCCTCTCCTCGCCGCGTCGCGATTGCCGTCGATCTATCCGACGAAAGCGCCTATGCCGTGCGCTGGGCTGTGCATAATTACCTCCGTCCCGGCGATGCGGTGGTGCTCCTCCATGTGCGTCCCACCTCTGTCTTGTACGGGGCCGATTGGGGCTCGATAGACCTCTCTCTTTCCTCGACTAGTGAAGATGCGACTGAGGAATCGCAGCAGAAGCTTGAAGATGATTTCAATGCGTTCACAACTATTAAAGCGCAAGATCTGGCACAGCCTCTGGTGGATGCGCAGATCCCATTTAAGATCCATATCGTCAAGGATCACGACATGAAAGAGAGGCTTTGCCTTGAGGTAGGGAAAAGAAACTCTAATTAGCTGGATTGGTAATTCTTAAAATTTATTTTCGCTAATAAATGGTTTAGGAGGTCCCACATGCTCTGGTTAGAAATTTTGTTGGTGTTAGCAAAATTACCACTTGTTTGCCAACAAGTGATATTACATTAACCCGAATCTTTTCAGCAGACCAATTGTAGGGAACATAAGTAGCAGTACAATCAGTGGCGGAGCGAGAAATTAATCTTAGCGGTGTCACTTAATAACCTTACATGGTTTGTCAAAGTATAATAATCAAGTACATGCATGTAATTCTATAAATCTCTTGGCCTTCTTTTAACAAAAAGCTGCACGTTCTCATTTAATGAGGCTAGGTGTCTAGCGGACGAAGTGGCAACCTTCTTTTAAATATTTTTGTAATCTAGGATATGCCAGTAATCTTCCATTACAAGTGAGAAGGCACTTTCTTGTTCCTTGTTGATCAAAATATTAATTGGATCAATAGTGAGAACTACAAAAAGAAAGTATTAGTGGTTAGAAATTGGTAGAAAGATGTCAAATACTAGCTAAATATATTACAATCAAAACAAACGTGAAAGACAATTGGAAACTTCAGTGTATCATTTGAACCCACAGTTATACATATTGCTCTGCACTAAATTGTATGATTCAACAACTGCTTCATGGGTTCATGGCATTATCACTAGATTCCAAATATTATACATTAAATCAAAATATTCTGAGTAGATACTAGGTTTTGGTTTCGATAATATCCTTTTTAGTCAGAGAAGGAATTGACTACTGTGTATTTTTCAATTCAATTTGTCATTATTGTCAGATGCAAAGTTATGGAAGACCCTTCATGAATCAACATAGACTCCAAAACCCTGATATTAAACAAAATTGTGTCACAGTAAATCTTCTTATTAAATATGACTTGCTGTATGTGTATATATTATTTTATTCAATTGTAACATTGCATATTATATAGACTAGTATCAACAGCTAGTCAGCTAGACTAACAATTCGAACTGGATCAACTACAATAGGAAATTTGATGGGAACAACACAAACAATATCAAGTATTTAAGTTGCATCATGGCCATTAATGTGTTGTATAGTCCGGTACATTCCAATTATGGCACTTACATAATAATGTACTTATTCTGGTAATTTTCCTTCTAACTAGTAAATAAATGAATAAATTATATTCTTGTTCTCTGACAGGTTGAGAGGCTGGGCTTGAGTGCGATGATAATGGGTAGCCGCGGTTTTGGGGCATCGCGACGGGCAAGCAAAGGCCGGCTAGGAAGTGTAAGCGACTACTGTGTGCACCACTGTGTTTGTCCTGTTGTGGTCGTCAGGTTACCTGATGATGGCACATTTACTGCAAAGGAAGATACACATGCGAAGGACAAGGAACCAGAGCTTCACACCGTGCCTGAAGAACCTGAGTATCACGATGCATCAGAGGAGCAGAGAGGTACCTCTTTTTTTTTTAAAGCTACTTTACCTATGTAAAATTGATAGCATTATGTTGGCCCATTCTGTTATTTTCTTTTTAATGCTTTTTATGCTATGATACAATGATAATATCACACAGCCCTTCAGAAACACGAGAACAATTATTCCATATTTGGGTAAACAATGTAGTAGGAGCCGTTTGGACTTTCTTTTGTATTAACTCCAGAAGGGATGGGTTTTGGGAGTATATGAATATATTTCATGTTCCACTAGGACAGATATGGTAGATACCATGTTTTGAAAGGGCTTGCATGGTTTTCTCACTTGAACTGTTTGTAATTAGAAATTTTGTGCAGATGCATTAAATAACGCCTGTTTTTTGAGACATTCATTCTACTCGTACTGAAATTTAGATGGTTTAATGCAACATTGACAGATAAGAATTGTGGTGGAAACTAAAGATAGGAATGTCACATGCAGCCTGCACAATCTTACAGATGTTTTCTTCAAACTATACGTCAAACTCCTGACTATATCTCTTTGCATATAAATAATATGGGGCATACACTTAGTTTGGCTTGCTTTTTATGTTGAAGGTTTTGTGACAGGCCTGTGCCTAGGGGCGTGCAAATTGTCGGTTCGGGCAAAACCGAAGAAAATTTAGACAGCAAATGTTCTGTTTGTCAAATTTTCAACTGAACCAGATTTATAGAAGTACCAACTGAATACTAAACGATTCAAATCAGCCGAAAAATAATCAGTTTATTCGGCCAAACCGAACTTCAATGAACTAAAGTCAAAATCACAGTCAAAACGGGAATGCTAATCTTTCCTTGAGTTCCCTTTTTGTTTCTGTTCACAAGTTATCCACTACCTCCTAATTGGAAAGTAGGAGAGTTAAGTTCTTACTTGTGCTTGGAATATTTTTTTTTTTTAAATTGAACCATAAGCACTACCAGTGGGACCTACCTGTCAATAGCACAGACAAAGTAACAAGTCAAAAATACTCAATGTATACCTAACATTGATGCTGTGTTCTTCTCTTTTTGGATTTTCCCAATATGTAACCAGAAAAGGACAGTGCTCTATTGTTGTAACGTAAGTAGCTGTTGGTTTGGCTACTTTTGTTGCTGAAGACAAACCTAAACAAAAGGAAAAAAACGAATGATCGGAGGTTTTCAACCAAACTGAACTGATAAACTGAAAAAAAGGAACCAAATAATCCATAGTTCATCAGTTCGATTGAAAACCAAAACAACTGGATCATTTGCACACCCTCACCTGTGGCTGATGTTTTGATATGATTTATTCTGCGGGTATAACACGGGATTACGGTGATTTTGCAGACATGCATGAAATGCTCTATATAATGGAATTTGCAAATTTAGCTGTATTCATGGACCCCCGGTTCTCTTGTGCGAAACCCCTATTACAATTCTCAGGAGTTAATGAACAACAGGGTCCACGTCTCCACGAGCTTAACAAATTCATTTGGCCCACAATAAGGTGATAGGAAGAGCCATGGGTCAGTGGGTTGTAACTGAGACTTGTAAAAGGGGATTGCAGATTAGGTATGGACTGTAGGCATATAACGAGATCTATGCTTTTATTTCAGGTTCACATTTTTGATGATTTGAAAGATCATAGTGGCACGGAGACCCTTTCCCTTTACATTGTGTGCTTAGTCTTTAAATATGTTATATTCTAGTTAGGTGTTGTAGTGTTTATTTCTTTGTTTGACAACGACGTCAACAACGAAACTTTCAGTCCCAAACAAGTTGCCGTAGGCTAGAGATGAAACCCAATCAGAATAGTGAAAAAGAAAAATAGATAATAATAATATAACAAATAGTAATATAGTATCAATAATAATAGTAATAACTCCAATAACATCCGTAATAAAACTACGCACTTGAAGTTAAAACGTGCTCTATGTTTCTAGCTCCGAACCAAAAGCCTACAATACTAAACCCTTTGTTCCTACGTCATGAGTTTGGTCATGAGTTACGTGGATTGCTAATTTTCATTCACTCATATCTAAAGCCAATTCTTGAAGTACATTCCTTAACTCTCTTTTCTATGTCAATCTTGGTCGACTACTGCCTTTTATACTTCCGACATTATTTGAAATTTCAACATGCGCCAATGCATTAGGAGACCTCTGCAGAATATGTCCATACCATCTCAAAACTTTGTCATGTATATAATCATTTCTCGCAAATCCATTGCAATTATAGCACATATGTGCTACACTTATCTTGTAGACGTGTTGTTCTTTAGTAGTCTAACATTTTGCATCATAAAACATCACATGTTTGATCGTCATTCCTTAGAACTTTTTAGCTTTTGTGGGACATTTTTGTCACATAGCATCAATATATGCCACGTTGCAATTTCACCACCCTACTTTTATTCTATGGCCAACACCGTCATTAATTTTTCCATCACTCATCACTGCATAGCATCGACCTCAAATTTCTTTTTTTTATTTGACAAAGTGAGAAATTATGTGTTTATTTTGTATCTTAATTAACTCCATTTTGACATCATTTGTCGGTTTTATTAACAGAATATGTATGTTAATTTTTCCATCACTCATCACTGCATAGCATCGACCTCAAATTTCTTTTTTTATTTGACAAAGTGAGAAATTATGTTTTTATTTTGTATCTTAATTAACTCCATTTTGACATCATTTGTCGGTTTTATTAACAGAATATGTATGTTTTTCAGATGCTTGAGGTACTCTTTAAAGTTTCTCCTGTACTAGTTTGAATTCAGGTAAGAAAAAAGGTATAAGATTGTACAATGATTTTTTTTCATCTATTAACCTGAAACAGTAAATTTATCCCAATTGATTTCTTTGATTCATTTGTTCTGATTTCAGGATTTGCAACATAACAAAGTAACTGAAGTTGTAAGAAGATTAGTTGAGGCAATTCTGCTTTGTATTTTGCGGCGTAGACTTGTTATGCTGGTGTACTTTTGTTAGTTGCCTCTCCTATTTCTTAATGATTATTTGCGCTTGAATTTGTTAGCTTTACTCTTCCACCTGCTCATCTCCTCCAGTTGAATGGGTATCTTGTTGTATCTGTAAGCCTTGTTTTATGCGTGATTGATGTAACTGATTTTATTCTGTTTATCCTTGTGTCATGGAACTCACTTTTTTTTTTTAATTATGTTGCTCTGTAAAATCTTGTGGGCTGGTCTGGTATGTGTTTTCAAGTAATTAGATAATTTGACATAAATCACATTGTACCGAATTACTTTTAAGCAAGCTCATCTTACTGTTATCACCTTCAGTATTTCATGTCAAGCTTATTCAATACTCTGTATTGTTTGCTACAATTAGTGTAGCTCCTTCCGTTGTCATACAAAATACTTTCATGTAGTGTTGTCTCCACTCCTAAGAGCCTCTTCTCTACATCGTGGGAACTGACTTGGAAATGGCAATTAAGAGAGACTTTTGGCTGATTAGTTGTCTTGTCAACGGTACGATCAACATAAAGATAAAGTGGCTAATATGAACGTACCAGGATTATCTGATTAGTGTGACAATGGCGAGCGGCGACAATAACTTTCCTATTGTACAATTCGAAAGTAAAATCCAACTTCTTGTTTTAGAATTTACTGGTGTGAGTAGCATGCACAGCAGTTTTTTTTTTTTCTAACGTTTGGTCAGTATGATTATATTTAATATGATATTTCACGACCTTTTTATGACAATATCTAGTTTTGCATATATACAACTATTCTATGTCGCAAACGACATAATTGGCTATAAGGTGAATACAATTAAATTATCCAAACTACCGTCCTTGCTTACCAAGTAACTAAACTAAAAATAACTGCGTTTCTAGACATGAATGCCGATAAAACTGAATCAATCATGGCCACACAAAAAAAATACTAAAATAACAAGACATACTGATATGTTGATTTACTAATTTAAAATATTTTATTTTCAAAATTAGCAAATTACATATTCAAAACTTGGGTTCGGAAAAGAATTAATTCCTGGATTGTTCTGCGAGAATTCTTCAACACAAATGTGTGTATATTTAACTATTTACGGACATGCTAGAACTTTGTGGACAATAACAAAAGATCAATGCAAATCTAAATGCGCTGGCTAAATGGTTCCGAAAATTTGTCTCATAATGAAAATCCCTGAAAACAATTGCGTAACATATCCAATTTGGTTAAAACCAATAAATTACAATAAATTATTAAGCTTCTGGCTCAAAGAGATATAATTGCTGCGAATTTGAAAACAAACCAAGTAGACAATATAGGAAACCTGAGAATATTATCTTCACAATGTGAAACAAGTGAATAAAAAGAGTACAATGTGATACAAACTTTAAATCTAATTCATCATTCAACAACAAAAATAGGAACTCAAATTAAGAAAATTCATGTCCAGGACCACTTTATTTAAATTAAATCAACACATCAATGCATGAAACTGAGTTTTCTTATTCAAGCAACAGAAGAAGTTTTACTAAATAACTCAACCACACCTTTTTTACCTACGAGAAAATATCCAAAAAGAAAAAAAAAACACACTATTCTCGCATTGCACCTTCGCTCAGAATCCGCCTTATACCTGAAACCTGCCTACCCGCATTACTCCCTACATATCTCGAAGTGGGCAAGGGTACCTGTCCATTCCTGCTTCTTGAAGCCTTCAACAAATGATTTCTACTGGTATGGCTACTGGAACGGGACCTGAGACCAGAAGGACTGCCCCCGGCCAACTTACGAGAGGGACTATGAGATGGTGGCATAGCAATTGCATCCTTCTTTCCCCTCGATTTGACAGAGTGCCGGTTGTAGAAAACGAGACTTGGTAGGAGAGTAAGGAGGTATTTCTTAAGGTGGTTGTCACCTACATGCCTTTGTGCAGGGTTGCCATCTAGACTTATGGCCTCTAAACTGGTATAGTTTGCAGCCAATTGTTCAAGACCCTTTGCAGTTGATAACTTATTGTTGCGCAAATCAAGGTTCTTCAGTTTCAGCAGTCGGTGGAGACCTTCTACCTCACTTATCTTGTTGGCAGCAAGGTATAGCTCCCGTAGAGAAGAACATGCTGCTAGGCCTTGAAATTTGAAAAATATAATAAAAAATAAATAATGATCCATTGCTCACTTTCTACCAGAAAGGTAAAAAAATAATCTGTTAACATACAACAAAAATATATAGGGATGATAAAAGAATTAGTTAAGAAATACCATGGCCAATTCTAGAGATACGGTTGTGGCTAAGGTCGAGAATACGAAGCTTGGTGAGATCTTTCAGACCCTCAATCACAGCGATGTAGTTCTTTGACAGATTCAACACGTGTAATCCTTTTGGTATAGCTCCAGCTGTTATTTGAACTGAATAGGAAAATAACAAGCAAGACTTATAGAGGAAATCATAAAACCAAAGGATATACCATCCCATCCATATTGGCCAGAAACCAGTCAATCTACCAGATAACAGTTGCATTTTCATCCTATATTGTTTCATTATCACAAATAATTGCATGTTTCAATTAAGGATAGTTGAGGTTATGTTTCCTCCTAACTGAACAGATGCTAATGGTGCTCAATAGTGTCTACTGAATACTCCAAACATACTGGTACGGGTTGTGCAATGTTCCAATTTTGAACTGATAAAAAAATTCCTAAGACGTACATATGTTGTTTCCAGACAAATTCAACTCCCTTAGACCTGCAAATGCACTAAGAATTGGTACTGCAGCAAGGCCGAGATTAGAAAATTGCGCTGAGGCAGTAACAGGATTCATTGCTGAGATATAATTATAGGCCATCGCCATTCCAACACTAGCTTTTGGATCTGATGGGCCACGCGCAGCTTGGATTGGGCTCATCTTATCAGAAAAGGGCCCAGTTCCGGACCCATATTCGGAACTCTCCCCCTGCTCCACAATCATGTCATAAGTGATGTCAATCTGGTTAATCCAATCCTTAATTCTCTTTATATTATCATCTTCTTCTTCTTCAATTGTTCCTCGATCTAACTCTTCTCTCGAGTCCACAATGTAAGTTGGAGAGTTTTCAATTGTATTTTCATCTATTGCAGATTTTAGAGAGAAGATTCTATCTGAATTTGAACCACGATCAGGAGAAAGTATACCATATGAATCTGAACCATCTTCAGGATGACATTCACCATACAAATGTGACTTGTGTTCAGGAGAAACTATTCCATATGAACCTGACACATGCTGAGGAGAACTTCCTCCATACAAACCAACCCTCTCTTCAAGAGAAAGCTCTTCATACAAACCCAACTGGTATTCAGGAGAACCCTTCCCAGACGAACCTGATCTGTGACCAGAAGAATTTATTTCCTCTGAATCTGAATCATGCTGTTTGATCGAGAAATCAACAGCACCATTATCCATGCAATGCAAATCAACATAAGATCTCGATCGATTATCCATTAGCTCAACAGTTGACAAAGCAATGGATTGCAATGACTGAGACCTTTGAATTGACAAACCAGTGGTCAAGTTTTCAGTTATAGAATCAGAACCGAGATTAGCGCTGTTCGAGTTCCCATTCTCAGATACAAATTCATTGTCGGACTTCAAATGTTCTTCATCAGAAGACAGGTTCATATTATTATGCTCAATTTCAACGCCTGTGAGGCCTTCACTGTCATGTCCATTAATTTTCACTGCATTTTCCATTAATTAACAAAGTTCTAGAACAACCTACAAAAAAATGAAAAATTGTCACCACCATTCACCTAAAAGAGTTACAAAGAGAAATAGAGAAAATAAACTGGAATACCTTTTTGATCAAGTATCTTGTATCTTCAAAGCAAAGAAAGTCAATGAATTTCAGAAATTGGAGATAAAAAATAGGAGTTCACATGGCTGTCTTTGAATAAAATTTTTGCAAACTAACTAGGACAAGTGCTAGATTTAAGATCAGTAAATCATGTGAACTATTCTGTGGGCACGAAAAGGATAATTAGCCGTAATCAAGGGGTCGGCCCTCTGATGCTCGGATTAGTCGCCAAATGTAGGTCAGATTAGCACCCTTGGTGTAGACCCCAACCCGCTTAGAAGAGCGAGACGGGTTCACCCCGTTTTCAGCTGCCAGAGTGAAAGGAAACTTTGTTGACTAGCTACAAATAACCCAAACCAAGCAGCATAGAGAAGAACCAAACCTAAAAATAACAAAGAAGAAACATGTATCAAATATTGTTAAATTGAAAACTCTAATATGAAAAATTATTTTTTACAAACATTTGCAGCTATTTTCATAGTAAAACAAGATGAAATGCAATCTACCCAACCATAGACTACTTCACTAGGAAAAGCAGATCATGTTTAAATACAAATGGCAAGCATATTTCTTTGTATCTGTATCTTAAAGCATGGTATAAGTATTGGCTTTTCAATACATGCTGTTCAAACAAGAAAGCTAGGTCAAAGAGAAATTACTTTTTTGAAACACCAAAGGAAATTACTACAAAATTATATTTCATTTGTTAGAAGTTGCCAAGTTGGATGGAAGCAAAAGGAATTTCAGTTAATTGTGTCATGCCACGATAAATATAGCTTTTAAGAGTTAATTCTATCGACTTTCTGGACTCTGATTCATTCCAGTACATTTCAGGCTTTTTGAATGTGATTTGCTTTACAATTAAACACCAGCAAGTCTGCAACTCTTTCATGAACTTTAGGTGACTTCTTTTTAACTTGAACCTGAACAAACACTTTATGATATATATCATCTCCATGATGGTAACTCAACACTTCCATCAAGCTAGCTTACAAAATCAGGGGCATAGACAAGGGGGACCCGCCACCAACACCCCCCCTCTCCCTCCCACTCTTATGGATGTTACTTGTCAGGGTTAACTTAATTCAAATCAACATTTTTTGGCTGGCAATTTGTAATTACTTGAAAGGAAATTTAGGGAGAAAAAATAATCTCTACGAGATTGTCAGTTTGAAAGGTTGAGGTTAACAAATCCCAATTCATGTTTTGTTTTCAAGTAAATTTTTCCTTCTTGTTTTTTCTTTATAACAGTGCTGAGAACTTCTACAGCATAATGATAGTCCAATATCACCAGGCGGATGCAGTAAGAGCCAGGGGACAGCCGGCCCCTGAAATTATTTTTTGCAAAATATACCTTATATATTTATACAATTCGCCATTTTTTCTGAGAAATATGCTTGAATTTTTTTTTTTAAATGTGCCTCATTTCGCTTCCCCGAAAAAAAATTATATATCTTTACCCTCCTAATATGTTCCGCCCCTGACTAAACCTAAACAAAAAATAACGCTACCATTATCCTCTTACTTTTAAAAAATACTGTAGGTCGCCTACTGATTCGGGAAGGAAAAAGTATATAAAAAAATCTTCCATTAAACAAAGTATTTAGAAACTCAAAGACTTCGTAAAGTAAATACCCAGCATGACGCGGCTTAAGGATAATTTCGAACAAATTGGTAAAGATTTTCCCTTTTTCATTCTTGCTTTTCAAGCCTCACAATTTGGACTAAATTTCTACAGAAGCGATACCATTTCATGCTTCGGAATCCAATTAAACAAGAAAAGTGCATATTTCTTTTTACAAATTAAAAGACAATGGATAATAACAACAAACCTTTCTCTATAAATTGACCTAGCGCTTCTTGATTATGCTAATTTCAGAATTCGGGAAATTCAGATATGTAGATATTTTGTGGAGGAGAAAGATGGAACTCGCGTTTTCACAAATGAGAGGAGACAACATCAGGAGAAGGTAATATATAGGGAGATCGGAAGAGATGCAGGCTCGGCGAGGGCAACCTCTTGATATTATTATTGTTTCTAGACTTGGTCTATAATAAATTATAAGGTGAAAAATGTACTCAATTGTTTTATAAATATTTTTTTAGACAAGAGAGACCTTTCTGGAATCAAATCGCCGAACTTTTTTTTGCCTGATACTATATAAAAAAAATAAGAATATAATTCTGAATATAGTATTATCGGAACGTGTGCTTTCAGAAATCAGACGGACAAAAAGAATTCTAAATATTTTTAAACACATCGTTCAGACTGCATTTAGATTTTACATTCAATAATATTATCCGAACAGTACATTTGCGTTTAGACTGCTTTTAAAAATATTTTTTGAACACTGATTTAAAAGGCAACGTTTAAACTCTGAATTCACTGAATTCACAAAGTAGAAAAGTCGTTTTTAATTGTTTCAAAACCAGACAAAAAAGTTCCAAATCGTCTGTCCATACGTGTCTTGATATGAAATCAAGACATATTGTTGGACTAATTACTAATTTGAGATCAATACATTTAAATCAACTCGTAGTCTTGATATGAAATCAATGTATTTAAAGCTTGTTCTGACATACGCGTCATCAGATAACTTGAAGCTTCTCTAAAAAATGTATTTGAAAATTCAATAAAAATTATATGAGAGTACAAAATTTCGCATTATGTTAAGAAATATTTAGTAATAAGTGACGGTAATTTCGAAAATTCTTATTGTCCAGAAATATCAATAGAAAATAATAAATTATTTTTGACATTTCATCTTTTCAAGACCATTGCCTTTTATTACTTTTGACTCTTATCAATAGAAATTAATAAGCTAACATTAACCAAAAAGTTGCAAATATATTTAGAAATTTATTCCATAAATATTTGACCCCATATTAAATAAAATAGACATAGGTACTAGAATTTTTATTTAATTGCGTTCAGTGAAATAATTGTCAACTTACGGTTTCTGTTATGCTTCTTGTATTTCTGAGATTCCATTACTATTTACAAAATTTCGAGCTAAATTTTGAAATGTTTAATACTCGGACGATGATATTGACCCGATTTTTTTAATACCAAAAATTTAATAAATAAATTATAAATAAACAGAAAAATTGATACAAAAACGCTAAAAATAGAAAGGACCGGTGTTGCGAACATCGGCCTTTCGAGAAAATTCAAAAGGCCTTGTAAACACTGGCCATTGAATTTTTTTTTGACAGTAACCAAATCAGGTCTCAAGTCCCATTATTTTTTATTATTAAAAATATTATTATTTTATTCCAAGAATTAGATTATATTTAGATAAGTTTTTGTAACAACTTCAACTGCACTCGTGCGGACTGTAATTAGTATTTTTTTTATCATCGCAAGTCATCGAGCTGTAGATATCTGAGTCTACTTCTACAGCGTCGAGTCTGATTTGTGATCGGAGAAACGAGCAACTCAGAATTGATTTCCAACGCAAACTCATGATAAAAAATTACTAATTAAGACATAAATTGAATATAGAGCCAAATTTTAGATGCACATTCCTCCGACCGCAAATTGGACTCGATAAGATGGAAGTAGACTCTAATATCTACCGCTTGATGCCTTGCGACGATAAAAAGAACTTAATTACGATCCCGACGAGCGTAGCTGAATTTGTAGAAAAAATGCTAATCATACTTAATATTTTTTGTAGCAACTTCAGTTGCACTCGTCGGGATCAAGCTGTAGATATTAGAGTCTACTTTCATCTTGTCGAGTCCAATTTGCGGTCGGAGGAATGTGCATCTAAAATTTGGCTCTATATTCAACTTATGTCTTAATTAGTAAATTTTTATCATGAGTTTGCGTCGAAATAAATTCTGAGTCGCTCGTTTCTCCGATTGCAAATCGGACTCGATACGGTGGAAGTAGACTCAAATATCTACAGCTCGATGGCTTGCGAAGATAAAAAAAAATTTAATTACATCCCGACGAGCGCTGTCGAAATTGTTACGAAAAATGACCTAATTATAATCTAATTCATGGAATAAAATAATAATATTTTTTAATAATAAAGAACAATGAGACTTTGGTCGCATGAAAAAAATCAATGGCCGAGGTTCACAACACCGGTCTTTTGAGAAATTGAATTTTCTCAAAAGGCCGGTGTTCGCAACCCGATCCTTTCTATTTTTAGCGCTTTTATACTAATTTTTCTGTTTATTTATAATTTATTTATTAAATTTTTAATATTAAAAAAATCGGGTTATCGACTCTTGATTTAATCATGTTGTATTTCTTGATTTGATCTTATCATCATGTAGCATTACACCGTGGTACGACCAATTTTATGAGCTCAAAGCCCCAAATTAGGCCAAGACCGTTTAGGTCTTTAGGCTTAGCCGATCAGGTCACCTCACCATGAACTGCTGGCTTCGACCCGATTAATTCTACTGCCAATTCCACACCGCATCCTTCGTAGTGCTCTCTCCAAAAGCCTCGCCCCACGGCCACAGCAATGGCATCTTCGCTCTCTTCCAAGCTCTTCCTCCTGAAACGCCTTCTCAAATCCAAAACACCAATCCCTCTCGCTTCTCTCCTCCTCCCCTCATCTCCGCCCCTTCTAGAATCTCCCATCGCACCTGCGCTGTCGGATGGATTGCGCGCTTCGTCGCTTCTATTTTCTCGGAGTTCTATCTGCAGGCCCTTCTTCTCCTCCCGGTCTTTGCATGTGGAGGAGATGCCAGGCCCCGCTGCTGTCGATTACAGGTATCCTTGCTTTTTTCATTTTGAGCTTTTTTATTTTGCAGTTGTAACCCCGAAAATTAATAGTTGAAAATAATTAGGTAGAAGTAGAGTGTATAAGTCTTTGGTTGAAGCAACTCATTGCCTGATAATGTATTCGAAAATGTCGAGATTGTATTGAGATCTACTGGAGAGTTTCAGAAAGTAGAAGTAAAGAAACAAACCCTGCTCCTGCTGCTGGGTGATAATGCTAGGTAATGCAAAATTGGAGGACTCCACGAAAGATCCTTTTGGGAGGTTTACTGAGATGATATTTGGCCCTCTGGAAGATATTAAGGTGCTAAAACAATTTGAAATGCGAAAGAAGTTCCTGATTGAGATGTGAATATCTGAAATACATCATGCTTATTGAGATTCTGCATGTTTATCTTTGTTTTTATGTATAATTTTGTTAGCAGATTGACTGTAGAAATAATATTTGCATCCTATGTACTTGTTTGATTAGGTTCTAAAGTCTAAACTGTCTAGGTTCTTTAGGTGCGTGCAGAAATACTGTACCTAAATCCTGCTAAACAACTTTTATGAGCTTGCTAGAAATGGTACATATAGATACTATCTGTTTTGCACTTGATGAATGTTTGAAGAACAGCATATAAATTATGCAATTGCTTCTATTTATCTTATTTAATTGTTAATAGGTCAACATTGTCAGAGGAAGAGTACCATCAGTTGGCAGATGAGACAATTCATAATTTACTAGAAAGGCTGGAGGTCATTTCTTTAATTAATATTTCTGAAGTTATCAACTTTGCTGCTTACAGTTCCAAAATTGATTTTAATTAAAACTCATCCATATATTTGACTTGTAAGATCATTTTCTATAGGAATATGGTGACACCTTAGAACTGGATGGGTTTGACATAGACTATGGGGTAAGTACATCCATTTTTTCCTTCTTTTTTAATAGTATCTTCCATGTTTACATAACTGAAGAATATAATTTCTCAGAATCAAGTCCTGACATTGAAGCTTGGGGATCTGGGCACTTATGTAATAAACAAGCAGACACCAAATCGACAAATCTGGCTCTCTTCTCCTGTCAGGTTTATTGGTTTTATCCTGTTTTAGTTTCGTTTTTCTTTTATCAGTGTGACTAATTAAGCATTATTTTTACTGTAGTTTTATTTATTCATCACTTAATGTTGTGTTGATTTTGTTGGTTTATTTATTTGTCCTTCTTTTTGACATAGAATTATTGCACCTATGATAAGATAACTTTCTACTCTATTGCTAGGTATACCAGTTAAAAAAATTAGGTATTTTACCAGCATTTATCAGCCTGGCGTTATCTACAATACGTTCATTTTTGTGCAGTTTAATTGAGCTCTCATTTGACCTTGGTATGTTTATCAATTGTGTGCAGTGGACCTTCTAGATTTGATTGGGATGCAAGTGCAAGTGAATGGGTATATCGAAGAACTAAATCAAATCTAAGACAACTTCTTCAAGAGGAACTGCAGGAGCTCTGTGGTGAAACCATTGATCTTTCATGATTATAATATATGGATCTTGCCTTTTAAATTAGAATAAGGTTGTTTCAGTTAGTAAGCAGCTTGTTATAGCATTTCAACAATTAGAAGGTTTTGGTAAGGAGAGTTTATAATGGAAATAATTTGAGAAAGATTTTTGGCTGTTTATGGAACTTGATGTAATTAGTCTTTTGCGCAGTTGTTTCTTTCATTTGGCTTGTTCGTCCTAGAAGCTAGAATCAGTAATTTATTCAGTTGATATACATTGCCACTATGGTCCTTGTAATACTTAAATTAATAAATTATCACTGTTTTGAATTCAAATTGCTTAATTTGATGGTCGATACTTTATCTGTTTATCCTGGAGTTGATATATGTCTCTGATGGCTTTGTTCATGTTCAGTTTTTATTCTTGAAATGCTTATAAGAAAATGTAGTAGCATGGATACACAAACTGAGAATCTCATGGAGGGAAAGTACATCAATGTGAAAATTAAGCTCTAGTGAAACATGAACAGTTGATATATCTTAGATAGTGTACCATTTCCAACTGAAACCAACTCATGAGAAAATAAAAAAGGAATGTCTATGTATATCTAAGAGCAACAGATACTGTTTCAGATAACTACATCCCAATAAAATCTAATAATCTCATGGAGGTCTCCATCAGCTGGGGGCTCATCCGAATCATTAGTATACAAAACTCGTTTTGGTCCAGTGCACCATCTCCATCCAAATCCCCCTCCCTCACCATTTCTACTAGCTCATCATCCCCCAACTTCTCCAGTCCTAATCTTGGCGCATTTCTTTTCAAGCTATCTAGTGTAATTAGGCCTCTCTTGCTGTCCATGAGCAACTCAAATCCTTTGCATAGCTCTCCGATAAGGCCGTCGGGACCCAGCTTTTCGGCCATGGATGGGAGGAAGTCTTCAAAACCTAAGCAATCAAAAGTACCTAAGCAATCAAAAGTTGGAGCCATTTTTTTATATAGTTTTTAGTTGAGAGCGCTAGCTGGTTTGATTTGAATTGGTAAATGATGGTAATGGATATTGTTCTCATTTTCTCAACTAGATATATATAGTGATGTACCGGCGAAGGTTTCTTGGAAATTAATATAGATTTTTTTTTTTTTAAATTGACACAGAAAGAAACAGATAAGCTTGGTCTGTAGATAACTAGATAAGTAGATTAAAACTTAATTATAAAGATATCTGGTTTGCCTGAATAAAGAAGCATTTAGATATTCCCAGTTTGGTTTCTATGAAATTGCATGGGTACAGATATAAATGATTTGTTGAGACGGACACCCTTTTTTTTTAACCGGTCCAAGTACTTATCTGCAAGTTATTCCTTGCCAAAATTCAGAAGTGATTTCTTCTGTGGAGCTGATACGTAGATATCATATTTGATATCAACTATTAATATCGATTTTATTATGCACATTTAGTTGAGTTATCTTGTACATTATTTGAGTTATTATGCATATTATTTTTTATACCGAAATAGTTATACATGTTATTGATTTTATTATGTACCTTTAGTAAAGTTATCATGCACATTATTTGAGTTATTATGCACGTTATTTTTTGTATTGAAATAGTTATACATGTTATTTTTTTGTACTGAAATAATTATGGTATAACATATATAATAACTCAAATAATGTGCATGATAACTCAATTAAATGTGCAAAATAAAATCAATATCAATAGCTGATATCAAATGTGATATCTACGAAACATTATCCTTCTTTTATTTCTCTTTTTTTTTGTCTTGACTGTCTTGCCTGTTAGTTGATTGATATGTAATTTGGATTTTGGAACATATCTCACCTCTTAAGAAAACATATTTTCATTCCATTAGTTAACATTCTTGGTATTATCCGTTTCACCATCTCGTTTTTAACATCTATTTCAGCCATATTCTCTTTGATTTGCAAGTACTGGTGTTATTTGCGGAGAATCAAAGTAGCAACTTACGAAACAAGAAGTTTAATTCCTAGGACCGCAGTTTAAGACCGCTCGTTACACACAATACCACATTAAACATTAGTACAGAATATCCGAATAATTAATCTTCTTTTTTGAGAGAAGGCAGAAGGAAATTTGGGATTCACTTTCTAGGCGTTGACTGGAAACTAACACGGAATAATAGAACTGCGTTTTTAATTGCCGAGAATTTATAAATGTTTTTCGGAGAATTTAAAACAGAATCCGATAATGGATAACCAGTGTGACATTATGACATAGGAGACCACATGAATCAGCTTTGCAGGCTGCCGCGTTTCATCGGAACGGGATCAGGCCCCACCCAGCGCTGCGCTACATCCGATTTTCTCGTGATCTGTGTCTCAGATTTATAAGTCCTGATTGTAATCTAAGCGGTCGAGACATTATGCAGTACTGTGACGCACGGTAGAAGAACGTGACTCCGTTTAGAGGTGTCAACGAAAACTCATTATCCGTTATTGCATTTCGGTAATAAGAAACAGAACGGGTAACGAAATCGAAACCCGTTTCATTTAGAAACACGAAAGGTAGGAGAGTATCGTTATTCTAAATGCAACGTTAGACGAAACAACCTGTTTCATTTCGTTTTATTTCGTTATTTCGTTAAGAGTTCTATGAGTCTGGAATTCTCAAGATTGCAGGGAAGAGATTTTTGTAGAGGCGATATAACCCAGGAGAAACCCTAGCTGTGCACAGTGCATGTGTGACGCGTCGCTTCCAATTCTTTCATCTTTCCTCTTTCTCGAGTGTGTTGTCATCTCTATTCACTTCACCTCTTTCTCCTCTTTCTTTGCCTATGTAGATTGTGTAAAGATCTCTCTCTCTTGCACGATCAACTTATCTGACCCGACTGTACATACTTAACCTCCCCGTCGATCCATGCTTGACGTGACTATGATTTATCTGTTGATATGTTCCCTTATTTGAGATTCTAATATTTTGTTCGTTGTTTTTTCCCTAAATCCTACCTTGTTTTGTGTGGTTGTGGGGTCCTAATTCGATGATCTGTTGCTTCGTCTGCATATTTCCAGTGTACTTAGCAAGATTTGTGGGCTTAAGAGGCGAGAAAGGCTAATAGCTAGGAGGCCCTGAGGCTGGTGACAAGATCGTTGACCAAGACCTCATTGCCATTAGCAATCATGAAGATTTTTTGGATACAAATGGATCTTGTGATAGAGAAGAAAAATGACAAAAAGAAAAAAAGAAAAATAGAGAGAGGGAGAGGGAAAGAAAGAAAGAAGAAAAGAAAGTGGAAACAAGTAATTTCTATCGTTCTCTTTTATGTTTCTTTTCTATTTAATTTTTTGGTAGTTTTTTTGTCAGGAGGAGAGAGGCAAGCATGAATATGGGATTTGACTGAGCACAGTGTTACAGTAACGCTTGCTCAAGGCGTTACAACACATCTCAACCCGTTATAACGGGTCCCTATGGCGTTATAACGGATTCCTGCTGAAAATGGCTCACATGACAACTGCATAAGATAAGAAGGACAGGTCTGAAATCTGTACAACCCGTTATAATGGGTCTCATAATGTGTTATGGGCTCTCTGTAATGCTACAATCTATTTTGGAGGTTTCAAGATCCTAAGAAGTACTCAACCTATATAAATGATACAGAGACAAACCAACATGGTATCAAACACCCCCCACACGCTTCCAAGCATCAAATTGAGCACAACAAAGAGTCTAATTACCTTCTCCTCCAGCTACCTAAACAAGAGAGCATTAGAATAGCACCTATTGTCTTATTGTCAATTCGAGAACAAACCTTTAGCCAGATTTTAGCCTTTGGTGCACCACATTTGTGTTGTCAAGTGGTGCATTATTTATCCTTGATTATTTTATCAATCAGACTGTTAACTGTGTAGAGTGGTGTTGTCTCATACATTGATCTAGGAGACGAAGATTGATTTGCTTGTTTAGAAGAAATCAAAGATCGGCTCTGCACTTATAAAAAACACTTGTTTTGATAGTGAAATCGGCCTAGAAGGAAGATTTGGTTTCAGGAGACCCTTGGACGTAGGCCTAGTTGATTGATAGGCCGAACCATGTCACATCACGTGTTCTCTTTGTTCTCTCGATTGCTTTTGCTCTCTCTTTACTCTCTCTCTCTTATTACTTTGCTCTTTGTTAATTTGTGAATTGCTCTATTACTTCTAGAATTTGCTTGCTTTAACTCTTGGCTAGGTGATTAAGGTCTAAAAGCTTTAATTTGAAATTGTTGATTGAAAACGCTTCCGCCTAGTAATTTGACCTTAGTCTTGCGCTTTAAGTCCCAACACTAATTCTAACAATTGGTATCAGAGCCCACATTTTCATACCTGGCTAATCACCAAATTCTTGTTAGTTCTTGATTTTGTGAAATATCGCTCAATTGAAATTTGTGAAAGAATCACCGGTCTTTGGAGTAGATTGCAAGAACTTTTTATTTTGGAAAAGGTATATGGTAAACTATCTAAGTTTGCTTGAACTTTGAAAAAAATAGTTGAAGATGATTGGATACCAAAGTATGAGTTAGATGGTGTTACTCTTACAAAATAGTCTAAAGAACTTAAGTATTCTAATGATAATGCTACGAACACCATCTTAAGTTCAATTCATGAGTCAATTGCTGTATCTCTCACACATTCCTCTAATTCTAAGGAAATATGAAATGTCGTAGTCCTTAGGTATGAAGGAAATGAACATATGAAAAAGACTCGAAAGGTCGAATTAGCAACAAAGTTAGAAAATATGAAATTTGAAGATAAGGAATTCTTTGAAAGTCTCTACCATAGACTCGTATCTTTAAGAAATGAATTTGTTGAAGTAGGATCTAACATTTGTGATGGAGATTTTATAGGTAAACTTTTGATAATGGTGTCCAAGAAGTCCGGTTGAAATGACATCATGAGCTCCATAGAAGCTTTACAAGATAAAGGGCTTACATATCAGCCCGAAGAGGTGTACGCACAACTTTGCTCACATGAGGAGAATCACAAGGAAGTAAAGTGCACAGCCTCAACCAAAACTTTGGCCTTACCTGCACAATCTCCATTTAATCCGCCTTATAAATTCGAAGCAAGTGAAGTCATATACCAAAACCTTCACCAAGTTCTCTCCAAGGACAAGGACCTTTTTACCAAGCTACTGAAATGAGGAATAAAATTCGAAAGGAAAATAAATGAGGAGAGATTAGCGCAAGGCAAAAATGTTGTATGCCTATCTTGCAACAAGGAAGGTCGTAGCATTCAAAATTATTATGTGATCCGTCCTCAAAGAAGAAGACCACAAGAAGAACGATTTAAGAAGACTAACAAGAGAGCTATGCAAGCAACTTGGCTAAGCGAGTCCGAAGAAAGTGAAGATGAGGAAGAAAAAGTAAACCTCAGGGAGGAGTTGTTGACAACAAGCTAGCTCTCATCGGAAAAAAATATGGGCATGCTTGGATATTGCGCTTGAGATCATAAAAGAACAAGGGATGACGGATCAGGAAAAGATTTGCATTTTGAAGCAAATGGCTCAAGCTAAGGACGATTTTGCTAAAAAACAAGAAGCTCTAATGAGAGGTGAAATCAAGACTAGTCACTACCAACAAGGTTGAAAAACCTTCAACACTCACAAAGATGGATGATGCTAAGCAAATCGAGAAATCTTTGAATCTTGCTAAAGTGGATGATCAAGCACAAAAGATGACAACTCAATTAAAGGTCAAGACTACAAGCACTCAAGAATTGGAGGCCCCTAGCCGATCAAATACAATAGTCTTTGACCTTTCTAAATTCCATGATGTGACAAGTGATGATGAGTATTGTGACTTGGATGAAATACAAGAATCTTTTAATGTGACCAAACTTAAAGAATTACTTTGTGAGTCCAAAAAGTCTTTAGATGTTAAGGATGTTATGATTGATGATATTAAATCAAAAATTGAAATGCTACAAAGTAGGGTTAATGACATTTAGACCAAAGTCAATTTTGATAAAGAAGAGGAATTGAAAGAAGCACATCCTTGGGCTTCTAAATTTGTTAAGTTTGTTAAATCATCAAACCATGATACTAAAATTGACTATGACAAGATGTATATTGATCAAAGTCCAGATGATAAGACCGATCTTAGATTTGTAAAAGAACAACCTCCTAGAATTGAAAAGCACTCTAAGACTAATGACGAACCTATTCAAGCTAAGAATCATGCTTACAAGTATGATAAAAGATATAATAAGAAGACCAAGTTTACCAAACATAATTCTAGAATGGTGGTACACAAACCTAGAATTAGAAATGATTATAGGATTACCAACTAACATAAAGCTCAAACACCAAAGTTTTATGTTAAGAATATGTATGGTAGATTTTATGAGCTACACAAGAACAAAAAAACTTGGCAATAATTTAAAAAAAAGGTTTGTACATGTTTTTCAACCAAGACATAACCGTAAAAATACAATGAATAATCATAAGAATTTTAGTAGAAATTTTCAAAGTAAGAGATTCAATATGAATAATCAATCAATATCTCATCCAAAGAACATAATGAACTTTCATGATAAATATAGACTAGTGATGAGTTATTGAAAACCAATTAACAATAACAACAATGATCATAGTAACTTTAACTCTAAGACAACCCTTTGCTCATTTTGTTTGAGATTTGAACATCATAAACGTTTTTGTCGTTTTAGGAAAGGAAAATTTGTGGAACCACTTGCACTTCCCAGCACAAGTGGTACCAAATTCATTGTCTAGAGAGTCACTAGATTCCCCCCAATTTCATTCTCATTTTGTATATTAGTTTGAGGGGAAGTCATGTAGAAAAATGTATAATTTAATGTCTCGTTTTGATTGAATTATATATTTTGTGAACTTTAATTGATCTTTATATCCAAGTCACAACCTTATCTGAGTGTTTGCATGAGCATGAATATCATATGACAACTGAACTGAGCCCATTAAATATCAAAAACCAAATTTGGAGCATAGCAGCAAATTTAACTGAATTAAATAGCAAAAATAGTCCTAGCGTTACTAGAGGCGTTGCAACGGGTCAGGAACCCATTATAACAGTTGGAAACTCGTTATAACGAGTTAGCAGACCAAAACTAGCCGTTAGAGAAAATTAAATGCTTGGAGCATTACAGCAGAGGAGAGAGAGGCGTTAACGTGTTAGCAACCCGTTGTAATAGGTTGCTGTAACGGTTGGCTAAAAACAACCTATTTAAGCCTTCTTCTCCTCTAAACTTTCTCAAATTGCAACCCTTGGAGCAAAATTCATCTCTCAGGCAGTTACTACACAAACCTCTCTTCCAGTCAACTCAAATTTCGATAAATCTCTTTCTTCTCTCTCAAACCAAGAGATGTTCTTCAATACGATCCTTGCACCAAGTCCTCCAAAGTCCAAAAAATTAGTGGCCAAGAAGGAAACTATCCCTACTCAAGGAAGAGTTCACATTGGAGAAGGTGAAGGGTCCGAGCAGCAAGTTTGTGAACGTTCACTACGGATGAGGAAAGGAAAGCAAAATGCATCTCAAGAAGAACCCTCAAGGCCCATAGGAAGACAAAATCCTATGGAGACCTCGTCTACAAATCGATTCTTGTTCCGAACTCCAAAAGGCTTCAATAATTTTCTAAATAAGTTTAGAAACTGTAAGATCTCAAAGCCTTACTTCTTTAAAACAAATGATGAGAATAGGTTGGATGGTCAACCATGTTTATTGTTCGGGACTATATTGAATTATGGCAATGTCAACCAATCATAGAATGTGACCTTATGTATCAAGAGTTGCTAATCTGGATATTATATGCCAATATGAGACCTACAAGCCAATCATGGGGAGTTACAACTTACATATGTGGACAAGAAATACCTATCACTATTGATACCATTTGTGAGGTTTTTGGTATCTCAAATATGAGAGATGAGGTATATCCATTTAGGGTTTGGCCAAGTGATGCCGATGAATTTGATTACAAAACATGCTTTGGGCACACAATAAGAAACAAAAGCTTACTGTTACCCACTTTCCGGCCATTTATCATTTAGGGTTTCTATTCATCAACAATATTCTTACCCCCAAAAGCAAAATAAAAACCAATTTGGAGATTAATGCAATGTACCTACTTAGGCATTTGATATGCTTTGACAATGTTGTTCAAATCCCGTACATCATCTTGAACCATATGAGATTTGTATTAACAAATACAACCAAGTATTTACCTTATCCTCATCTCCTAACCCAAATCATGACACATGTTGGTATAAGAATTCATAGAAATAATCAACCGGCCTTTAAACCCGACAATCTTATTGATATACTTGTTTTTGGTTTGATATATGTCTCTTGATGAATTACATCACCCCTTATTCTTAATTGGAAAATCTTGTTTGAACTTGATGAATTGTGCTACATTTGAAAACTTTATTTCATTAAAAGGGAGAAATATAAAACTTGACTTGTATGAATATATGTATTAAATTCAGGAGGAGCTTGTTTTGTATGAGCCTTTTGCCATTATTTACAAAAAGTGAGAGAAATGTTGATGTGCATCATTTGATATGCACATGGTTTTGCAAATTGCCAAAATGAGGAGTTTGTTGGATTAAACTCATCTCTTGTTTGACAATTTGCAAAACAAATCAGTACTAACTTTGCACATGAGATTTGGTGAAGTTGCAGGTTGAAACAGGTACAAACTGATGTTGTACATGCTCAAGCAATGCTCAAGCAATGCTCAAACATGCTCTAGACAAGCAAAGACATGCTCAAGACATCAAGAGATGGCTTCACAGTGCCTAACATAGCACATCGTTATCATAACTCTTCATAACTCATCTCAACGGGTCAGGAGGAGAGAGGCAAGCATGAAGCTGGGATTTGGCCGAGCACAATGTTACAGTAACGCTTGCTCAAGGCGTTACAACACATCTCAACCCATTATAACGGGTCCCTATGACGTTATAACGGATTCCTGCTGAAAATGGTTCACATGACAACTGCATAAGAGAAGAAGGACAATTTCAGAATCTGTACAACCCGTTATAATGGGTCTCATAATGCGTTATGGGCTCTATGTAATGCTACAATCTATTTTGGAGTTTTCAAGATCCTAAGAAGTACCCAACCTATATAAATGATGCAGAGATAAACCAACATGGTATGAAACACCCCCCACACGCTTCCAAGCATCAAATTGAGCACAACAAAGAGTCTAATTACCTTCTCCTCCAGCTACCTAAATAAGAGAGCATTAGAATAGCACATATTGTCTTATTGTCAATCCGAGAACAAACCTTTAGCTAGATTTTAGCCTTTGGTGCACCACATTTGTGTTGTCAAGTGGTGCATCATTTATCCTTGATTATTTTGTCAATCAGACCGTTAACCGTGTAGAGTGGTGTTGTCCCACACATTGATCTAGGAGACGAAGATTGATTTGCTTGTTTATAAGAAATCAAAGATCGGCTCCGCACTTATAAAGAACACTTGTTTTGATAGTGAAATCGGCCTAGAAGGAAGATTTGGTTTCGGGAGACCCTTGGACGTAGCCCTAGTTGATTGATAGGTCGAACCACGTTACATCGCATGTTCTCTTTGTTCTCTCGATTGCTTTTGCTCTCTCTTTACTCTCTCTCTCTCTCTTATTACTTTGCTCATTGTTAATTTGTGAATTGCTCTATTACTTCTAGAACTTGCTTGCTTTAATCTTGGTTAGGTGATTAAGGTCTAAAAGCTTTAATTTGAAATTGTTGATTGAAAATGCTTTCCCCTAGTAATTTGACCTTAGTCTTGCGTTTTAAGTCCCAACCCTAATTCTAACAGATTCCTCAAAAGGTATGGGTATGTGTAGGGTTGTCCAGACAGTTCGTATAGGTGCTTGTTTGAGGCACTGAATAAGATCCATATCGTTGGTATGAAGGCGGTATCATCGAGGAAACCACCGTCCCGAGGGTAATGGTACTAAGGAGCATAATGCACATGCTTTTGATACGGTACTTGATTATGCGAATTCATGTATGTTGGCTGTGGCTGAACAACGACGTTTTGAGGTTGAAATTGCACTTGGTGGGTTCGACACACCCATTGGTTGGTTTGGGTTTGCGAAGAATGTTGTTATGCATTCTCAATTCCCTCGAGTTGAGGGAGTTGCTCGACAATTTGTTGAGAAGGCCCTCCTTCTTCTGTTATCGATGACGAAGCACTCCTTGTGCATGCTGATTCAGGAAGATGGATGGGTTGTTGAAGGTTAATTTGGAACTCAGGAGGAGTAAGGGGTCCATACCTGACTTCTTGCACATTACCTTCCGGCATTTTGCTCCAGTGGTCACGTTGTCATTTTCGGGGGTCGTCCCCTCCTATTGCTCCCTTCGATGGCTTTAAGCTCACTCTCCTTGCCACTTTTCTAAGCTCTAGCGATGCTATGGTCTCCATGGTCGTATGATACAGTCTTACTAGTGGTCAGTCCTAGTACAATATGATTAGTGGTTAGCCCGCCTCATGTTTTGGTCTCTCTAAGTCTCTCTAGAATTTGACATAGTGTATGCTTAGTGTTAGAATGATTCGTCTCCCTCCAGCTTTTTCCAAGGGTTTATATAGGACTTGGGTGAGCCTCTATCATGCGGAGCGGGTGGTTATTTGGATAACTGTCGAGTGCCCCTCATGGGTTTATGCCAAATAACCACTTGCTCTTGCTTTATAGGGTTTATGATGGTTACATGCTCAATCATGTCTGTAACCATTGGAAATGTCGGTCATGGAGCGATTGGTTGGTTGATCTCGAGACGAGCGACTCGAGGGTCATCTCGAGATCCTTTCAGGCGCTACCAATCAAGACTAGCCTCGAGCCCATATTCTAGACTAGTTTTCGATTGAGAGTAAGGGATTTACTAGGCTCTCATTTTTTGGTGTCGGCTTAGGTATTTGGCTCGACCTAATAGTCTATCACTGGATACTTCCAATCAATTCGGACAGTTCAGATATATCAAGATCGAAAGATCTAAATTTATTGAGAGTATCCAATGTATCTATCTATGATGTACCTAATTTTTTTCTTTTAAATAAATAAAAAATACACTAAAATACGAGTAGAATCTTAGATCTTATAAATTATGATGGAAATAAAAAAAACAGAATACATTGGTAGAATATATGTTGCATGCTCATATACAAGTCGTGTTGGGTTACGAACAGTTCAAAACCAGTCAATTGGCCTAAGCAGCATAAAGATCGTAAAACAAAAATTTTACGTCTAACTTAAGCCAAGGATTAAACGGGGTATATCAGATAAACCACGGAGGGTGTCCACCCCCCGTTTATCTCGAACATCAAAACCCAATTTAATCCCTAAACAAATCTACTCCTTAACTGAATTCTAAAACTTTAATCTACATACAAATTAAATAGATTAATATAACATTAATACCTATATCCAAATTCAAATTGGACCGCAGAAGACTTGGAAGGCCGAATCACAGATGCTCTTCTCCTTAGAGTATCATACGTCTGATACCTCTATCGGATATCCACCAGGACGACTAGAGAGCGGCTTACTTCTTCTGCCAGAAATACCAAAAGCAGTGATGATATCCCGCAAAAATACTATTCACCGAGATACAGACTAAATAAAATATCTTCGTGACTCGCAGTTATCCAAAATATGGAATACCGCTCTTTCACAAAAATACTATTTTTCGAATCCCGTAAACAACCGTATACGAGAAAGATAAAAAATATATTTATCGATACGATCCTGAGTTAACAAATACGAGTCAATTTTGGTGCTTCTTTCTCTCTCCCCTACCCCTCTATTTATAGCAAAATAAGGAGGTGTACATTTTACCAAAAAACCCTTGGAAAAGTGAATTTCCAAAAACACCCCTCTTGAGGTTGACAAGAACAAAATATCCAAAAATTGTGAAATTCCCTATTTGCCCCTTGCCGACCTATTTGAGATATTTATTTATTTTATTATTTTTTATTAATTTTTAATTAAGGTTTTAATTTGATAAATGACTTTCATCCCAAATTCAAAACCATAATTAATATTTAAAATCTAAATAATATATATATAAATATACATAAACATATAATTGTTCTCAACAATTATATTTCTCAGGGTTTGGTATTAGTTTGGTTGCGGTATGATTTTATACAACGTATCATATATGTTTATAAATTCAACTGTTGTTTTTTTTTTGTCATTTTATATGACGTATATAATTTAATCATATCACATATAATTAATTATAATCATCTTAATATTAATTATAACCTATTTATAATTAATCATTAAGATTCTCTGATTAGCTCCTATGCGGTGTGACCCAATAGGATCTATGTTATGTTGGTATATAGAATTAAAACCATTTTAATTTCTATAATCATAGGAGGCATCTGACATCTACGCTATGACCATCCAATTACACAGATGATGTTGTACTTATGCAATATCACGATCCACTAAACATTTTAGTCATGTTTAATTATTTCGTCTCACAGAAAAAGAAATAGGGAGCGTGGGAGAGAGAAGAGAGGGGACAACAGAATTAATGAGAGAGAGAGAATAAGGGAGAGGGTGTCGGATGGGAAAGGAAAAGATAGTGAGGTACACGTGTCCTCTTGGGATTGGCCAGCACTAATACCATGGCCAACCTCCTCGAAACCAGAAACTGATTTTTGGGAAAACCAAGGTTTCTCCCCTGGTTTGGCACGTGGGTGGCCCCGCTTATTATATGTGGCAGGGGTTTTTATGCCTATGTGTGGTTAGGTTCTTTACCTCTCATACGTGGCCCATTGGGTCACAGAATCTTAGTTCTTGACCTAGTTGCAACAAATCAAGGATAAAAAAGGTAAGAGGTTTCTCCCTGATTCGCGACTTGATGGCCTTTTGCGTTGTTAGACGAAATCGGGCTTAAAACGGGTCGATTGACTCGTTTCATGCAGTTTTAGTTGTAAGTTGGATTTATTGGCTTAATATAGGTGTTTTAAAGATTATAATTGTTAAGTTAAATCTCACAATTATATTGACATTGAAATTAAGCTACCAATTCCATGTAAATTATGTTTTAATTAAATTAAAATATTGGTGCATCCTCTTTATAATTTATTGTAAGTTATTTCATTAGTTGACGTTCGTGATATGAATCAGATCTAGGCTTGGAGACTTATTGTAATAATTATGGAATTACTTATCAAATCTTCAGAATTGTAATTTAGCTTAAATCATAAGATTTTGCAAGTTGTTCATATGTGCATCTTGTTTAATAAAGAAAATTTTGGATTCTTAATATGGTTAAACTCGCTTATTAATTTGTTAGAGGTTTGAGAAATTTAAATATAGTATTACCTACGAGCATTATTTGGATGTGTTTATTTTTGTCCATATTTTTACTTGTTTCAAATTTTACTCCAATAAATTAATATGTGTCCGTTCAGAAAATTTTAAACTTTTACTTAGGTATACTTTTAAATTGTTATAATATTTCATTTCTTATATTTGCTATTTTAAATGCTTTAAATTTTTACTCACTTTCATATGCAAAATTTTGAGATAAGATCTTATTTAACAATTAATCTCGTAATTAGTATGAGAATTATTTATTAAAATAATTATCAAAATTAGTGGGTTTTACATCCACCCTCCCTAAGAAAAAGTTTCGTCCTCGAAACGATAAAATCGTAGGGGTGGACGGTTTTCAATCTTCGATTTCGGTATGTGCTTCTAGATTTCTAATGGGTCAAGTTATGAACTTCTTTTGTTATTGTCGAAACGTATGTCCTTTCTGTAATAGAACAAATTCGAAGGCGAAGTCAATTGGGGGTGGGAACGAATTGTTAGGATAGGTATGTTTAATTCATAACTTCCTCTTGAAGAATTTGGTTCAATGATTAGATTAACGTTTTGGGATTTTCTTGTTAACTTTTACAATTGTGTTTGTTTAAATTAGTTCTGGTCGGTTAATTGAAGGGCGTATTTTATCTTGTCTCCTCATGACATCATAGGTATTTCTCAATTCCTTTGGTATGAAACGATGATGATGTGATGATGTGATGATGATGATGATGCAGGTGAGGCGAGTGATGCGAATGATGCAGATGATGATGATGCTGGTGATGCAGGTGATGCTCACTAAGAAGGTCAAGCCGATGATGACATGTTCTAGAATTAGTTTGAATTGTCATATTAAAATCCGATAATTTATTTCACATTTGTTAATAAGTACATTTCTTGTACAGGTTTAAGTATAGTTATTCGAGTCTTTTTGCCCTTATTAGTCAAATGTTATAATGGTTTGTAAGTTAACCGAATTCAATTAAGCTCTTTAGACTTTTAACTAGACAACTTAAAATGATTTTACGGTGATTAGAAATTATGATTTGAATAATTATGTCCGATCGACATAATTCCAAACGAAGTTAAAAGTCTAGTGAGATCATTAGCTCGCATGCGGTGTTGTCGAGATTTCACGTCTCATTTAGACGTCTACTTATCATTTTAAAGGTAAGATCTACAAATTGAGCGTCTTCCTAACAGAGAAGCGGCATAGTCCTTTAGATATTTATTAGACTACACATCAGTCCAAACGGTCATTGTTTTATTTAAGGTGCACGTTTTTGTAGAAAATTCGAAAGTAAGGAATGATTTCGTCGTGTAGCGATCATACATGTCTGATCATTATCGTGTACCTGCGTCTCCGAACCTTTATTAAAAAGTCGCTGACGGTGTAGATGTCAGAGTCAAAGAAGTCACGTGTCTAGGCGACATTATGCAACTTGAGTTTCCCCCGTACCTTAAGCGTCATGTAGCATCATGCAGCGTCATGCGGCAGCGTCAGCACATTGTCATATTACTGACTTTGAGCTTTCGTTAACTTTGGCGCCCTTGGCGAGCTCCTTCAAACTTGATCTCGTTAGATAGAGGTGATGACGCTCTATCTTGCGAGCCTTTGCGTTAATTGTGCGTCTTAACGGTTTTATCCCGGGGTGGGCACGAATATGGTTGCCTGATACAAGGCCTCAGGTACTTAGCCAATTTTCAGAGGCTAAGCAGAAAACTTGTCAGTATGCCAACTTTGGGTTTGATTATTTCGTCTTGCCTTTGACAGATTCTTTAGAACTTAGTATCGCTAAATAGAGGTGGTTACGCTTGTTCTAACGATCTCTTGCGCCAGTTGTGCGTCGCAGCGGTTTATCCTCAAGATGCACGTGAATTTAGCTAGTTGGTACATAGCCGTGAGGCGCTTACATTGAACTCCCCTAGGTGCTAAAATCGGGGGCTGTTTGGATGTAATTGGGTCACACGATGGTATCGAGGGAAGTCATCATTTGAGATATTACATTACCCTCAATGCAGAAACCCTTTATGCGCTGTTAAAAATTCGATTTCGTTGGTTTGTTATTCAAGCTTCAAATTTGAGAAAACGCACAAAGTGTGCAAGCCTTGTGCCAGCATGGTTTTTGAGTTATATGTTTTCAAGTTTCCGCGTGATGAGAAACCGTGTTGTTCGGCGAATTGCTAATACATATTACGTAATTCGTTACGACACTATATTTTTGTCCTAACTCATTGTGGTTTGTTTTTGCAGGGGGGCTTGAAGTTTAAAGAAAAACCACATTAATAGGCGTACAGGCGTGGTGCAAAATTTGAGGGTCGAGAACGGTCGTGATCAACATATCATGTTATGAAACCTAACAGAAGAAAATTAAGGTAAAACAAAATACAAGTTGACTTAGTAATATTTTTCGTATTATATAATTACTTGCTCTACTCTATATTTATTCATTTCCTTATTAGGATTTTGGTATCGTAGAGGTCTTGGCAAGTGTTGAATCGTTGTCGTACGGTTTAGTTCGTTTAAATCCTAGACCTACCCTCACTTAGACCTAAGCGAATGACATGTATTGTTATGTGTGCTTATACTGACATGTATTGTTTCAACATAATCAACTCCTTGAATTTGTTTGAAACCTTTCGCTACCAGCCGTGCTTTGTACACAGTCAACTTACCATCCATGTTTATTTTTCTTTTAAAAATTCGTTTGTTTGCTATGGGTTTCACCCCATCAAATGGCACATGTCGGTTCCACACCGTATTGTCATACATAGGCTGTATTTCGGATTCCATGGCCTCTAGCCATTTATCAGATTCGGGTCTATCTATTGCTTCCGCATAGGTCATAGAATCTTTAGAATTATATACTGAGACCTCGTGCAGTCCCAAGTACCTCTCGAGCGCTAGGACTGTTCTTGTAGACCTACGTAGCACTTGACCTTCGGTTTGAACTTGATCTGCAACTATTTGCGGATCTGGTTCTACTTCAACTTGCGTTGAAGTACTTAAGCTCGGGACTAGAACCTCCTCCATAACTATTTGTGGATTTGATTCTTCCAGATGCTCTTCAACCGAAGTATCAAGTGGTGGGTTAATCTGATCTGGTTCAGATACTGTATTGTGCGATGTATCTCGAATTTCTTCGAGTATTACATTACTCCCACTACTTCCTTTTGCGAGAAACTGTTTCTCCAAAAATACACCAACACGAGCAACAACTATTTTGTTCTCGGTATGGTGATAGAAGTAATATCCTTTCATTTCTTTAGGACATCATATGAAAAAGCATTTGTCGGACTTGGGATCAAGTTTGCCAGAACGTCGGACGTTTGACAAATACTTCGCAACCCCATATTTTAAGATAAGACATATTTGGGGTTTTTCCAAACCATAACTCGTATGGAGTCTTTTCTACTGACTTAGACGAAACCATATTTATTGTTCGTGCAACAGTTTCTAGTGCGTACTCCCAAAAAGATTTCGGAATAGTGGCATTACTCATCATAGATCGAACCATGTCTAGCAGAGTTCGATTTCGTCTCTTAGAAATACCATTCCATTGTGGTGTCCCTGGAGGCGTGAGTTGTGAAACTATTTCACATTCTTTTAAGTACGTTATAAACTCAAAACTTAAGTATTCGCCTCCACGATCAGATCATAAGGCTTTAATACTCTTGTTTAATTGATTTTCTACTTCAGCCTTGAATTCCTTGAACTTTTCAAAGGATTCAGACTTATGTCTCATCATGTAGACATAACCGTATCTACTGTAATCATCAGTAAACGTGATAAAGTAAGAATAACCATTTCTTGTACAAGTACTCATAGGTCCGCATACATCAGTATGTACGAGTTCTAGTAAGTCACTTGCCATTTCACCCTTTTTGGAGAAACGCGCTTTGGTCATTTTTCCTCGTAAACAAGATTCACACGTGTTAACTGATTCAAGATCAAAATTTCCAAGAAGTCCATCTTTATGCAACTTCTTGATGCGTTTCTCGTTTATATGACCAAGGCGACAATGCCACATGTAAGTCATACTTTCATGAGATGCTTTGAGTCGTTTGTTAGTTATGTTGAACATGGGTTTTTCCATTTGCAACTATTGTTCATCATACAAGAGGATCCATAATATAACTTTCTTTTATATATTGAGCAACTATTGTTCTCTATTACAAAAGAGAACCCATTCGTCTCTAAACATGAGACCGAAATGATGTTCTTGGAAATGCTAGGAACAAATAAACATTTTCTAGTTCCAATACAAGCCCGCTAGGTAAATACAACTCTATATTTCCAACGGTTACGGCTGCAACCTTTGCTTCGTTTCCTACTTGGAGTTGTACTTCCTTGTTACGTAATTTTCTCCTATTCTTTAGTGCCTGCACGTTTGAACAAATATGAGCACATGATCCATTATCTAATACCCAATCATTAATAGAGGTAGTAATGTTAATTTCAACAACAAATATACCTGAGGATGAAGCTTTGGAAACATTTCCAGACTTCACGTCTGCTAGATACTTCGAGCAGTTTCTTTTCCAATGACCCTTTACTTTGCAGTAAAAGCAGTCAGAGGCAACAGATACCTCTACCTTGGGAGGATTGGATTTAGCAATATTTTTCTCCTTGCCCTTGTACTTTGAGGCCACTTTCTTCGGAGATTTCTTAATCTTTCTTTCACCAACCCGGATCATGAGGACAGAAGAATTCTTCTTCGTGTCATCATCTGGGATCCTTAACATCTCCTGCAACTCATGTAACTTGTGATTTAACAGGGATGTGACCACTTTATATTTCTCCGCACGAGCTTGCTCTTGAAACATGTTCTTGAGCTGCTCGCACATCTCGTAGGTCTTGGTGTCCATGAATCGACGCTGCAATTCAGGACCCATAATTCCTACCAGGAGACCTTGTACATCAAGCTCATCATCCTTGTGCTTGTTGTACAAAGCGATCTGATATGGTTCGCCTCCAATAGGCTCAGCAGAGATTGGTGTGTTCAGAACATAATCTTTCTTCTCACGTCTTAATACGATGGTGACGGCACTGAACCAATCAGTGAAATTGGATCCGTCCACTTTCAGAGTTTGTTTATCGAGCAGGGAACGCAGTGAGAAAGACGATTCTTTAGCCATATTTGTACAACGTTAAAAGTAAAGATTTTAGCTTTGTTCATGTTATGTTCTATTCAAATAATAAAACTCCCACTGCAAACTTGTTTTATTCCATTTTGCAGTAGGACCAAGATCCTTATTTTCACTAATATATAAGTCAGCTGTTACGCATAACTCGGCTATTAGTTATTTTAGGTAAGCCATCTTGCTAATCACACCTTGCTTTGTGATTCTTGGTTTCGTTAAAACATCGTATGTTTTTAATGAAGACTTTGCCCCAAGTCCAAAACGTTTTTGGAAATCATTGGTAAGTAACATCACTCTACTTGGTTCGTTATGTCTTACATAACCCTTGACCACCAAAGGTAAAAGGCGACGCCTACTGAGTAGAGAACCGTCAACTGATGAACAATAGTGTGAGAATGATAGAGTAGGAAGGACATTCTACTTAATTCGTGTGGGTTTGTTTTCATTAAACAATGTAAGCATTCTAAAAAGGTATGTCAGATAAACGACCGAGGGGATCCACCTCCAGTTTATCTTTGGCATCAGAACCTTTTTCACATGCTTAACGGTGCAAGCTTCACTAAAAAGGTATGTCAGATAAACGACCGAGTGTATCCACCTCTAGTTTATCTTTGGCATCAAAACCTCTTTCATAAGCTTACGTTTGTTAAGCAGTCAGTTCTTTGAACTAACTGTAAGACACTCTTACGGATACGTGAAAGTTGTCTGCCTGAAAGATTACCGTGAGTTCCTTCACAAATGTATCTTTGACATCACGTTCTTTCACGTTTCCTTAAAAGTGATAAATCTTATTTACACAGTTCGTATCAATTCAGTAAATCTCAATTTACCTATGTATACTTGATCCGGTATATCATTTATCAGTTTCTAATTCTTTATTTCGCAGCAAAGCTCAGTTCTCATTATACCGTTTAAAAGCACATAAACAATTTATATGGTTTTGCAAACAAATATTCTTTCCGGTCCATAAAGCAATTAGTAATGTGACAAAGTCCTCATTTGGGTCTGATGTCGTATTATGGAAAGGGGATCCCAGGAAAGATCAGGGTCACAATGGGACCACTTTAAATCTAATCTTTCCTAGACAGAACCTTCTTTCTCATCGTACGCACAACGGCTCTTACTTTGAGTACTTCATTGCTTCATCACACTCCTCAATTTACTTTACTTATACGAAGGTTTTCGAAATGCGAAAGAGTTACATTTTGCCATTTAAAAAACATCTGAGTAATTTGGTAACGTGACAAAGTCCCCGTTTGGGCCTGCTGACCAGGACATGTAAAAGAGATCAGTCGAAAGAATCCTAAGACACCTCTCATGACATAACCTTTATCTCTTACGGGTGGAGATTAACAGCTATTACTTTGGGTACTCTAGTGCTTCATCACATTCTTAGATATACTCAAACGCGATTGAAAGTGTTTTAAAACGAAAAATTTAAAGAAAGCATATAGAAAGCTTAAATCTCATTTAACTTTCTCAGTCGGTAAAACCGTACCAAGGAAATCTCATTTCTTAACGATTTTGGACTTAAGCTGCAAATCTAAGAATTAAATCGATGTGCGGTATATGCACCTGATTTGCATAAGTTATAACTTTTAGGAAATCAATTAGCGAGAGAGCCTAGTGCTTTGATACCACTGTTGGGTTACGAACAGTTCAAAAACCGTCAATTGGCCTAAGTAGTGAAAAGACCGTAAAACAAAAATTTTACGTCTAACTTAAGCCAAGAATTAAACGAGGTATGTCAGATAAACCACGGAGGGTGTCCACCTCCCGTTTATCTCTAACATCAAAACCTTATTTAATCCCTAACTGAATTCTAAAACTTTAATCTACTTACAAATTAAATAGATTAATATAACATTAATACTTTGATCCAAATTCGAATTGGACCGCAGAAGACTCGGAAGGCCGAATCACAGACGCTCTTCTCCTCGGAGTATCAGACGTCTGATACCTCTATCGGATGTCCACCAGAACGACTAGAGAACGGCTTACTTCTTCTGCCAGAAATACCGAAAGCCGTGATATCCCGCAAAAATACTATTCATTGAGATACAGACTAAATAAAATATCTTTGTGACTCGCAGTTATCCAAAATATGGAATGCCGCTCTTTCACAAAAATACTATTTTTCGAATCCCATAAACAACCGTATACGAGAAAGAGAGAAAGTATATTTATCGATACGATCCTGAGTTAACAGATACGAGTCGATTTTGGTGCTTCTTTCTCTCTCCCCCTACCCCTCTATTTATAGCAAAATGAGGAGGTGTACATTTTACCAAAAAACCCTTGAAAAAAGTGAATTTCCAAAAATACCCCTCTTTAGGTCGGCAAGAACAAAGTATCCAAAAATTATGAAATTCCCTATTTGCCCCTTGCCAACCTCTTTGAGATATTTTTATTTATTTATTTATTTTTAATTAAGGTTTTAATTTGATAAATGACTTTCATCCCAAATTCAAAACCAGAATTAATATTTAAAATCTAAATCAAATATATATAAATATAAATAAACATATAATTGTTCTCAACAATTATATTTCTCAGGGTTTGGTATTGGTTTGGGTGCGGTATGATTTTATACAACGTATCGTATACGTTTATAAATTCAACCGTTGTTTTTGCTTGTCATTTTATATGACGTATATAATTTAATCATATCACATGTAATTAATTATAATCATCTTAATATTAATTATAACATATTTATAATTAATCATTAAGATTCTCTGATTAGCTCCTATGCGGTGTGACCCAATAGGATCTGTTTTATGTTGGTAAATATAATTAAAACCATTTTAATTTCTATAATCATAGGAGGCATCTGACATCTGCGCTATGACCATCCAATTACACAGATGATGTTGTACTTATGCAATATCATGATCCACTAAACATTTTAGTCGTGTTTAATTCTTTCGTCTCACAATATCAGATTAGTTTCAAGGCAGGTGTGTGTCATCCTTGCAAACTTAATCTTTTCTCGATCTTGAGTAGATTTATCAAATATAATTACTCTTGTAATTATACTGCATGCAGATAATCTTACTCTATCAAGGAGCCCAGTGATACTGTAACTCGCATAGAGATACGAGGGATAATAGTACTTTCGGTAAACCATCACTACCTCAACTAAGCTATGTATACCGAAAAGCTACCGTTATGACTGCGTTTTACCGACAACGTTTAGATAACAATCACACATACACATCTCTTAGTAGGAAATATGAATATCTCATACTTTAGAACTTAACACTGAATGAAAACATTAATGATACGTACACAATTTCATTTAATGTTTCATTCGAGGTCTGTCAAATACCATGTTCCTCTAACATGTATTCATGTGATTAAAACGACAACTCATGCCTATGGTCTGTAAAACTTAACCATCTTTTAATCCACATTCTAACATTGTAACGGTAAGTTAGTGTTCCTGCTAATTACCTTGGTTAGAGACTTTTAAGAAAATATATCATCTATATTATGAAGTTTTACAATTTCAGTTATTGACTCTAGTCAGATAAATGAATGATTCATAAATTCAATAATACTCAAGGTAACAAAATGACAATTTATTAATCACTCAATTCATGAACAAAACTTTATGATAATTTATCGTATTATTGACTTCTAGATTATTACAAATTAACAAGTCGGTCATGTACAACATTAGCATTGCGAGACACTGTGCATATATTCATGCAGAATATATGCGATTGTATATTAAAACAGTAATTGAACTATAAGATCACTTGTCTGAATCATTAGTTTATGTTATACACAAATCTCACAAAATTCTCTTTAGTTGCATTATTTTTCACTTATTAAACATCATCAAATATCGATGGAATGGAACAATTTAATGCTCATAACAGAAAATTGTGGCAACAGATTTCTGAAGAATCCTCTAACCTCATACATTTTCTTTCTAACTTTAGAATTTTCATGAGATAAGTATATTACGCCATTGTTTACAATTTGTTTGCTCTAACATTTAGTGACCCATGCAAGACTACAACGAAATACCACATAAGATCTGAGTATTGATACTTATTACTTAAAAAGTAACATGTCTTGCCTTCAACATTATGTCTCCGTAAGTTTATTCATTACAACCAGCTCAAAATCTCAGCTAAAAGAGAGAAAGGAGAAAGAGGATATGAGCAAATCCTAGGCGGGAGAGGTCACCGTTGGCCTCCCCCGCTCCATATCCTCCATTCCTCCCCCATCTCCTTCATTCCTCCCCATCTCTTCTCTCTACTCCTCTTTCTTTCCCTGGTTTCGGATCACAAATGAGGTTTGACAAAAGGTGTGAGAGGCTAGCCCAATCGATTGGTAAAGGAGATGAGCTCGTACGAGATGTGACCAGATCAAACAGTCGACATAAGCGATTGATTAAACCCTGGAGATCTGAAGATATAGACTGAGATCGACGATAGTTGAGGGAGTTGGCGATCTCTCTGATGCTGAGATCACACAATAAGAGGCTGAGTTCTGATGTGATATCTGAGATGTATGAAGGCGAGATCAGTTGTTACTTACTGAGACGAGCTCAGCTGATAGGTGCTATCTGATCTTTGTGATATCCGGTGTGATGAGAAGAGCATTGAGACGAGATTAGCTGTTAAGAAGAGTGCTGAGAAGAGTACTAATTTACTGAGATGAGATCAATTGTTAGAGGCGATCTGATATGTGTTTGGAGATCGATGCTAATGAGTCTGCGATGACGAGTGTAGATTAGACAATCGTTGGTGCTAATGAGTGAAGATCAGATCGATGATGGTGCTGCGAGTACTGACATGACTGAGACGAAGAAGGCAGATCGCTGATGCTATCCTGATTGCTGAGACATTTAGGGATCCAGGTCAGATGACAAATCCTGATTAGATGGCTGCTGATAAAAGATAGCTGGCGAGTTTTGATTGACGAGACTGATACAAGTTCAGAGAAGGAAGTTGAGATCGATGGCGAGATCGAGATCAGATGTCGAGACATGATCAAATGGTAAGTTGGTAAGTGATATACTCGATTTGTTCTGGTAGATGGATTATTGAGTAGTGGAGATGCTGAGATCATATCAAAAGTAGGAGGAGTGGATATATTCTATTCTGGTTAAGCGATTTGCTCGTGGTCGTGTGCGAAACACAATCGAGTTATGACGAAGCAGGATTTGGAGAATGTGAGGCAGAGATATAACTCGAGCGATCTTGGAACAAGTTTCACTTTAGTTCGGGATAGTTGGCTAAGCACTGTTGATGGCGGTTGATAGAGGTACAAGATGCCTTGCTGACAAGTATGGAATGTGTTGATACTCAGATGCCATTTATTTAGATCAGATTGGAAGAACGGGTTGGAAAATAATAGAGGATTATTATATGAAACTAGGGGATAATAGATTTTCATCTATTCTTGTGTCTATTTTTTAATCAAGAAGATTAAGTTAGTATACGAAATTAGTGTTCGTATGTGTTGATTGTTGAAGTATTGTTTGTTATATGTTGGATGTTACTTCATTTTGTTATAAAATAAAGTGGTGTGCGCTCTATTTGTTAAAAAAATACATCTTCAATATCTTCACACGTGACTAGAGGTGTGATAAGGTCCCCGGGGGCGGACCCGCCCGTGACCCGACCCGTGCCCGACCTGTGTTCGTGGTAGACCCGTGCCCGACCCGTGAAAAATGGACCCACGGGTTTTGGGTGGGACGGGACGCCCTCTTGACCGTTGGACCCGTGCTAGACTCGACCAGCCGGACCCTTGACCCGACCCGTGCCCGACCCTTGACCCGACCCATGCCCGACCCGTGCCCGACCCTTGGACCCTTGGACCCGACCCTTGAACCCAACCCTTGTGCATTTTTTTATTTTTTTAACATTTTTTCGAATTTATTGCGAATTTAGAGTTTTTTGAACATTATATGAATATTTTTTATTTTAAGAAATATCATAAATAAAAATGATATAATTATAAAATATATTTTTTAAAATATTACAAATTTTTTTCTGAATTTTCGTTCATTTTTTTTTATTTTTTTGGGATTTTTCCGGATTTTTTAGAGGCATTTACCATTTACAAATTTTAAAATTCAAAAAAATAAATTGAAAATCCTGCCAGGTCGGACCCGCCCCCCACAAACCCGTGACCCGTGCCCGACCCGACCCGACCCGTGCCCGTGAGACCCGTGGGGGTCTATCACGGGTCGGGTTGCCCTTTCGGACTTTGGACCCATGCAAACCCGACCCGTGAGACCCTTGAGACCCGTAACCCGTCGGACCCTTGAACCCGTGCGGATCGACCCGTGCCCGACCCGACCCGACCCTTCGTCAGACCCCTACACGTGACAAATACACTTTTCTACAATCAAAATTACTTAAACTTCATTTGTCACATGTATGTGACGGAGGTATTAGAAGAGCATATGTGACAGGAATTCGTATCCTCTAATGCATTTTTTTATGCAACAGATGATTGTCTGAAAAAGAGAAGCAGAAGACTGTATTTTAATCTGAATCATTATATTAAAAATTGATGTTTGATCGTCACTAACATAATTGAGAGAAAATTTTTATTCTGTTAAATCAGAATCATTAATTGTTAATCTGACCGTCCTTATTAAAATACAGCTTTCGCAAAAAAACTGCAGCTGAGAATTTAGTTTGTATGCGGTAGGTATCAGAAGAGCATGACGTTGAAAATAAGCTGCCGGAGATTACGCCAACTAAATACAGCCAAAGCGGCGTCGCTTTAACAGAACACCCCCCGATTAAAAAACAATTCCCAGATCTCGATTTTCGCGACAGCTGTTGTCCTAACTATTCTCGCCCTCCCCACCTCTCGACATCTTTGTCGCGGGCTTTGCATTCGATTTTTCTCTTGTTTCTCTCCTTCTCCGAAGAAACCAGGTGCAAGAAGGACATTATTTTTTTTGAATGAGAAGAAGGACATTATCTATTTTTTATTCTTTTGTTTTTGGTACCGTGTCTCCAATAGATTTCTTGGGTATATGGTACAAGCCCGATTATTAGCGTTGTTTTTCATTTTACCGGTGCTGAAGTATTGCTAGTTGTTATCGAACGAAAGGGGAAGAAAAGGAGACGCCTTTTGAGCAAAGATAAGATCCAACTGATTTGGGTTGGAATATTTTGGCGAATGGTGATTTGATGGAAGGGAAAGGGAAAGAGGTGAAGGAGAGGATGAAAGAAGAGCAGAACTCCTTGAATAAGGTGACATTACCTGATTATTATTGGGTTTTTTTTTTTCAATTTATGTAGAATTTACTTGTGCGTATTTCAGTTGTTACTGATTTCAAAATGTTATGGTATCTTCAAAAAGCACCCCGTTAGCACGTCGTTGATGGTTAATTTCAAACTAAATCACACTGTTGGTGCTTGCATTTAGAAAATGAATCGCGCCATTTTAGGTCCATCCTGATGCAGATTGAGCCACTTCATTTTTTTTGTACCCTCTAATTTTCTTAATTTCTTATGATTTGCTTTGCTTTTGCTCATAAACCACGCGAATTAAATGAATGGAGTCGTCCAAAAGTTTCTTAAAGGAGCCCAATTTTATCTTGGATGGACTAAACATAGCTTGCCAGTACAGTCACTTGGACATTATATTTTCCATTTGACCATTGAATTACTTTTCCCATTTTCTTTATTTCTGGTTATTGCTTCTCCTTATTGTACATTTGTGTTACAAAATTTTGGTACAATTTCCCCAGAGCCTTTTTTTTTTCCCTTGAAGTAGTAGGAACAAAATATGTTAATCCTAAGTTTCTAACAAAAAGAGATTTATTTCATCAGAGCTTATATCACACCTTTATGTGTACTCAATGAAAGTTCAATATTGTAGTTGCATTTGTTTATAGCAAAAATAAAGCTGTCAACAACTCAACATGGACTTGCCAGAACCTGAAAAAGCCTGAAAATGTTCCATAAACCCCACATTATGAAAAAAATTCAAAAACAAACATCTGGAATATCATGAATCCCTCTCCAACCTCTAGTGTCCCTTGCTTCCATATATAATAGGTGCCAAAGTCATCGTATCTACATTAGTTTGCTAAGCCTGACTAAAGGTAAAAAGGGGGATAATAGTCCAGTATCTTCTGAATATTTGATGGAAGGAAGGGAGCATGTCCCAAAGTTTTGATCTAATGTTGAAGATTCACGGGGACGCATGTAATATTTTATAATCTATAATCAGGCTGTTTGTCTGCTGGTGAACAAATAACTGACAAAATTCTAAATAAAGTATACTTGTTGGCGAAAATGAGGCTTTTCTGGACAAAATTAATTACACGAAACAAAAGGTGTTTGTTATAAAATGATCATCTCATGGCTAGCAAGAATGAGTCAGTGCATAGCCATTTTGGCTGTTTTGTTGCCAAGAAGACATTGTCAGATAATGATATGCTTGGGGTGCTTGAGAGAGACTCTCGATTCATTTCCCTCTTTAATTTTGGTTCCTTTTTTTCTTTGTAGGATGCATCTACTACGAAGCCTCAAAAGAAAATGCTGCTCTCTTCATGGAAACTTGTGTTGGTACTGATTCTCTTCTTCGCAGTGTACATGATGTATGTAGGTCTCCAGCAATACGGTGTATTTTCTACAGCTAACCTCATAACTGTCAAAACTGTGTCAAAAGCACCTACCTGTCAATTGCCACCTGTTGCCCACTCTGATGACCCTTTCCTGCACTTCCCTAAACCAGTCACTTATAATAGGTAGTGTATTTTAATTTAATTTAATTTAATTTTTGTTATTAATTGATATTGCATTTATTTTATCTTTTGTTATTGCAAATTTGCAATTCATGTTTTCTCATGCATGAAGACAGATGTGGTTCTGTTTGAAGTTGATGTTAAATTGACACCAATCAAGCCAATTTGGGCAGTATCTTTTGTGTAAATTTCTAGTTATGTCTACAACTGTTCACATAGACGAGCGAGTATTGTATCTGTTTTAATAGTGCTTCCTCAGAAGATCAGCTTTGTTGATGCTTAATTATACAATTTGAGGAAACTGCCACTGTCACTATTACTCAGGATAATCATGCATGCATTAGGGTGTAGGTATAGTGCAGTTCATGTATACTGTAGACAGTCATGTATCTTATATAGTTATACCTGATAGATAATATCACAACATGATGAGCTTCTAGTTTTTCCTCCATTCTTATTGATTGATCTACACCTTAATTCTCTATCATTTAACATTCTTTAAATATGGAGTTGAGAAACTTTTGTGGTTAATTTGTTGCTCGATATATTCTCAATAGAAGTTTAACACTTTATCATGGGATACTGCTAATGTGTAAGTTTCTATAATCAGTTTGTGACCACACTGTTTTCACATACCAGCAAACATGATATGCTACTGCCACTGTTCATGTCTGATAATTGAGATTTGGTTTAGCTAGTTAGAATGACTGATGCAACTGGTTGCATGCATCGTATTGCCGAGTAATTTGTTATATTCTGCCAGGAATGTTGGTACTTAATAGGATTCAATTATGGTACATTACGTGTTTCTTCTATGTTCGATAGGAAAGAATGTGCGTGCACTCCAGTGCGATTCTTTGCAATTTTATCGATGCAGCGTTCTGGAAGTGGATGGTTTGAGACACTATTAAACAGCCATATTAACATAAGCTCAAATGGAGAGATCTTCTCAGTAAAACCCAGGCGAAGCAACATGACCTCTATCACGGCAACACTTAACCGGCTATACAATCTCGACTGGTACAGTAGTGCCGCAAAGAATGAATGTACTGCAGCTGTTGGGCTGAAGTGGATGCTTAATCAGGTAGAATAATAAAAAATAGATTTGGTGTACTTTTTTGTATCAATCAGTATTATTTGTTCGTCTGAAAGGATGCAAAGCATATGAAATAAGGACATGATATTATGATAATCTTGAGAAATGACGCAGAGTCGCAGACAACAAGAATCATTAAGATTGGGAAACAAACTTTGATTCATCCTCCATCTTTTAGAGAGGCGTATCAAATTAGGTGTCATTTGAAAAACTATCTCATCACCCATCTACTCTGTTGAAACTGCTAGTTGATTAAGAAATGATTTCGATTGGTACCAGATCTCATATATAGATTTATCTCAATGACAGAAAAGGGATGTTGATGACTCCCTCCTCTTTTTATTTATTCTTTTGGGTAGTTTTACTTATGTATTTCTATGACAAAAATGTTCTGATGTCACTTTCCTATTGCAAAGGATATTGCATAAATCAACTTTTAACCTATAAAACTCACTATATAATATGTTCAAGAGAACTAAAAATCTTGTCTTATGATAATTTGTGTAGAAATAAGTAACGAGGAAGAATATCCTTAGATTCTGCTTTTTCATGTTTATGCATGATATCTGTTGTTTTGGAAAGTTGGAATTTATATTTGTTGATTTGGAGGTCTCTCTGAAAGTTTGCTCACTATATAATATGTCCAATTTTTATTTTCGTTCTCACATTATGTAAAAAGTAAAACCAAAAGGTAGATAACACATGGTAAGAGTACGTTCCTTACCAGTACTAGTAATGACTGACAAAGTGACGATAGTCAAAAATTACCTTTTGAGCTGAAAATTGCTCGACTTGTCCTTGTTTGTTTCCACAGGGTTTGTTACAACATCACACGGAGATAGCTGATTATTTTAACCAGAGAGGTGTTTCTGTAATCTTCCTCTTCAGAAGAAACCTTTTGCGGCGACTGGTTTCAATTCTTGCTAATGCTCATGATCGTCTAGTCAAGCAGTTAAACGGGACCCACAAAGCACACGTCCATTCAAGAGCAGAGGTTTTATTTGTCATGTCTTATGAAAATGGGGTGTTTATGCAAATAATTACCTTACAATCTGTCATAGTTGCATCCCGGATACACTTTTTATCTCATTTTTTTAATAACATTACCAGTTGTAAGTTCAATTGGAAAGAAGGAAAATCATTGTAAGTTCTGCAAAATTGCCCACCTCTTAAAATAACACTGTTCAAGGAAATTTTTGAAAATTTGTAACATGAATAGAAGATACTAAATATGAACTCTGGTTTTTTTGAGTTAATTGAAAAAAAAGTAAAAACGTCCGTTTCTTCGTTGAATCTTATTTGGAAAACTCAAGGGGAAATATCAGTTTGCTAGCTCTTCGTATTTACAGCTTTGTTGAATATGTAGTGCAATTTCTTATAACATTGACTGTTATTTGCTGTTATACTGTAGTGCAAGTGCTAATAATGTTAGCTGTTATGAACAATGTAATTGTCATATAATTTCCATGAACTATATAGTACTTATGATATTATAGTTTTGCTAACAGAAGGTTCTCAAATTGATGCAGGCTGATGTACTTGCCAAGTTTAAGCCGACAATAAATACAACTCTGCTGATGTTAGAGCTGAGGCGAGCTGATAAAATTGGAAAAGATGCAATAAAGCATTTTGAGAACACCCGCCACTTACTTCTCTACTATGAGGACCTTGTCAGGAACCACATTGTGAGACATTATTTAGAAATATATTTCGTGTATACCCATGCAAGTCGAGAAGTCACGTAAAATCCTATAAACCATGAAAATAAAATCTATGTTCATCGGGTTCAATTTGTTCAGACAATGCCCAAAAAATATTGCTATCTGTCGTTTATGTACTGAGAGAAACTGATCGAAGATGGCTATTGTGGGCATCTTTTAAATTTGGAAGCTAGGGGCAAATGGCCAGCAGTGGTTTCTACACTTATATTGTATGCCTTTATAGGTCTCAGTGGACAGTGGTGTATCTATTTGTATTGTTACGCATGGGCTTATATTCTAGAAGAATATTCCAAATAACCAACATTTATATGTTAATCATGGGGCCCATTTTGGCAATTGTGATGAAAATGGCAAATCTAGGTGGCCTAGATATATTTCAGTCTGTAGGATAATCTACAACATTTCTTATTGTGCAATAGTATTTGTTAACATATTTTGATGTATTGCAGGGTTAATACCTGATAATTCATAGGTTAAATGAGCTTAATAAGCACACCTTTATTTTTCATTTTCAGAAATTGATGGATGTACTTGATTTTCTACAATTGCCAAAGAAAAAGCTTTCAAGTCGACATGTGAAAATCCACACAAAACCTTTAGCGCATCAGGTAGAAAATTGGGGTGATGTGTACCGTGCCTTAAATGGAACCGCATACGAGAGTTTCTTAAAGGATGATTACAGGAGGTAGCACACCACATCATACACCAACTTTACATGTTTCTTTCCCATTTTTTATTTTATTTATTTTATACTTTTTTTTTAATTTGTTCATGGTTTAATTTGCCATGACAACCTTGTGGATAGTTCGGTTACACATCTAACCACATAGGTTTGAGATTTTGTTTTGGCGTAGCTGTAATTATTCATTTTGTTATATTTGTTAATTGATAGTTTTTTTTTGTCTTTTGAAAGATTTCCACAACTTCACATGAAGACAGGTTTAGAACGAAAGCTTAGATGTGTCCCCTTTTGTTCTTTTGGGGTCTCTAGTTTGACATTATATTTATTTGTTGGAAAATATTTCGCCGATCCCTTAATCGATCTCACTCATCGATACTCGATTCAAAAATAGAAAGAATCGCTCGCCTAATAAATTTGCTTTCTTCCTTCCTCTCGAAATATCAATATCGAATTTGTTTCTTTCCTCTCTCTCTCTTTTGCTCTTGCTCGATTTTCCTTTGCTTTCTCTCTCTCGTGATCTCTCCTTCTCGCGACTTCTGTCCATTCCTTTCCTCTCGAGAGCTCTTTCCATCTCTTTCTTTTTGTGGTATACAATTTTGTTTCAACCTCTCTAATCGAATTTGTTCAATTCTTTGATCTACTATAAAGTTGAAGATTGAGGTAATTATTTATTTTCAATTCGATTTTAATTTGATGCAATTGAGATAATTATTTGTTTTTAATTCAAGTTTCAATTTGACGAAATTTGTAGTTTTCGAATTTCAATGTTCGAACATATGTCTGATATGCGATATAAGATGCAAATGCTTGTTGTCAGTTTTGAATTTTTGAATTACATTGTTCATGTCGAGTTCCATCGTATAATGATGTATAATGTCGTTCTTGTTCTCCTAGTTATTATGTATGGTGTTTCGTTTACTATGAACTTATGGTACAAATTTACAATATACTGAAAATAGATGAACATGTTGTTATGCATTTTGTTTGGTTTTATTATGTGATTCCTGCCATATTAGTATATTACGTTATTATTGATGAATCTGGAAAAGATATGTTATCATGTTATAAGATACACCATGTTAAGATATACTGAAACTAGAGAAACACGTATTTATGCATGTTGTTTTGGTTAATTGTATCATTGTTGTGTCATATTATGCATATATAAGTTTAACTTTTCTTGTTTTTATATTATTCGTGAAACACTATTTTATTACTATTGTATGCATATTATATGACTTATGATATATTTTGTTCAACTTATTCTTCATATTATTGTAGCATATGTCATAAAATTTCAGTTGAAGAAATTGTTCCAAGTGTCATTTCAGAATTTGATGAAAGTGGGAGCATATTCAGTGTTAAGCATGTTTCAGATGAAAATATACCAAAAGTTGGAATGCAATTTGAAAGTTATGAAGAAGCTTATGATTTTTTGGAAAAAATATGGTTTTTTAGGTGGGATTGGAACAAAGATAAGAGGTGGTTATAATAAGAATAATAAATATAAACATAGGATTTTTAGATGTTTAAAGGAAGAAGTTTCCATATTAAAAAATCCTAACAAATTGAATTCTTGTAATAAATTTGGATAAAAAATTGGATGTCAAGCAAAAATGATTGTGAAAGATGAACTTCAGGAGAATAATTGGATTGTTGCTGAAAAATTTCTTACACATAACCGCAAACTTCTATCCAATATGGTTCAGTCTATGCCTAGTCATAATAAAATTTTGAAACAACTAAGAAAACAGATCGAATTAAATGATGAAGCTGGTTTGTCATTGGCGGATAATGTGAAATCAGTCATGGCTCAAGGAGGTGGTGTTGGGAACGTAAATTTTATTGAGAGGAAATTAGAAATGAGGTAAATGCAATTAGAAAGAAGAAAAATTGGAGGGAGTAATGCTGAGACACTTATTGCATGCTTTGTAAAAAGAAAGAAAGAGAATTCAGAGTTTTACTATGATGTGGATTTCTTTGATGATGGTGTTGTTAATCATATATTTTGAACTGATTCTAGATCAAGGTTAGCTTACAAGAAATTTGGAGATATTCTCTCTTTTGATGCTACCTATGGCACAAATAGGTTTGTTCAATTCTTCTTTTATGCATATTATTTTGTTTATTTGTGCATATTTTTTTTGGTGAAGATGCAAGTTATAGGATACCTTGTTAACATTTAATGAAATTAGAGTGAACATGTTGTTATGCATGTTGTTTTGTTTATTATGCAAGTTTTGTACCATATTATGCAAATAATAGTATACATTTTCCTCCATAGGTACAATATAAAATTTTGCTCATTTCTTGGAGTAAACCATCATAGAAGTACCGTTTTATTTGGGTGTGATTTGCTCGAGAATGAACAGTTAGAATCGTATATATGATTATTTGATACATGATTAAAATGCATGCACAATAAATCTCCTAATACAATGATTACTGACCAATGCCCTTCGATTTCAGGTACAACTCTTTTTTCTAGATTATTTTTTTTCTAAATTGTTTATTATGTTAGATGTTATGCATGTATCTTGCTTTATTATTCATATTATCTTACTTATGTTTTATTCTGATTACTATGGATATTATCCTATTTATGATATATGTTGTTGTAGTTGTTATGCATATTGTTTTTTATTATGTATATTATTCATTATTTCTAGTTCTTATCTGATTTGACAGGTGGTATAAGTGTGGTTTTCCCACAAACCAAACACATGTTCTGCATGGAAGTTTCCAGAGAAAATTAAAGGTGCTAACAGGAACACAATTGAATGTTTAATTAGTGAAGTAGTAAGGTACTTATATAGCAGAAGAGAATTTGATGAAGAATGTGGTCATATTTTAGAAGTTTATGAATTGGAAGATCATGAGTGGTTGAATGAAATGTTTGATTGTAGGGAGAAGTGGGTACCATCATACCTCACACACCATTTTTGGGTTGGTATGAGTACAACACAAAGAAGTGCATCAATAAGTTCTTTTTTGAAAAGTATTTCAATAACAAAACATGTCATAAAACATTTGCCATACAATATGAAAATGCTATTGCAAAATTAAGGGAGAATGAGAAAGAGGAAGAATATAGATGCATTAATAAGGTGGTTGAACCATTCTCAAATCTGGAAATTGAGAAGCAATACTTAGAGATATGCCCTTAACATGTTTTTCAAGTTTCAAAAGAAAGTGAAGGGTTTGACTGACCTGTCTTGTGAGATGAAATATATTTTAGGAGAGTGTGTCATTTATCTTGTTAGTGATGAATATGTTGAAGATAATTACCAGTTTAGGGTGTTTCTTAATAGACTTGAGAAGAAAGCAGCATGCGTTTGTCGTTTATTTGAATTTGCTGGAATATTGTGTAGACACGTTCTATGTGTATTTAAATATGAACAAATTAGGACAGTTGAAGAGTGCTATATCCTTGAAAGATGGACAAAGGCTAAAGCATTGTCTCATTTGAAGAATTCTAAAGTTCTAAAGTAGGGGTTGCCAATAGATTGGCTGCTGAGAAATACTCTTCTTTGTATTCTCAGCTTCATGATATATTTGTCGGGTCCTTTCTCTCTCTCCAATGAGAGAAAGACGATTGCTGATGAACATGACCTTCTTCAGTGGAGAAACAAAAAATGAGGACATATCACCCTCAAGCCTTCGGGAGGGCAAACGTTCATGGCTTTCTATTTCAACCAATGAGGTTATGGGGGGTCGATGATCCTGATCAGGCGCAAACCTTTGCCATTATTTACCCGAGACGTTATTTTAGTTCTCGACACCTATGATTAATAAGTGATCGATGTGAGTCAGGTCGTCTCAATCGTCAACAAGTACTCTCAAATATTACCAACTTATTTGGATATTTCAGACACTTTGTTTTGCTTTTAGGACATGTCTTTCTTTTAATCTATTTGCAACTTCTTAACTCTTGTTTGTTTTGTTTAAAGACACTTGGCTTTCGTTCATTTATTTGACTTTTATTCATTCATTTGAAGGATATTTGACCTTGTGTTTGTTTACTTGAAAACATTTGACTTTTATTCATTTGTTTTAAAATGAGGAGTGAGATGCTTCGGATTTTTGAGAAGTTATGTTTTAAATTTTTCTTAAAAGGACATGAATTAGACAAATTCGAATCCTTTGATTAAGCAAACTTTAAATTCTTTATACGCACATATACATATGTCTGCTGGTCTGCATTTTATTTATTTATGAAACACTATATTGCAATTCCATTTAAGTTTCTTTGCAAAAGGTATATGTTAGCTTTCTTTGGAGATCGGATTTGAGGGTTTAATTTTGGACTTTCGGATTTATTGGAGCTTTGGGCTTTAATTTTTAGGCTTGGAATCATCTGGGACTTGGTCTGATTAGATTCAGGCTTTCGAGTTTGTATTTGGGCTCGTATGGGCTTGATTTCGAATTTTGTTTAAGGTTTTGGTTGAGTTTAGGAAAGCATTAGGTTATGGGCCTTAATTTTGGTGGGATGGATTCAAACTGGGCTCAGTTTTATTGTGAGGCAACTGACGACTTTGGGCTCACCCAAGCCTTGGTTAGCTTTGGGCTTCAAAAGAGGTAAGGATTTGAAGGGTTTAATACACGTGATAATATGAGGTAGTATATATACAAAATAAAATTTTATTTAAAAAAGGAAGCCAATGTATAATGGCACATATTTGATTTCACAAGGGGATTATTTACATAATAGTACATGAATAAAAATTCCTTATACTTACATTCTTTCTGAAAAGAGGAAAGGTATATTTACATGCATACAAAGAAACTCATTACAAATCTAGAAGTTAGAGCCCATGACAGCTCACTTTCATCAGGCCTAGAACTATCTTACATGCGTCACAAAGGATAACAAATGATAAAAGAGAGCAACCAGTGACAAGTATATACATATACAACATAGGACTAATCATTAGATTATATTTATATATGTCATTACTACATAATTTATTATCATGTATATATATATGTGTGTTCAGCTTCATCCTAAGGGGGGAAATATGAACTTTCTTAGTCAGCTCCATATTTATAAAACAAAATCGAAGGACCAACTGTGGTCCGGGGGATGAGGTAGTCAAAACACTTCAAATATATGACACTATCAGTCTTTTGGACCTTTGCTTCTAACTAAGAAATCTCTTAATCAGCAAGCTCAATTTGTTCTGATACCACTTTAATACACCTAGGCGTCTAGGTGTGTATACAAATTTGTTTGAATTATAGCAACTATAAGGACTTAATTGCAAATTTGCACAATTCGAAATTCCTAATGACAGTTGCTACAATTTGAGAAGTATGTATAACAATGTGGTTTAACCAAACTCTAATTGTGGAAGCGTAATAACCAACTAATCAATTCGTCTCAAATAATCAATTTCCTAATTGGCCAACTCAAACAACAATTCACTAATTCCCTAATTAAGCAATTCAAGCACAAATCACACAATGCAATTAGAAATTAATAAATTGAAAGAGAGTGAAGAGTAAAGAGATGGCTCAATCGCGTGTTGACGGAGTTCGGCTTGCACTACGGCCTCGCCTATGTTTCCGGGTCTCCAGCGCCCTCGCTTCTTGCGGTAAAAAGTCTGATCCGCTTCACTAGACAATCGTTGCAAATTACAAGTTGGAATCCAACTTCCTTTACATGCTCCGATAGGATAGTTGGATCCAAGGTTTTCACAAAGCTCACAAATGAAAAATAGAGTAATAGACAATAGAACAATAAATTGGATGCACTAGTTAACTCTCAAAATTCACTAGAGTGGATTAGCTAAATAAAATTGGGAGCTTAGTAAAAGTTTTGGCAAATTAAGACAAGCTCTACAGTGCAATAGTTAATGGCTGTTGGTTTGATTTGGAAAGCTTAAAATTTGATAAGTAGGAAGAAGAAGAAGAAGAAGAAGACCCCTTTTATAGGTTATGAATTATGCAAAAAGTTAGGTCTTCGAAATCTAGCGTTATAATGCTATGTTATGTAAAAAAACATAGCGTTATAACGCTATGATGGATGAAGACAAAATTTCGCACCGTTGGATTTGGATTTTTGTGAAACGTTAACTTAACGTTATAATGCCCAGTGATGTGTAAAACATAGTGTTATAACGCTGAAGCAAGTCAGGACAAATTAGGCCGCAATTTGTAATTTGATTTAGCGTTATAACGCTAAGTCGGGCGTTATAACGCTAAATCAGAATTATCCAGTACTTAGTCAAATTTGGGCAGATGATCACCTTGGCGTTATAATGCCAAAGTGAGCGTTATAATGCCAAGTCTCTAGAAATTATGGTTGAAAATTTTGCTACTAATCAAAACAATATTTTTAAGCAAATTAAATCATTTTGATAATATTTGACAATAGTTAAGATGTAATCTTGATTGTTTGAATTTTTATTTGCTAATTTTCTATTTTAAAAACTTGTTCTCGGGTTTGGATCAATCTGGCGTTATAATGACTGATCTGGCGTTATAACGTCAAGTCTCTGGAATTTGATGTTTGATAATTTTGCTACTAATCCAAATCACCTTTTTGATAAAAACAAAGTTTATATTGATAAACTTAAATAATATTTAAGACATATTCTTGATGTTTTGAAATTTGATTTCTTCTTAATCTATTTAAAAAAATTATTTTAAAAATTTCTATTATCTGTATAACGCCAAAGTTGGTGTTATAACGCTATGTATGAATCACTTTAATACTTAGCCAATTTCGTGATTTCTTGCACTCTAGCGTTATAACACCACATATAGCGTTATAACGGTATTTTCAATTTGGTTTAGAATTTTACTAATTAACTCCCAATTTGTAAATAACTAAAGTTCTAGAGATTAAATCTAATTCATTTCTATAAGATCTTGAATTCTTGAGCTCCAAATCTTCCTTGGTTTAATCTCTTTGCCCTTTTGAACTTGCTTCAAATCCCTACAGTGATTCTTCACCACAAATGCAAATCTTGATGAGATTAAACGTTGTTTTGCAAATCAACAAACTTGAGAAATTATTTGAGGTAACAAGCATCACCATCAGGATTAGTATGATCATCAGAGGAGTTAGTATAACCATCTGAGATGTTAGTATGACCATCAAGGAGTTAGTATGACCATATCCTTAGTTAGTATTAACACATTCTTATATAGTGCAGATTAGACTTGAAACAGTGAAAAAATAGACTTGAAACAACTAGTCTGAACACTTGCTTTATTTCATCTTAACAAATTTTTTATTTAGCATGCGCACCTATTTTATTCAATATGCACACAATTTTCGTACAAAATAGACTTGAAACATCTAGTATGACCAGCAGAGGAGTTAGTATAATCACTTGAGATGTTAGTATGACCATCAAAGAAGTTAGTATGATCATATCCTTAGTTAGTATTAGCACATTACATTCTTGTATAGTGCACATTATTAGCCTGAACACCTCTTTTATTTAGTTTGTGCCTCATTTCTGTGCAAAACATACTTAAAACAGCTAGTATGACCATCAGATGAGTTAATATAACCACTTGAGATGTTAGTATACCATCAAAAGGAGTTAGTATAACCACTTGAGATGTTAGTATACCATCAAAGGAGTTAGTATGACCATATCCTTAGTTAGTATGCATACCTATTTTATTTAGTATGCACACCATTTATGTACAAAACAAACTTAAAACGATGCAAAAAAAAACTTGAAACAACTAGTCTGAGCACTTATTTTATTTAGTCTGAACATTTTTTTATTTAGTCTGAATATATTTTTTATTTAGTCTGTGCTTCATTTTTGTGCATAATTGACTTGAAGCAGTGCAAAAAACAGACCCGAAATAACTAGTTTGAACACCTGTTTTATTTACTCTGAACACCTATTTTATTTAGTCTTAACTAGAATGACCATATTCTTAGTTAGTATGAGCACAAAATAACGTTTGATCTTCGAACAGACGTAACTTTCGACTCTTAACTCCGATTTGCCCGCATGAGCACTTTTCGAAAACGACAAGACACGACGCACACACTTTATCAGGGTGCAACCCCATAACGACGCTGTTTTGATCTCGAAAAATGCTTCTAAAGCCTGCAAATCACATTTTTTAGTTTTTCTGCACTTTTTGCTCAAATTTTCTCAAAAAAATGTTTAAAACAGTGCAAAAACATATTTGAAACAACTAGTATGAAAACATGTTATATTTAGTCTGAATACTTGTTTTATTTAGCCTGCACCCCATGCATTCTATGCAAAACAGACATGAAATAATGCAAAAAAGACTTGAAACAGCTAGTATGAACACCTCTTTCAACTAGTGTGAACACCTGTTTTATTTAGCCTGAACACCTGTTTTATTTAGTTTGTACCTCATTTTGTGCAAAACAGATTTGAAACTGTTGGAATTGAGACAACTAGTCTGAACACCTGTTTTATTTAGTTTGTGCCTAATTTTTTGTGTGCAGAACTAATTTAAACTCTTGAAGCAGTGTAAAAACAAACTTGAAACAACTAGTCTGAACACTTTTTTTATTTAGTCTGAACACATGTTTTATTTAGTCTGAACACCTATTTTATTTAGTCTGCACCCATGCATTCTATGCAAAACATTCTTAATAATGTGTAGGATGAAAACGTTCAGAATAATGCGCGCAATCCAACTTTTCATTTTTTATCCACTTTAACTGTTTGACTTTTCATTTTTAAAAAATATTTAATTATTTGATTATTTTTCTTTTTAAAAAATCAGTTGGAATACTCTACGAAATACAAAAGTTTTTTTTACAGTTAATCAATCAGTGTAAAAAGTTTTTATTTAAGTTACAGTTAATCAATCCCAAGATAGGTTAATATTATCAGTCATTTTACTTTTTAACCTCGAATGAATTAAACGCAATAAATTTTTTCTTCACTAATAGATTGAACCTATGACCTATCTCTGTTCTCCGCTCCGGGTCAAACCTTCTCCTACTCTAATCCTCTATAAATGCCGAAACCTCACCGAATCTCGCATAACAGTTTCGAATCGAAAATAAAGAAATTCTCTCACTTTCATTCCCTCGTTAGCAATCGGAGATTCGAGCTCAAGCTACCATGGCGACCAAGGTGTACATCGTGTAAGCATCTTGATTACTCTCTATGTTTAGTCCATACGCCGTCCGTTGATTACATCGTTTATATCATCCTCTTGTTTTCTTTGGATTTTATCCATGCTTAGTTCAGTTTTGTGCGATTTCTGACAGATTTTTGAAGCAACTAGATATGAATCGATGTTTTACTGGCTTTCTTATTCTTACCCTTGGAAATACACGACTGTCATGAGATGATGAGAAGTAGGTTGAAAGGATCAAGTTATTGATCAATCTGCTATAATACGACCTAATTGTATTCACACGAAAGATTGAGGGGAAAACATAAATTACAAATCGAAGAGTAAGTAAAACGACGGAAACAAAAAATATCTATTCTGGATTTGTTAATTCTCGAATTAAAGTTTGCTTCTCGGTATGAATGATTCAATTAGTTTTGTTGCAATAGCCTAAGCTAGAAAATATGCTATTATTGAAAGAAAAAAGGAAAATCCCTGTAACTGGTGTGAGCTGATTATTAGGATCTAAATCAAATAGTAATCTCTGAACTTAATAACATATTTTGGATTGAAAGGTCTACATCACAATGTTAGGTGTGCAATGTAGGCCTTCTAGATGATTTTAGTGAGTTAATTGGTAGGTGGGTCAATTAGCATGTAAGTCCTTTCTTGCGTAGCTCTGCATAACTTTGATTTATAATCCCTTCGTTGAGGATAAATCACATTTGAGGATAAACTAGCATGTAACTCCACATTATACACATTGTTGTTTTCTAACTTTGATTTATAATCCCTTCGTTTATTTGTATAATGTGGAGTTTATCCTCAAATGTAGTTTCTGTCAGTTGTTTGTTTAATTGAAGAATTTCTTTTGGCTTTACTGTCAAAGAAACTTTATTATCTTAAAGTTCTTACTTTTAAGGATTGATTGGAAAATGCTAAAATCATTTTATTTTGTTAAAGGTGGACGTTAATGCGACATTATAGATTTCTTTTAAGCATAACTTAATATATGAGGTTAGTTGAGAACTTTAAAAGTAGTGAAGCAGCACAATTTGTAATGATTGGATACAACTTTTCTTGTTTCAAACTTATCCTATCTGAATCATTGTCCTTTGCTTTATGTTGATGCTTTCAAGTTTCTTAGAGCATCATATTGCTATTTTATCAAAACCAAAATAAAATAAGTATGCTCATTAGAAGTAGAACAATTATTTTGTATGTGTTTCCTGCATGCTACAATAATGAGGTCTCGCAAGTTTCTGTTCATACGCACTACCATCTCTTGTTTGTGCTTTCTTGAACATTCATGTTAGATCAAAGAGCGAAAAGGGGCCATAATTATGTTGGCTTATGTAACCCATCGAGTTTCCTTCACATCTACTCTTTATAGTTTTTTATTCTTTTGGAGGCAATTTCCTGTTTTACCCGTGCAAAACTCAAAGCTTTTATCTGACCAACTATTGCTTCAAATATTTTATTCAAACTATGGCCAAAACAATTCTGATTTCTATTTCACTTTTTGTGAACAAGGATGGAGAAATCTTTAAGGAAAATATTGGATAAAATAATTCGTCAAGTATAAGAATCGATTAAGGAAAATATAAAAATATGAACTAGTGATAACATTACTTTGTGAAATGGTTATAAACAGATACTATTCCATGTATGGACATGTTGCTAAGCTAGCGGAGGAGATTCAAAAAGGTGCTTCTTCAGTTGAAGGAGTTGAAGTTAAATTGTGGCAGGTCTCTTTTCTATCTTTGCTTCATCCAATATACTTGCGATTTAACTTTTCCTGTCCCAGTTACAAGCTATGAATTGTGTTTTATCTCAATAATTAGTATTTGGAACCAAACATATCTTTGTATGTTGTGTGGAGCAGTGAAGTTGTTATTTGGAACACTGGTAAGGTTTTTTTTTTGACATTGTACTTGTCAGTAGTGTGACCTTTTACTTAACTGTTTGTTTTGGAATATAGGAACAACTTCCTATCCGCACTTGCAGAAAGCATTCACATATTTGCATAGTTGAATTAAAAACCCTTAAGTCAGTTGAGGAAAAAGAACATCTCCATATTCCTTACCAATGGTTTAACATATTTGCACCTCATACTGTGTTCAATAGAACTGATTTCCTCTATATGAAATTACATTATTCCTCAACATATTTTGGAAAAAAAAATCAACTGTATTTACATTGGCAAAAAAGATCTCCGTTTTCGTTTGTTGCATTAAATATTGGTAAGCCAGCTAGGAAAAAAGAACACAAAGGGTTATTTTGTCCTTATTTTTACAGTTTTCTACAGATTTATCATAGTTTTACCTCATCATGTGGCCAAATGGACTTGATTCTTTCTATATTAAATCCATCCACGATTCTTTCTTACCCTTTAGTTCTTTTTCTAAATTTTCCCAAGCTTTTTGTCTAACCGTTGCTTGGAAGAAAACGGTTTCTAGAAGAAAAATACAAGAAAAATGAATATTTCTAGCTTGCTTTTCTTAGTACATTGACTACATTCCCATTCATATGTTGAGATGCTCTACTGCAATTGCAAAACCTCACATGTTATTCAAATGAGGATAAATGGTGTTTTCTGCAAGAGATATGATAAAAATTAAATAATATATAACATTCATCTGTTCTGGAAAATTTCTTTGGATGTGAAACAGGTGCCAGAGACCCTGCCAGAAGATGTTCTAGGCAAGATGGGGGCACCGCCAAAAACTGAAGTGCCAATTATTACTCCCAGTGACCTAGCGGAGGCTGATGGAATTCTGTTTGGGTTCCCAACACGCTTTGGGATGATGTGTGCACAGATGAAGGCCTTCTTTGATGCCACTGGTGGTCTCTGGCGTGAGCAAACGCTTGCTGGCAAGCCTGCTGGGATTTTCTACAGCACTGGCACCCAAGGGGGTGGCCAGGAGACTACCCCGTAAGTACTGCTGAGATTTACTGACAGTTTATAATTATGAATTCTGCAAAATCACCCCATAATCCTGCAATAGTTGCAATTGAGTTGTTAATCTCTCATATTAGTATGACTTGACTTCTTTGATTTTAGGATGCACTGGTAATACATGGGACATGGAGCCATGGTTATGTTAAGCATCATTATTGACTAAATTGCCCCTGCATTCTTTTAATTTAACCAGATTATTTGATACTCAGTTCATTGGTAGGTAAATTTATCACAGTTGTCATCATTGTTTAAGTGAAAAAATGTCAGAATTTAAGTCAGACACCTTTTCTAGTCATCTTAACTAAACACTGAGTGTTATGTGATGAAGTATTAGTCATTATTTCACAACAAATGTATATACTGGTCGTAGCTCGTGAAGGAACCTTCATTCAAAATTGATTTAATGTTTATTCACTTTATTGTTAATCAGGTTGACAGCCATCACTCAGCTGACCCACCACGGGATGCTCTTCGTACCAGTAGGGTACACATTTGGTGCAAAGATGTTTGAGATGGAGCAGGTAAAGGCTGGAAGCCCGTATGGCTCCGGCACATTTGCTGGCGATGGATCCAGGTGGCCCACCACTGTTGAGCTTGAGCAGGCCTTTCACCAGGGCCAGTATTTCGCTGGTATTGCCAAAAAGCTCAAGATTCCTTCAGCCTGATTTGATTAATAGTGAATTCGTTCTAGAGACATTAGCATATTCTTAGAAATAAGTGTCCTGATGTTTGTTTCCAAATGTTGAGTTCGTGTTAGTGTCTTTGTCATGCTCATTGGTTTGCTATACAATTCTTGGTTTCTTATGGTGCTTTTGATACGTTTAGTCTTGTTTTCTGATTATATGAATATTAATATAATTTGTGAGCAGAATTTTTTTTTCTCCGTCATTTGCTGCTGGAAAATTTGCTTTGTTATTATAGAGTTCTTTGTTTAGTAGAAACTTATACACCAGCCTGATAATGACACTATCTACGGCCTAAAATAAGAAGGTATGTTTTGTATCAGATTTGTGAAAATTTCGGGGGTAGTGTCCTTGAGCCCAATTAAGGCCCATCTAACATTTTACCCTGCGATTCTAAAATTTGAACTCAATTTTAATCAATCAATATCCAAACGAGTGAAATACAGGCTACAGCGACAAAGGATAACGTGTCACATTTTAGTTATTTTGCTCGAGTTATATTATCCTTTTATGGTTTTGAAGGCAATGGGCTCTGTTGTGGAGATTTTTTTTTCATTCAT
>CAXKVX010001035.1:0-21624 GCA_964058865.1 Eleocharis quinqueflora | reverse complement strand
TAAACAATTATTAAACTAACAAAAATAAATGAATCGTAAATCCAAATTCCAATTTGAAGTTCAAAAGAAACGAGGATAGCAAATTGTTCGAGTCACATGAATGGTTCGCTCTCAATAATCTTTCTCATATGTGGTATAAATATACCATGCCTCTTTTAATTAGTCAATCGGAGATGACATATGAGATATGACTATATGAGAGAGAGCCATATAAATATATTTTGTTTCGAGTAAAATTATGGTACTTCTGCATGTATTGTACTTGTGCATTCGAATTTTTTAATGTGCGTTGAAATTCGATGCACACGAATCTTCACAAATTTCTATGTACATCAAACGATCCAAATATACAAACACAATCCATTAACTAAGCACTAAGCATTTAGTTTTGCTTTTTTTCTTTTAAATGGTCAATCGGAGATGACATATGAGAGAGAATATTAATACTTGAATTTTTTTTTCTTCCTCTCTCAACCAATTAAATTGAGAGAGACAATCAAAAGAGAATCGAATTCTATTTAATTGCAAAAAGAAAAGAACACTACAAGAAAAAAAGTATTTTGAACCCTCTAATTTAAACCAGTTGATTAAATAACAGGTTTAATATTATTAAGAGGCAGTTTTACAAAATTTCGAACCAGATTTAAATAAAAAAACAGGTTCTACAAAGTACTATAATTCCGTTTTTAAAATTTCGAACCAGTTATTTGTACGCAACAGATTCCAGATTCACATTAGAATCAGTTCCTAGTCATCAACTGATTCTGGGCTCCCATTAAAACCGATTGGTAAATAACAGGTTCTGCCTACTTAGAACCAGTTCTTTGCAAACGACTGGTTCTGCCTACTTATAACCAGTTCTTTGCAAACGACTGGTTCTGCCTACTTAGAACCTGTTTTCTGTTAATAACTGGTTCTAGGTGTTTGACCTAATTCTATATACTAGTGCATAGCCGTGTGAGAGAGAAGAGAGACGCCACAGCCGCCACAATGAGGGAATTGCTACCACAGCCGCCACAACCTTGAACGATTTTTATTCAGGTAAACCTCTCTTTTTCATAGCCATCTTCCAGCTGGATCGTTTCGATAATGGGAGTGCCGTCGTTGGGACATCGCTGCCTCTCTTCCCCTCGTTTCTCTCGTTTAAATCAGGTAAACCTCTCTTTTTTTCTTCCCCTCGTCGCTGATACTGACAGACAATCTTCCCCTCATCGCTGGTACTGACAGAGAACTTTCTCTGTACTATAATTTGTTGGAGTAATATACAAACAAAAATTGTATTGTGTTTGTTTTGTTTTGTATTTGCTGGAGTAATCCACAACCTTGTACGATTTTTATTCAGCGGTCCATAAATGATTCAAAGATTTGGGCCGATCAAATGCTAAATTACCATGGTTTTACTCCTTGCTGTGTACCCAGATTCCAGAATGACAGCAACGTGTGAGAAGAGAAGTTCTTGTGATAACTCATGGTGCTGCATCAAATAATGACATGCTTCATCAATTCAAAACGGTAAGTTTAATTTTCCTGACTTGATGATAAAACAATCAATCTGTTTTATATCGAAAAGAAACATAGACTATATATGTATATATATATATATGCAAATGGAACAATGTAGTTTATTAATATTGTTTTACTCCAATATGTTAAGAATTGGAAATACAGTATATGCATCCACTGGATAGAATGGTAAAGCACAAAATTAACATATATAGGTCCCATTTGATTTTTCTGGCCGTATTTATTTTCACTATTGATCTTTTTTTTTGTTATTCATATATATGAATTATTTTTATCTATCTTATATTAAAACATAATGTTAAACAATGCAAATTTTGTTAACATGTCATAATTATATTTTATGTATAGTTTCCATTTGTTTAATTTTTTTGCAGGCGCTCCATCCACCTCCAAACGAGAGAGATGCTTATTCTAAAGCTGATATTGAAGATGTGAAACAATTACTCTTCAATTTTATTAGAAAAAAAGTTTGTTAGGAGATGGATGTTTTATATTTTAATGTTGTATATTCTATTTTGGTACAAAAATTATTATGTTGATAATTAGTAATATGATTGTGTAATACATAATTTTGTAAATCAAAATTATATGAATTTATTAATTTTGTGTTTTATTGTATACATATATGTGTTATATGAATGTTTCAACAATGGGCAGCATAAAAAATCGATATTTTTTTTTTAAATATTTCCATAAATTTAGAAACAGTTGCTATGTTCGGACAGCTTCTAAAATATACATTTAGAACCAGTTGGTAATGAACAAGCGGTTCTACATATATGTTTAGAACCTGTTATTAGTTAACAAGCGTTTCTGAATATACGTTTAGAACTAGTTGCTAAGGAAAAACAGCTTCTATAGTTATATTTTAAAAACTGATGATACTAACCAACTGGTTCTAAGACCCTTTAATTCGTTAGTAATCTTAGAACCAGTTTTCTAATGATTTAGAAACCCCCCTCTTTGCTCTTTGCTACCTATTGTAGAACTGATTTTAATTGCATATTTTAACAGGTTTTAATTACATTTTTTGGTGTAGTGGAAATTGAGACAACAAAAAGAATGATTCTTTTGACCCAAGCGGCATTTTGTTGCCCTCTTTTGCCGGTTGGGTTGAAGATGAGAGAGAGAGGATATAATAATGCGACAAGATATAATTCGTCATAATTATGACGCAATAAGAGAGAAAATTTAGTAAACTGTTTAAAAATATAAATGATACAGCACCTCTTTAAATTTGATGTTTCTTTTTAGGAAAATATTCCAGAACAGGACATTTTCTGTCGTTGAACGGCTTCGGTTGTCAATCTCCGTTAAATTACTTCTGATGTCCAGTTTATTTCTAGCGATCCGCATCTTTCATGTCTCTCTCGCGAGCGTGCGTCATTACTCTATCTTCGAGACCTATTTCTCTCTCAAACTTCAACTTTCTGTTGTTATGAATGTTAATTGAAAACGTCAGCATACAAATATGGTTGTCAGGCACGTTATTTTAGTTGGCATGCATGTTAGTTGATTTACTATGCATACTTATTTGGTTATGCATGTTAATTGAAAACGCTAACATACAAAATAGATTGTCAGACATGTTATTCTAGTTGTCATGCATGTTGATTGATTTTACTATGCATACTTATTTTAGTTATGCATGTTAATTGAAAACGCCAACATACAAAATATGGTTGTCACACATGTAGTTGTCATGCATGTTGATTGATTTTACTATGCATACTTATTTTGGTTATGCATGTTAATTAAAAACACATGTATACTAATTTGGTTGCCATGCTTATTATACTAGTTGTTATGCATGTTATTCTAGTTGATATTAGAGTTTCAAATAAACCCGGACATGTCGACCCGCCCCGTGGTCCTACTCGTGCCCAACTCGTGATCGACCCGACCCGATTCGAGGTGCAAACCCACCCTGACCCGTGGAAAAAAAACCCTGTGGATCTAGATGAGGCGGGGAGCCCCATTTTCCTCGAAACCCGTCCCAATGCGTGACCTGTCAAACCCGTGACCTGACTCGACCCGTCCCGTGGCAAACCCATCGGGAACCCGCCCGACCCGTGCCAAACCAGTGCCAACTTGTGATAACCCGTTCCATACCCGTGTGAACTCGCCCGGCCCTTGCCAACCCGTAATAAACCAGTTACAACCCGTGATAAAACCGTGATAATTTCGTGACAAACCCGTGACAAACCCGTGATAAAATCGTGATAAATCCGTGACAAACCCATTATAAACCCGCCCGAACACGTGTTACCTGTGACAAATTCAAAAAATAAAAAAAATTTAGAAAAAATTCAAAAAAATAAAAATATGGCAGAAAATAAATTAAAAAAAACTCGCCCCGCCCAGACCCGTGACCCGATCCGCCCAAACTCGTGGCCGTCCAACCCTTCCGGGTTTACCATGGGTTGGGTTGTCCCTTGCCTTATCGGACCCGTGATAACCCGTCCGATCGTACCCGTGGACCCGTGGATTCGCCCGGGTATTGGTGTTGGTGTTGTTCCGTAAGTTTTTATATTAGAAGAAACAAGTCTCTATATTGTGACAATTAAGTCTTTATATTACAAAAGAAATCTTTTTATTTAAAAATCCAGCAACATTGTTGCAAAATTGGAACCTATAAGTCTTTATATTAGAACAAGCAAGTCTTTATACTGTGACAATTAAGTCTTTATATTACAACATACAAGTCTTTATATTTATAAATGCAGTAGAACTGCTGCAAAATTGAAACCTTCGACTATTTATATTAGAACAAACAAGTCTTTACATATTGACAATCAAGTATTTACATTATAACAAGCAAGTCTTTATATATTGACAAGCAAGTCTTTATATATTGACAAGCAAGTCTTTATTTTAAAATTATTGCTAAATTGCAGAAATTGCTGCAAAACTGCGGCCAAATTGCAGAAAAATTACGGGAAATTTGCAGACAAATTGCAGAAAAATTGCAGCCAAATTACAACAAAATTGAATTAAAATACAGTTTTTATGAATATAAAGACTTCAACGAGCAACTATTAGGACTACGGGGTATTTATATAAAGACTTTGTAAAACCCGTAAAATTTGAACAGCTTAAAATCATGAGTTTATAATAAAATTTAAGAGATCAGTAAGTGACATAACCGAAGGCATGAAATGAAGGATAGAAATACGTGTATATATATATATATATATATATATACCTCACAACGATAAATTTTTGTACACATGCCGAATTAAATAAATAAACTACCTGATAACGGGTGCTCATAAGCCACAGAGAATTCCGTCCATCCTAACTCTCCTCTTCCCTATACCATTTTCCTCTTTTCCCACATGGCACACTTCCCTATGCCGACAGCACACCTCCTCTCACTCACCTAGAATTCCACTGCCACTCTCTCTCTCTGCATTAAAGACCTCCCTGACAACTCTAGAAAAAAAAAGGGCAACCCCCTTCTTTCTTACTCTCTCTCCTGCGGGATACATTTAATACCCATCTTGTCTGTCCCTTTCCCGATCTCTCTCCTCCCTCTCCTCTCTATTTTCTTTTCCCGTTCCTTCCCTCTGTCTGTGCTCGGTACCCCCTTTTTCTGCCTCTTCGTCCTTGCACATTTAATTCCCCTGTCACTTTTTCTTCTCTGTCGCACTTACTCCCAGCTCCCCTCGCGACAATGGAGAAAGACCATTGGCCTCTCCACTCTACCCTCTGGAGCACGCTCAGCCTTTACTCTTTTTCTGTCACATCGGCGTACCTCCCTTCTGCCTCACGGAGGACACTCGCTTTCATTATGACTCTTACACGCGCCGATTTAAACCAGAGGGTTAAGTCTCGGCTTGACATCTGTACCCCTTTCATCATTTCGACTCTTACACGAACCCCCTAGACTCTGACAGAAGCCCTTAACGCATGTGCCCCCTAATACCTCGCTTATAAATACAGCACCCCCCTGTTTATTCCCTTTGGTTGCCTGACTTCTCATGTGCTGAGATAGCTTCTGAAAGTATTTTTTTTTCCTAAGTTCGAAATCGTTACGAAAGTCGGAAGAGGCGAGGCAAACAGAAGGGGAAAAAAGGGGGGATAGTCGAACCCTACCAGGGTGTAGTAATATTGCTCTCTGACTCTAATCGTTTCTTCTGCCCCTTACTGGTAAACGCATCAAACCTAGAAATGTTTCACTTTGTTGCTTTATTTCGTTGCCTTGTGTTCGTGTTTGCTGTGTGATGCTTGGTGGTTATGCTCTGACTCTGTGCTGGTCTGATTTCTTGTTCTGTGGCTTGCCGATTTATGTGGTTCATTGGTGGTGCTGGGAATTCGGATCAGTAGCGTTACTGGGTTCTAGAGTTGCTTTGAGTTGTCTGTCTCTGGCATTTTGTTTACTAGCCCTATTTCTAATTCTAATATTGACTTGGGTTGGCAAATCTGTCGACTGTCTGGTACACTGGTAAACTAAACCAGCCCTAGGCCATCGAGCCTATCTGTGATTGCGAATGTTTAGCATGCTGCTATGATACTGATGTACCAGAACTGGTACCCGTACTGATACCCCTATTTTTTTGGCTAAATTTTGTTGCTTGCTGTTTTGATTTCGGGTCGTGAGTGTTGGGACTGGCCCAGTTAAAGCTATTATGCGACATTCATTAGGCCTTAAATGGACCCTTAGGAATAAATGAATAAATCTTTGGGCTTTAAGCCAATGGACCCTTATTGGACCTTTAATAAAATAAAATGGGCCAGTGGGCCTATTAGACCCACGGGGTCCAGCAGGTACTACACGACCTTAATAAGTAAAATAACAAACAAATAAACAAGGTTATAAGTAATTATGGGCTTGGGCCCTAACTAGGCCGAGTCGGGTATAGAAACAGATATTACACGGTTGGAGGCCCTACCCATAATACTTACTAACTAGACCCAAGGAATAAGGGACCGAGAAAGGTATAAATTGGGAAATGACGATTATAAGCCCGTGCAGCGAGAGCTACGGCGATGACGTATGAGTCTCGGGCTTCCGATCCCACACAGGATTAACACAAACAAACATTAAATAATTAAAAATAACCAACTTGTGTTTCTATATATTTTCTATACTATATTTATCACAATAAGCAATATAACGTATAATATACGGCTCAATTACATAGTAGGATAGTAGTTTGGCACGACGTCGTATTTGACATGATGACACTTGAGTTATTAATAATGCGTAACGAATAAATTAAGTAACTAAACTTGACATAATACTAAACAATATAATTAAGTAATTATAAGTGTTACTAAGTGTAATGTATAGATATAAATATATATATATATATATAGATATATATATATACACAAATATATATATAAAATAACCAAATAATAAATTACATATATACGAGCATGTATATAAGTTTATATATGATTATATGTTTATACATATATATATATATATATATGTATATATACTTATATATGAACTTATATATATAAATATATATTTAATTAAGTACACTCGAATCACCACCAACCATATTGAACTAAGTATAATTATATAAATAATACTATATATTGATCAATTTCTCTATAAGCGTAATATCAATACACATTGATACTTATTAGGATTTATTTTATCTTCTTCTTTACTTAGCCTAATTAAAAGTCCAACTAAAAGTGGTTGATTCTATAACATGTTTTCATCGTGATGTGCTTTATTTAGGTTCTGTAAGATATCGTCCTGACGTCATAATAAATAATGGGATTAGTAATGCACCTAGAATAACACCTAAAGAAATAGAGACATGTGTTTCATGCACCCACTCGTCATGCAGCACAGACACTGCACGCGGGATTTGACTAAGTAGAATTATTAAAGAAATTATATTAGGAGCATCAAGGACGTCTCAAACGCCCGTACCTTTCATGTAAATTCTTTTTAGAAATAATCCTTCGACTAACTAAACAAAACCCCGAAATAAATAAATAGGAGACCTAGTCGACTCGGACCCGCACACAGGGGACGAGACTGACGCAGCTGCATACAACGCTGAGGTCAGCGTGGACGCAGCAGATCCTTCGATTGAGTAGCTAGCGCTTCTTTCCAGGTGTGGATTCCTGGGGATTATATTCCTTTCTCTCTTCTTTAGGACCTACCAGTCTTACCTAAATTGAACTGCAGTACCAAATTTCCAACAACTTATAATCAGGCCCGTAGATCTTGAACTGTCATGAATTCATATTGGTAACTGAACCAACTATTTTGACCAACCTGCATTGCATGTCACCTGCATTCATATTGCACGCGAGATCTGTTATATGGATCGTATAGGCTATTAGACTACTTATAGGTAGATGCGTATCAAATATTATTTATATATTCTCGTTGGGAGTGATGAGAGTCGGGCCGGTGAGTCTAGCTAGGACGGATGTAGTCTGGGGGCATCGTGAGGATGGATTACGTACGGTAAACGGTTTCGCCCGTGGGGTCCATTTCTCGGGATGTCCCTAAGGACATTCGACCACTGCTCACCATCGATGACCATCACTTGGTGGCTCGTAGTGCCAGTTCGAGTGTTTGATTTTCAAGATCCTTACTAGTATAAATATTATAATATCTTCCTTTGAGTGATTAAGGTTCGGTTTCTCAGTTTAGAGTATGCGTGTCATATGTGACGTATTGGAGCTATTCCGTTCTTATATATTTCTATTTAGCCGATGTTTCGGGATCTCCTAATATTCGAAGGACTTCCTCCTTTGGCCCCTGGTTGGTACAGAGGAAGTCTGGGGCTCCCCTTTGGCCCCTGGTTGGTACAGGGAGTTCCATTTTATTATTGTTACTCAAACGGGTAGTCGGTTCCTTATTTCCGTATGACGGCTGAGACCGAGAGTTTAATTTATTTTCTTATCTTTTGTGAGGGTAGGCTTCTCGGTTCGCTTTTTGATCGAGTGTGTGCTTTTATAGCCGCTCTGCATTTACCAGGGCGTTTCGTTCTGGAAACTCAGATTTTAGTTAGGCTGTGGTTGATTTGAGACCCGTCCAACGATTACGTTGGGCCTGTGGTTGATCTGGGACCCGCCTAACAATACCCTTAGACTTGTGGTTACGACCCGTCTGAGGGGGCGAATCCTGAAGTCCTACAACCGGGGTTTTCTAATTTGGCAAATCGTTTCTTTGTCTGGGAGCCTTGATATTAATCATCTTACTACCTATATATACTATTATTCCTCATGATGTTTTGGGTTTCTTTCTCGTATCGTCATTTGGATAGACTTAGACATTAAATTGATTAATGGTGGACAAATACACATTTAGGTGTAGCATTTAAATGTTAGTCAATCTCAGTAAAAGTGAATGGTCCAACCTTGAATCGGATATAATCTCAAAGGCTGGACCTTAATCCACACTGAGTAAAATTTTATAATTTACTCACGTTCCACGGTTGGTTGTGGGGTCCAGGTAAGGAGCAGGAGTTCTTTTGCTGTCTAGAGGAGAGCGCTAGGATGGAGTCTCCAGCGTCTTTCGTTTTGAGGATCAATCCATTTGTTTTCTTTTATTCCTTTTGTTAGGATTAGTGTGTAGTAGGTTAGCTAGGGTCGGTCCCACATCCTTTGATGGGATCGCCCTCTTTAGTATGTATTTTACTTTTGTTTTGCTTCCGCTGTAAACCTTGTATCCAGACGTTGGATTATATATATGTATTTGTTGGATGTTCATGTATTGTGTGTGAAATGTGTGTGCTTTTCCTAATATTAAGTATAATAAGCTATTTTTATTGATATTTCTAAGTGGTCAACTAAGCCTTTCGTGTACTTGAAATCAAGTACACGTGGCGGGATTAACACCCCTAAGTTAGTCATTATTTCTGGGGTGTGACATCCTTCGGTGGTATCAGAGCCAGGTTGTTTAGTCGTGCTAAGACACGATGTCAGTCATGTATTAAAGTGGCCACCTGTGTTTGAGGCTGAAGTCAGTATAGCACACATAACAATACATGCCATCCGCTTAGGTCTAAGTGAGGGTAGGTTATAGGATTTCGTAAATAGTGACTCGTAACGCGATATCTTTCGTTTGTTACTTTGGCAGTTGATATCTAGACCATTTGGTAAGTTGAGATCGAGCCCAGTAATGACGTTCGAGTACGAGTTCAGTAGCACTCGGCGGTTTCTCATGTCAGCGCGAGACGTACATTTGTTACGATCACAATTCTTGCAAAAACACGGGGACCGTCAGATTTGGTGTGAAAGATGTCGGCTCCGCGACGACATTTGTTCGTTTTATCAGCACCGGGCTGCGGAGACTCAACTTCATGTCATAAGACTCAATACCAAGGCAAACGAAAGATTTAGACTCAATGATGAACGTAAACAGACCATAAAGACAACCTGTAATAACCTTATTAATTACTCTATTGTTCCAGATCTCCAGTTCTTACATCATGGTCCGCACTAGGAGTTTTCAGGCTCACCCGGACCCAGCTGATTCTGCTCCAGTCCCTGGGGGTTCTTCTGCCCGTCCTAGGGCCCCCCTTGTCCCCATGCCACCCCGTGTTGATGCGAGGGAGGGTGACCTTCGTGATACAGCCAGTTCTAACCACCCTTCACGTACAGCTTTAGGTCCTCACACCGGATCTATCCCCCCTCCACCACCCATTCCATCAGGGGTCATACCCGAGAGGGCGGCCTCTGTTCACACCACCCCTTCGAGGCAGGCTCCTCCCCCGGTTCCCCCTCACCTTGTGGCTAGGGACCAGCTCGCGGTACATCCGCAGCAGGTACCTCAGCCACCACCCCCCATCGTGTTTGCGCCTGGCACGGACCCAGCCCAGCTTATGCAGGCTTTCTTTGCTGGGTTGGCCCAGTTTACTGCTCAGGCGAGCTCTTCCGAGACTCATCCTGCACGAGACCCTTTCTTGCAGGCTTTACGAGAGTTCGAGCGGCATCATACCCCCAGGTATGATGGCAGCGGCGGTTACGATGCCGCGGAAGAGTGGCTTGCGTCTGTACAGGCCACCTTCCAGTTGTCTCGTACTCCCGAGGCCCTTATGGCCGAGCTGGCGACCACCTTGTTCGAGCGAGATGCTCGACACTGGTGGGCGACCCAGGAGCCTCAGCACATTGGAGGCGTCCGAGCGATGTCATGGGAGCATTTCTCGGATCGCTTTCGTGCTAGGTTCATGGGAGAGTATCAGCTCTCAGCATTACGCCACCGCTTCGAGACCCTGACACAGGGGTCTCGTACAGCGCGTCAGTATGGGGAGTTGTTCATTAGACTCTCCCGTTATGCACCAGATTTGATAGCAGACCCATCCCGTTGCCGAGCACGTTTCATCAGAGGCTTCCATCCAGCCCTCGCGAGCGTGCTCGATATTTACCCTGGTACCTCGATAGAGTTCTTGTTGGATAAGGCTGAGTACCAGGAGGGCCTCATCGGTGCACGGGCGGCAGCCCGTAATGTCCGACCACGCACCGATGGAGCCTCCCCCTCCACTCCTACCCCACCTACTCCCTTGCCTAGTCGGAGGCCTCAGCAGTACCCTCCGAGACCTTTTCAGTCACAGCCAAGACCATCTCAGCCGAGACATCTTCCCGCACGACCCGGAGTCTGCCACTACTGTCGGCAGCCCGGTCATTGGGCACCTGAGTGCCCAAACCGCACTACCCGAACCACTCCCGCAGTGGTACGTCCACCACTTCCGCCAGTTGGACGAGGCGCGCCAGCCCCGCCTCGAGGCGGAGCGCGCGGAGGACGAGCACCAGTTGCACGTCCGGTGGCCCGAGTCCATGCCTTGGTGTCTGACGAGACTACTCCTGAGGACCCCGGCGAGGAGTATGCCTACGAGGAGACTCCAGACACCACACTCATTGCAGGTATGCTTTACATTTCAGGCTGCCCCGCTTTTGTACTTATCGATACAGGGGCTAGCCATTCTTTCGTAGCTACTAGGTACGTTAGGACTCACGACTGGCCCACTAACGGCAGGACACGAGTTATGGAGGTGCAGACTCCCCTTGGGAAGTCTGTCATTGTAGATCGTGTCTGTCGTGACCGGTTAGTAAGGATCGCGGGAAGAGACCTACCCGTGACCCTTACTGTACTCGACCTCCGAGATTTTGACGTGATACTCGGACTCGATTGGTTGACTACCCATCGAGCGGTAGTCGATTGTGAGAGGCGTAGTGTGAGATTTGGTGGTGTCACCTCCGAGCCATATTATTTTCGTGGTACCCATCCCAGTTCGCGAGTGCCCGTTATATCTGCCCTTCGGGCGAAGCATCTCATTTCGTCGGGATGCGAGTATTACTTGGCATCTGTCGTTTCGACGGATGCTAAGGAGGTAGATATAGCTACCATCCCTGTCGTGAGTGAGTTTTCTGACGTATTTCCCATCGACTTACCCGGCTTACCCCCACGGCGAGACGTGGAGTTCTGCATAGAACTCCAGCCGGGCACGACGCCCGTGGCTCGTGCCCCTTATCGCATGGCCCCCGCAGAGCTGCGGGAGCTGAAGACCCAGTTGGAGGAACTCTTGGAGAAGGGTTTCATCCGACCGAGCACCTCACCTTGGGGTGCTCCAGTCTTGTTCGTGCGCAAGAAGGATGGTACCTTGCGCCTATGCATAGACTATCGGGAGTTGAACAAGGTCACCGTGCCGAATCGGTATCCACTACCTCGGATCGATGACTTGTTCGATCAGTTGCAGGGGTCGCAGATGTACTCCAAGATCGATTTACGATCTGGCTTTTCGTACCAGATACGGACACTACGAGTTCTTGGTCATGTCCTTCGGACTGACGAACGCGCCCGCATACTTCATGGGCCTCATGAATAACGTGTTCGCAGATTTTCTGGACCAGTTCGTAGTGGTCTTTATAGATGACATACTCGTCTATTCGCGTACCCGTGACGAGCATGCACGCCATCTTAGGATGGTGCTGCAACGCTTGCGAGAGCACAAGCTTTATGCGAAGCTCTCCAAGTGCGAGTTTTGGCTTGAGCAGGTCGCGTTCCTTGGACACATAGTGTCCAAGGAAGGACTTGCGGTGGATCCGCAGAAGGTCGCTGCGGTCACTGAGTGGCAGCCTCCGACCACTCAGACCGAGATACGTAGTTTCCTAGGGCTCGCAGGATACTATAGGAGGTTTGTCGAGGGATTTTCAGCGCTAGCAGCACCCTTGACACAACTGTTACAGAAGGGTATCCGCTTTGAGTGGACCCCTGAGAGACAGCAGAGTTTCGAGGAGCTCAAGAGACGTCTCGTATCTGCTCCAGTATTAGCCATGCCCGTACCAGATCTAGAGTACGCAGTGTATACAGATGCGTCTCGACTTGGACTTGGTTGCGTTTTGATGCAGGACGGCCACGTCATCGCATACGCGTCACGACAGCTTAGACCTCACGAGAGGAACTACCCGACCCACGATCTCGAGTTGGCCGCCGTGATCTTCGCCCTGAAGATCTGGCGCCACTACTTATACGGGGCCACGTGTAAGATCTTCACCGATCATAAGAGCCTTAAGTATGTGTTTACACAACGTGAGCTCAACCTACGCCAGAGGCGTTGGCTTGAGCTCATGAAGGATTATGAGATGGAGATCTTGTACCACCCGGGCAAGGCCAATGTCGTGGCCGATGCCCTTAGTAGAAAGAGTAGCGCCAGCGCCAACTTGGCGACTCTTTTTACTGATCAGCACCATCTCATCGAGGACATGCGACGTTTGGACCTGATGGTGACAGTGTCAGATAGGATCTCATCCGATCCCGGACTCTCCGATGTGGCTATGGTCGCACCTTTGACCATTCAGCCTACACTACGGGATGAGATCCGGCAGGCTCAGGCTTCCGACCCTCTACTCGAGAGGTACATGACCCGTGTACCCCTAGGCACCGCGCCTCGATTCCACATTGCCGAGGACGGAGCCTTACTCTTCGACGATCGACTTTGCGTACCCAAAGTCGCGTCTCTGAAAGACAAGATCCTTTCAGAAGCACACGACTCGGGCTACGCTATTCATCCCGGCGAGACCAAGATGTATCAGACGTTACGGAGACACTTCTGGTGGAAGAAGATGCACCGAGAGGTAGCCCAGTATGTGGCTAAGTGCTTGACCTGTCAGAAGGTCAAGGCTGAGCGTAAGAGACCCGCAGGACTCCTACACCCATTACCGAAGTCTCAGCGCAAATTCGATATTATTACTATGGACTTCGTGACAGGACTACCTAGATCCCAGAAGCATCTTAATGCTGTCTGGGTGATCGTCGACACGTTGACGAAGGTAGCTCGGTTCATACCCTACCGCTACGGGATGTCGCCGGAGCAGATGGCGAGCGTATACTTGCGAGAGCAGTTCCGACATCATGGGGCGCCGACTCAGATCATCTCTGATAGAGACACACGATTTACTTCTCATTTTTGGACACGTTTCCAGGAGGCATTAGGCACGACCTTGAGCTTCAGTACCGCCTACCACCCGCAGACTGATGGTCAGTCTGAGCGTACCATACAGACATTGGAGGACATGCTACGTGCATGTGCGATCTCCATGGGCGGAGACTGGGAGTCTCATCTCAGCTCCGCCGAGTTCGCGTATAACAGTAGTTACCACGCGTCTATCGGTATGTCTCCCTTCGAGGCTTTGTACGGCCAGCCAGTCCGTACTCCTTTGTGTTGGGGTCCTCATAGTACGTACACCCCTACACCATCCGAGCTCGTGAATGAGAGTACAGAGACGATCAGACTCATTCACGAGCGACTTAGGACCGCGCAGGATCGGCAGAAGAAGTATGCCGATCCGAAACGACGAGACGTGCAGTTCACCGTTGGTGAGCATGCATTGTTGAGAGTGTCGCCCACCAAGGGCGTAGTGAGGTTCGGTGTTAAGGGGAAGCTTGCACCCCGCTACATCGGACCTTTCCTTATTTTAGAGCGAGTTGGACCGTGTGCCTTTCGACTTGCTCTCCCTCCTTCCCTATCGGGTGTACATAACGTCTTTCACATATCACAGTTGAGGCGTTATGTACCTGACCCATCTCACGTACTTCAGGTAGAGCCCCTTCAGATCGTGAGGGAATTGACCTTTAGGGAGCAGCCTCTGCGCATCTTAGATACACGTGAGACTCGTCTTCGCAGACGGTCTATTCCTCGAGTTCTTGTCCAGTGGGAGCACCACACCCCTCGTGAGGCTACATGGGAGCTCGAGAGTGAGATGCGTGAGAAGTACCCTGACCTCTTTTCTACCTGAGATCCATTTTGTTTCGGGACGAAACTTCTTTTAAGGGGGGGAGGATGTAAAACCCGTAAAATTTGAACAGCTTAAAATCATGAGTTTATAATAAAATTTAAGAGATCAGTAAGTGACATAACCGAAGGCATGAAATGAAGGATAGAAATACGTGTATATATATATATATATATATATATATACCTCACAACGATAAATTTTTGTACACATGCCGAATTAAATAAATAAACTACCTGATAACGGGTGCTCATAAGCCACAGAGAATTCCGTCCATCCTAACTCTCCTCTTCCCTATACCATTTTCCTCTTTTCCCACATGGCACACTTCCCTATGCCGACAGCACACCTCCTCTCACTCACCTAGAATTCCACTGCCACTCTCTCTCTCTGCATTAAAGACCTCCCTGACAACTCTAGAAAAAAAAAAGGGCAACCCCCTTCTTTCTTACTCTCTCTCCTGCGGGATACATTTAATACCCATCTTGTCTGTCCCTTTCCCGATCTCTCTCCTCCCTCTCCTCTCTATTTTCTTTTCCCGTTCCTTCCCTCTGTCTGTGCTCGGTACCCCCTTTTTCTGCCTCTTCGTCCTTGCACATTTAATTCCCCTGTCACTTTTTCTTCTCTGTCGCACTTACTCCCAGCTCCCCTCGCGACAATGGAGAAAGACCATTGGCCTCTCCACTCTACCCTCTGGAGCACGCTCAGCCTTTACTCTTTTTCTGTCACATCGGCGTACCTCCCTTCTGCCTCACGGAGGACACTCGCTTTCATTATGACTCTTACACGCGCCGATTTAAACCAGAGGGTTAAGTCTCGGCTTGACATCTGTACCCCTTTCATCATTTCGACTCTTACACGAACCCCCTAGACTCTGACAGAAGCCCTTAACGCATGTGCCCCCTAATACCTCGCTTATAAATACAGCACCCCCCTGTTTATTCCCTTTGGTTGCCTGACTTCTCATGTGCTGAGATAGCTTCTGAAAGTATTTTTTTTTCCTAAGTTCGAAATCGTTACGAAAGTCGGAAGAGGCGAGGCAAACAGAAGGGGAAAAAAGGGGGGATAGTCGAACCCTACCAGGGTGTAGTAATCTTGCTCTCTGACTCTAATCGTTTCTTCTGCCCCTTACTGGTAAACGCATCAAACCTAGAAATGTTTCACTTTGTTGCTTTATTTCGTTGCCTTGTGTTCGTGTTTGCTGTGTGATGCTTGGTGGTTATGCTCTGACTCTGTGCTGGTCTGATTTCTTGTTCTGTGGCTTGCCGATTTATGTGGTTCATTGGTGGTGCTGGGAATTCGGATCAGTAGCGTTACTGGGTTCTAGAGTTGCTTTGAGTTGTCTGTCTCTGGCATTTTGTTTACTAGCCCTATTTCTAATTCTAATATTGACTTGGGTTGGCAAATCTGTCGACTGTCTGGTACACTGGTAAACTAAACCAGCCCTAGGCCATCGAGCCTATCTGTGATTGCGAATGTTTAGCATGCTGCTATGATACTGATGTACCAGAACTGGTACCCGTACTGATACCCCTATTTTTCTGGCTAAATTTTGTTGCTTGCTGTTTTGATTTCGGGTCGTGAGTGTTGGGACTGGGCCAGAGGTGACGACTGGCCCAGTTAAAGCTATTATGCGACATTCATTAGGCCTTAAATGGACCCTTAGGAATAAATGAATAAATCTTTGGGCTTTAAGCCAATGGACCCTTATTGGACCTTTAATAAAATAAAATGGGCCAGTGGGCCTATTAGACCCACGGGGTCCAGCAGGTACTACACGACCTTAATAAGTAAAATAACAAACAAATAAACAAGGTTATAAGTAATTATGGGCTTGGGCCCTAACTAGGCCGAGTCGGGTATAGAAACAGATATTACACGGTTGGAGGCCCTACCCATAATACTTACTAACTAGACCCAAGGAATAAGGGACCGAGAAAGGTATAAATTGGGAAATGACGATTATAAGCCCGTGCAGCGAGAGCTACGGCGATGACGTATGAGTCTCGGGCTTCCGATCCCACACAGGATTAACACAAACAAACATTAAATAATTAAAAATAACCAACTTGTGTTTCTATATATTTTCTATACTATATTTATCACAATAAGCAATATAACGTATAATATACGGCTCAATTACATAGTAGGATAGTAGTTTGGCACGACGTCGTATTTGACATGATGACACTTGAGTTATTAATAATGCGTAACGAATAAATTAAGTAACTAAACTTGACATAATACTAAACAATATAATTAAGTAATTATAAGTGTTACTAAGTGTAATGTATAGATATAAATATATATATATATATATAGATATATATATATACACAAATATATATATAAAATAACCAAATAATAAATTACATATATACGAGCATGTATATAAGTTTATATATGATTATATGTTTATACATATATATATATATATATGTATATATACTTATATATGAACTTATATATATAAATATATATTTAATTAAGTACACTCGAATCACCACCAACCATATTGAACTAAGTATAATTATATAAATAATACTATATATTGATCAATTTCTCTATAAGCGTAATATCAATACACATTGATACTTATTAGGATTTATTTTATCTTCTTCTTTACTTAGCCTAATTAAAAGTCCAACTAAAAGTGGTTGATTCTATAACATGTTTTCATCGTGATGTGCTTTATTTAGGTTCTGTAAGATATCGTCCTGACGTCATAATAAATAATGGGATTAGTAATGCACCTAGAATAACACCTAAAGAAATAGAGACATGTGTTTCATGCACCCACTCGTCATGCAGCACAGACACTGCACGCGGGATTTGACTAAGTAGAATTATTAAAGAAATTATATTAGGAGCATCAAGGACGTCTCAAACGCCCGTACCTTTCATGTAAATTCTTTTTAGAAATAATCCTTCGACTAACTAAACAAAACCCCGAAATAAATAAATAGGAGACCTAGTCGACTCGGACCCGCACACAGGGGACGAGACTGACGCAGCTGCATACAACGCTGAGGTCAGCGTGGACGCAGCAGATCCTTCGATTGAGTAGCTAGCGCTTCTTTCCAGGTGTGGATTCCTGGGGATTATATTCCTTTCTCTCTTCTTTAGGACCTACCAGTCTTACCTAAATTGAACTGCAGTACCAAATTTCCAACAACTTATAATCAGGCCCGTAGATCTTGAACTGTCATGAATTCATATTGGTAACTGAACCAACTATTTTGACCAACCTGCATTGCATGTCACCTGCATTCATATTGCACGCGAGATCTGTTATATGGATCGTATAGGCTATTAGACTACTTATAGGTAGATGCGTATCAAATATTATTTATATATTCTCGTTGGGAGTGATGAGAGTCGGGCCGGTGAGTCTAGCTAGGACGGATGTAGTCTGGGGGCATCGTGAGGATGGATTACGTACGGTAAACGGTTTCGCCCGTGGGGTCCATTTCTCGGGATGTCCCTAAGGACATTCGACCACTGCTCACCATCGATGACCATCACTTGGTGGCTCGTAGTGCCAGTTCGAGTGTTTGATTTTCAAGATCCTTACTAGTATAAATATTATAATATCTTCCTTTGAGTGATTAAGGTTCGGTTTCTCAGTTTAGAGTATGCGTGTCATATGTGACGTATTGGAGCTATTCCGTTCTTATATATTTCTATTTAGCCGATGTTTCGGGATCTCCTAATATTCGAAGGACTTCCTCCTTTGGCCCCTGGTTGGTACAGAGGAAGTCTGGGGCTCCCCTTTGGCCCCTGGTTGGTACAGGGAGTTCCCTTTTATTATTGTTACTCAAACGGGTAGTCGGTTCCTTATTTCCGTATGACGGCTGAGACCGAGAGTTTAATTTATTTTCTTATCTTTTGTGAGGGTAGGCTTCTCGGTTCGCTTTTTGATCGAGTGTGTGCTTTTATAGCCGCTCTGCATTTACCAGGGCGTTTCGTTCTGGAAACTCAGATTTTAGTTAGGCTGTGGTTGATTTGAGACCCGTCCAACGATTACGTTGGACCTGTGGTTGATCTGGGACCCGCCTAACAATACCCTTAGACTTGTGGTTACGACCCGTCTGAGGGGGCGAATCCTGAAGTCCTACAACCGGGGTTTTCTAATTTGGCAAATCGTTTCTTTGTCTGGGAGCCTTGATATTAATCATCTTACTACCTATATATACTATTATTCCTCATGATGTTTTGGGTTTCTTTCTCGTATCGTCATTTGGATAGACTTAGACATTAAATTGATTAATGGTGGACAAATACACATTTAGGTGTAGCATTTAAATGTTAGTCAATCTCAGTAAAAGTGAATGGTCCAACCTTGAATCGGATATAATCTCAAAGGCTGGACCTTAATCCACACTGAGTAAAATTTTATAATTTACTCACGTTCCACGGTTGGTTGTGGGGTCCAGGTAAGGAGCAGGAGTTCTTTTGCTGTCTAGAGGAGAGCGCTAGGATGGAGTCTCCAGCGTCTTTCGTTTTGAGGATCAATCCATTTGTTTTCTTTTATTCCTTTTGTTAGGATTAGTGTGTAGTAGGTTAGCTAGGGTCGGTCCCACATCCTTTGATGGGATCGCCCTCTTTAGTATGTATTTTACTTTTGTTTTGCTTCCGCTGTAAACCTTGTATCCAGACATTGGATTATATATATGTATTTGTTGGATGTTCATGTATTGTGTGTGAAATGTGTGTGCTTTTCCTAATATTAAGTATAATAAGCTATTTTTATTGATATTTCTAAGTGGTCAACTAAGCCTTTCGTGTACTTGAAATCAAGTACACGTGGCGGGATTAACACCCCTAAGTTAGTCATTATTTCTGGGGTGTGACAGACTTCAATGCGTGAAGTGTTAATTTGCAGCAAATTACAGCCGAATTATAGCACAATACAACAAATTGCAGCAAATTACAGCAGATAGCAATTAAGTTGCAATAAATTGCAGCCAAATTGCAGTATTGTAGCAAAACTGAATTAATATATATAGTTTTTAGGTAATATAAATACTTGAATGCACAACTCTTAAGACTTCGTATGATTTATATAAAGATTTGGACGCGCGTCGTTAATTTGTATTCTCAAAAATGAAAATTAACTCTACTAATGGTAGTTAGTTAGAAGGGCTATTAAGAAGACTTTTTTCTTATAGTGGAGGACAGGAAGACGGTTAAGAGGGACTGTTAGAAGTTCCCTTAATATTAACTTTTAAAAAGTTGCACAAAATTCAATGATGCTTGATGGAACATGCAGGAGCGAATTAAGAATTTTCGTCATAGTGGTTCAACATTTAGAATTTCTTCAAGAGATGCCAAAATGTATATTAAAAATTCAAATTATAAACATATTTTTCAAAATTTTCAATTGCATGGTCGATTTTGAATTTCTTTTCGAGAAAGTTCATGAAATGATCAAATCACCAAAAGTGATTAAAATGGTTAAAACACAAAAGAGTTGTGTTGTTATCTTTTGTCTCTTTTCTTTTCTCATATCTCATGCTTTGCTATTGCACGTGACCCTGCCCACGACTGTAGCAACTGCGACGGATGAGACTAGGACAGCTAACAAATTACGTTTTGCATGTTTTAACGTTTTGTGTTTTTATGACGCAACATTAAATGTAAAGAATTTTTATTGCGTTTGATAAACAAAACGTAAGACAAAAACGAGTTTTCTTGCGTCTAGTTAAACACAACGTAAATGTAAGTGATTGTTAAGCTTCGTTTTGAACGTTTCTTATGCCATGTTTATATGAAGTATATAAAATAATGCTTATATAAAGTTGTAAATTATTATAAAATTTTTTAAATAATAAAATAATTAATATGTCGATCTTCGAAGAGTAAAGTTCAAAGATAGTAATTAAATAAGGAAGAATTGGCTCCATGCCACTCCAAAACACCTAAATTAGCAAATTGTCACTCATAATTCCCTCTTTGTTTATTGCCACTCCAAAATGCCATACTTTTGTTTTCTGCCATAATTTTCAAATTGTCACTAATTTTGAATTAAAAATAATTAAAATAAAAAATTTAGACATAATGCCCTTGTCGTCGTTCGAATCCCAGAAAACTTCAGCTGCTGTTTTCAGGTGTTTTTAGCTATTTTCAGCTGAAAACAGATTAGAAATACACCAAAAATAGCTGAAAATAGACCAGAAACGTACCAGAAAACTTCAGCTATTGTTTTAAGGTGTTTTTAGATGTTTTCTAGGTGAAAACAGATCAAAAATACAATTGAAAACATACTAGAAACGTACAAGAAACATACCAGAAATATTCAACTACTGTTTTCAGATGTTTTCTGTTGTTTTTCAGATGAGAACAGATCAGAAATACACCAAAAACAGCTGAAAATAGAAAAAAACATACCATAAACGTACCAGAAAAATTCAACTGTTGTTTCCAAGTATTTTGAGCTGTTTTTCAACTGAAAATAGATCAGATTATGTTCAGCTGAAGTGCTGAAAATCGCATTTTCAGACCAGAAGTACTGACAGATCACAAACATTATTACTCGAAAATCACAATTTTATTACCTCTTGTTTGTATCCTCAGTTTGTGCACCAACATCAGAAATTGGTTCCTTGCAAGTCCTTCCTTGGTGGCCCAATTTCCCACATCTCTTGCATTGGTGCCTTTTTTCCTCGATTTGTGACAACCCGGAATTCTCTTCTTTCTAGGTATTCCGAGTGGTTTTCTGGGTTGACAGAGCTCGTCGTCTAGGTTTTTTGGGTTCGTCTAGGGTTCTAGTATGTTTTTGGTATGGCGGAACATATGGGATTCAGAGAAAGAGAGACATGAGTTGATGGTCTTATTCTTATGGGCAAGTGACGTCAAGTAGAGTGGGTCGGACTAGGGAAG
>CAXKVX010001034.1:0-238681 GCA_964058865.1 Eleocharis quinqueflora | reverse complement strand
CGATTGAAAAGAAATTTGTTCAACATTGTTTGAGATGGTATGAACATATCCAGTCCAGGCCATCTGATGCACCGGTATATAGTGGAGTTTTAAGCTGCGTCAAAAAACACAATAAGAGGTAAGGATCGACCGAAATTGACATGAGATGAAACTTTAAAAAATGGCTTAAAGACATGATATGCCTCCAAAGAGTTGGCGTTGGATATGAGTGCATGAAAGTCAACGATCCACGTACCAGAACGTGACAAACTAAATTCTAGAAGTAGTATTATAATTGTACGATTTTGGTTCAGAATATGTAAAGTACTAGTCTAAACTTATGATTTATAGAATAATGTATTATTATTATGAACATTATTATTATCATTTTTATACTTCTATTTTTACTATTATTTTACTATTTATTGTATTATTATAATTTATATTGATTTTTCATTTCGAATTGGATTTCATTTCTAGCATATTCCTATTTATTTGGGAATAAAGACTTTGTTGTTGTTGTGTGAAAGTTATTGATTGATTTTTGTAGTAGTATTGACTAAAGAAGCAATTGGTATTTACCAGTCATATGAAGTTGGCATACAATCTGATTATTAAATATTAAACCAGAATAAATTGTTCAGGTTGAAATACATTGAAGTTAGCACCGTCAGTAAATGGTTCAGTAAATGCAATACAATGAATTTGGCAACGTCAATTGGATGTATAGCACATTCTATCAAGCCCTCTAATTGAAAATAATCATAAAAAGAAAAGAAGCATCTCAACAGGTACCAGCCCTACAAATATACACCAAAAGAACTGAGATACAAGCAATAAAAGAAAAAGAAATTACCGATTTCAGAATACCACACATATTTCCCTGTGCACACCAAGTCGCAGTCGTATTCTCTCTCATGACATCAAAGCCTCAAAGGACAACAAAGAAAAAAGGGAGAAAAAAAAATCCTACCTACCAAATAGACAAGTCAACACTCAACAATCAATTAAACCTAGAAATTCACACAAGTGATCATGAGGAATAAAATCAACTGATGAGTTGTTGTAAATTGATCCCCCATGAAGAAGCCAGCTGACACATTATCTGATCTGGGGTTGGACCGTCCCAATCTTCTGGAACTTCATCTACTGGAGCTTCATGTAAGCTAAGCAGTATCTCTCTCTTCCCTTGAGGCGGGATGTCTAAAAAATCAGCCCTGTTTTCTGAAACCAGCTCAGATAACTGCACAAAACAAGGAAATGGGTTTTATTTGTCTGATGTGGAAACATACAAAGGAAGTTTCACCAAAAGCTAACATGTACCTCTTTATCAAAGTTCAATAATTCTTAGGGAATCCCATACTTGTCATTTATATTTCACTGCGAACCCAGTGTTTTAAACCTACAAGAAAATTCACCTTCTTATGATTTTCAATAATCTCATTTGCTTCGACCTTCAGACTCTTCTAGCCCAAACGAAAACCCTGAATTCTGTTCAAAAGGAAAGAAAAAGCAAACAAGAAAAAAGAGAGACAACACGGAGGATCAATCAAATGACAAAATTATCTGTTCTCTAATTCCTAAACAATTCAATTCATGATCCCAAATACAGTTGTATGCATCTACTTGTCAGGGGATTAACTAATTCAGACATTAAGAGGGTATTTATACTGCAGGATTCCGATATCCATTTTTTACCATAAATTTTCTTTGCAAAAAACTATTTCAAGATCTGAAGCCCAAACAATAAATCTGAACAGTTAATCATGTTCTATATAGTAAGTGATAGGTGCAATTTCAAAAGTTTGTAAATTTCCAAAGCCACTTTGTAGATGATCAAGAGGCCAAAACATGAATGCACTAATTTATCCTTGTACAACTCATTTTCTGATCTCTAAAGCATCTACAAAAGAGTCTCAGATATTTATGAATTTTTTAGTGAACACAAACCAATTTAGATAGAAAAAGATATAGATCATTTTGTTTTCAGACTCTCACATGGAAACATTAATGTAGAAAAGTTGTGGCAACTTGTGGTTCAAAAACCTTTAGGAACTAGAATGCTACCTTTAATAGTGTTAACTGGAAACAGTGTAAAATACTTGACATACCAAGATTTGGGTTACAACCAAAACAGGATTTGACTAAAGGAAGAAAATTAAATTCAGGATATTGGGAGAAGTGAGAATTGAAAAGGAAATGGAAGAGAAGCTTGTATGTAATGCAAAAAGAATGCTGAAGAAACATTCGAAGCAAATGGTATTATAATAACAACACAGTTCTTTTTATGTTTTTCATTCCAGATTTTGCGATTGACCCTATGCATAACTGCTGCAAATTTGAGGTGCAAAGATGAAACTTAACAATAAGTGACAATCTCATCATTCAGTCACAAACCATGATCTTCAGGCATTAAACTGTTTGCCACTTCACAAGAACTTGTCCATTATCCCACAATTGCATTTACAAATAACAATCTCTAAGAATAGACTGCAAAAGAAAATACCTGCTGGAGCCAAGCAAGCGCGACATCAAAATAATTATCCTCCATCAAGAGCTGGCCCACAGCATGCAACACTTCATTCGCAATCTCACTAGACAGCTGGTCAACAACAGGCCCAGTCTGCTCCATCAGCTTCACCAAAAGATATGCATCTTCTGTAGCGAGCACCTCCCCATAAGCCGACTCTACGTCTCCCACATGTAATGCATCCATGGATCGGGTCCATGCCTCCCAAAGCGGGCCACGCTCCTGTGCATCTGCACCATCCTCAGTCATTGCTTCCCTGTCCAGTTCAGGTACTGGTTGTCGTGCTGAGACCCTCGACCCATTATCCTCACCCACAACCCGGATTGCTTCTAGAGTTGCTTCATCCTTCGAGGCCTGCCAGGCACTCCTGGCAGATGGGCCCTCGCCAAGTCTAAACAGGCCAGATCCAGGTCCCTTCTCCCAGCCCCGCCTGGAGGCTCCGCCTGACATATTACCTCCTAGACCCCTACGGGTTCCCGTGAAACTGCTTCTCAAGTAAGGATTTGTGTCCCACCCATCAGAATCTGATCTCCGAGAGGATTCAGGCATGTAACGGCTGTACTTTGAGGATGGAAGGTCATGATAACCGTTGTACTTAGCTGGAGGTCTACCTGGTGAGTCAAAGGAGATCATGGATCCACCACCAGGAGCGGAACGTCTGACAGAGGAGATGGACAAGTCATGTGCCATGTCTTCCACAATCCTCTCAAGACCTCGAACACGGTTCTCTAGGGTCACCATGCTGTCATGTGATCCGCCCATAAAACCCTGATATTTATAGAAGGTACAGTAATAACCAAGTGATGCATCTATAAAAATACTAGAACACACATGGATTTCAGTTTCAAGGGGACAAGGCTTGCAGAATAAATGTTTTCTTCGCTCCCAGATTAACATATTAGAAGAGTTCTTTTCTAATCATAATATTAAAATGGAGGTCAGTGTGCATATTCAATGAATGTGCTTTTATATTGTTAAAATCAATATGTAATTCGGCATCCAAACCGACAACATAGTGAGCAGATTTTTACATGAAAAGACCAGCTGCAACACTTGAAAGAGAACCCTACTGATTATTTCTAGATTTTACCTCCCAAATGCATATGGCCTATCAATTAACAGAACAGTTCTATACTAATCAAATAAGACTATCCAAATCATTAGCACATATTATAAATTTAGTAGTTGCAACCACCTGAAAGAGAATACTACTGGTTGTTTCTAAAACAGGGATTAATTTCAAATTGTGAATTCAGGAATAGTTCTCTCATACCTGTAACATGTTCATGAGACTTGCTTGTTGCCTCTCCAAATGCATCAGTTGCCTTTGAATGGCCATCCAATTCCCCTTATTATTCCCAAAAGAACCCTCTGCTGCACTTGACCTCACATTCGAATTTGCACCTGCCACATCACCACCAGTATCATCCTCCTCGCTGCCTCTCAATTTCATACCACCCCTTAACCCTCTCTGTTCACCCCAAGCTCCTGACCGCCGCTCAAAACTCTGGTAATTTCCTGCAATAGCACGTGCTTGCAGACCTGTTTGGCTATTATCATTCTCTACTGACACGGCTTCATTCAATGTGCTTTTCTCTGCCTCATCAGGCGGAGATTGAACCTTGGGTCCCTTACACGGCGGGGCCACCACTTCCACCGGCAAGTCATCAGTTTTTCTCGTCTCCAGTTTTTGGAAAAATTCAGGGTTCAAGTCTTTTTCAGTTAGTGTCGGTGCCCTTCTCTTCAGTAGAACTGCTGCTTTTTCTGTTAACGTACCTCTCCCTTTGGAACTTGCTTCACTGTTAGTGGGCGATGAATTCCCAGAATTGGCTTTGGTAGATTCTGACTTGCGGCTGTTGGGAGCCGGCTTTCTGTTATCTGACTGCTCTTCAGCATCAGAGAGAATATTCTTTCCATCATCTGCTATTTACAAAACAAATAAGTATGTGATGAGACTACAGAATCTTGATTTTGATTCCCCCCTTTGATTTATTCATGGCATGGTGTTATATTTCGCATGCATTGATTTATTCATAGTTTAGGCCCAAAACCATTTTGACAGAACCTGGAACAGAAAAATAAGTATATAGATAGATAGGCAGAGTGCATAGCTTAATAAATTACCTTTTAAGTCTTCATTTGTAGCTTGTTCTCCTGACATCTTTTTCCATTGTTGTAGAGCCTCTGTCATGCTTTCTCTAACTGGCTTTACCTACAATACCGTAAGAAATTATAATAATTAATAAATAAATGTACCAATGTTGCTTTCATCTCCAGATGCTTCTGTCATTAAAGATATGATCACTATGAGCAGATGACTAAATTAAAGCCCGCTAAAAATAGGAGTAAACTAAGCACATTTCTCTATTCCTTCCATCTAGTCATTCTATTTTTGCACAAGCAATAGGCGAACAAAATTAACATAACATTTCCGTCGAGCCGTAACAGCTGTCTCAGCTACATTAATTTTGTTAGTAGTAATAGCATTGGTACTGCTACTATGTACACGGAATTTCACTAGAAATCACTCATTCATTGCTTACCATTTTTCATTGATAATTTGCAAATTTGATTGGCACTGAAAACTAAACTTACCGAATTACTAAAAGAAAATAAAATCCAACAAAGGATAAATGGAAATTACAAGATACCTTATCAAACCGGCACGATTCAAGAGCAGAGAGAGTGGAATCTGCACCATCTCCAATCAAATGACTTGAGTGAGCTGACAAGACACAGAGTGTATCAGCTGCGGACTTTCGGGTGGCCCAGTCACTGTTATCGAGGCAATCACGAGCACTTTGTAGCACCTGTTGCATATTCTGGGGACTAATTGCACCAACCTGAAAATTAAATGTGGTTGCTGTTAGGTGGATTTACAATTAAGGACTATGTAATTATATCATCTGTGCTTCTTAGGGAATTCAAAGAATGCAGTTCACTATTCTCATGGGAATATAAGATGAGGGCCCCAATATTTATATATGTACCACCAAAATGGAACATACTGGCATATGAGAGAGGTAATTAAAATTCAAATTCTTAGCTTGCTCAAAGGTGAAATTATTAATCAATAACTCTCTAACAAACTGTACTATCTAATCAATAAACCCACCACAGTGTTCTCATTTTTATCACTGTTCTTGCCACACGTAACAAACTAATAAAAAAGGAAAAGAAGAGACAGAATTAAACATACCTGTGCAAGACTAGAGATAACAGAAAGAAGTGACCCTTTTGCAAGGAACCCCTGAACTCCAAGCAATTTGCAAATTCTGGGGCACAATTTCTGAAACAAAGGTGCTGGATAGATACCATAAGCAGACCCTGCACACTCAACCACCTTAGCAATACACATTGCCGCACCGGCCTGAGCCGCCTTGCTATTCTCATTCATTACATCCATCAGTGGTTTCACAAACAACCCCACTGATGCCTCATTGGTAGCATAAATCGAGGCAAGTGTACCTGTTACATCGCGGCAAGTCTCTCTGACCGACGAATCAGAGCTAGGGTCTTTCAATCTTCGAGTAATGTGGTTTATAATCTTAGGTAAGTGGCTTGATGCGGCTTCAGGATGAGTAGTGCATAGTGAAGATAGCAACTTTAGCGACTCTCGGCGAAGTATTAAAGGAGGAAACTTGGAGCTGCTCGTCGGATCAGGTGGGCCAGTAGGGGGGTCGTGGGTTAGAGAATTGACTAACACCGGGACTCCATCTGTAGGCAACGAGCGGATTAGTTTCTCTAGGTCGTCAATGGCGATTTGCTGAGTGTCTCGGTCGGAGAGTTTGGCGAGAGAGGAGAGTACGCGCGACTTGAGCTCGACTAGGGCGAGGTGGGAAGAGACGGAGGGTTTGGTCGAATTCGGCGTCGTGGGGGAGGGTTTGGTGGGGGATTTAGTGTTGATGGTCTTGGAGAAGGGTTTAGAGAGCGGCGTCGCCATTGGTGGGTTTTGGATCTGTGTGGAGTGATGCGATTTGGGAAGAAGGGAAGAGAGGAGAGAGAGAAAGAGGAGAGTTGAAAGAGGGAACGAAATCCTCTGCGAAGAAAAGGTTAATCAAATGGAGTAGATTTGTAAGTTAATTGAGCTAGGTGTGATTTTTGTTTTTCCCTTTGGTTGGGGAATTTTTTTTTATTTGAATTTTATGCATGGGTCCCTGAATGATATTTAAATTGTAACTACTGCTTCCATTAAAACTGTCTTTGACAAAGATTGACAAGCCAACGTATGCATTTCTTTATATTAAATTATCACAATTTATATTGCTATCAAAATACTTTTTTTTTTTCTTCCAGTTTCTCTATCTTCTAGTAAGAATATTAAATTTTCTTACTTTCTGTTACGGAGGAAGAACAGTGTTTTCTGGATAAGAAAATATTTTCTGAGAGTATGTGGGTGTACAAGTCACTTTATCAGAGCCAGTACAAAATATTCTTTATATATAGCCAGTACAAACAATATGTTTTTATATATATCTAGTACAACAATTAACAACTTTGTAGGGTATATAGCGAACAAATCCCGTTTTCACTCGGTTACAGGCTTACAGCCGTTTCCAAAACAGAAAATATTTAAAATATTTCAATTTGAATACTTGCAGATCCCCTCCATTCTAATTCTCAAAACCCTCTCCAGTTAAAATAAATAAGAACATTTCACTTGCCCCTTACTGTGTTTACTGGGATTTGAGAAAACGAGGGCTGTGTCAAATAAATCTGGGAAAAAAGTTTATAAAAGACTCAAATATGGATCTAAATATATGTAATAGTTTAATATCTTTTAAAATTTTACAAAGAGTTGGAGGCGCAATTGTTAGTCGCGCTTCTAAGCTATCAATATTATTTTAATTGTTTTTCTCGTTTTCTGCATATTTGAGGGGCGCACTGTTGGATAGAAATAATATTACAATAGGGACACTATTAACAGTAGCGCTCTAATTGATATTTGGCTTTTCAACGTAATTATTACTATATGTATTGTTAATAATATTATCATTATTATTAGATTAATAATAGTAATAATAATATTAATTATAACTTTACTAATAATAAAATCACTAAATAAAATAATAATAATAATAATAATAATAATGATAATGATAATATTAATAATGATATTAGTAAGTTGTCATGAAGATAATAATAAAAGCAATAATAATAATTGTTGAAAATAATGAAAAGTATTAATGAAATAAAGAAATAAAGAAAACTTTTAAAACATGAAAATAATAATAGTAATGATTATAATAATTATAATAATAATAATCACAAAGTAAAACGAAAATAACAATTATTTTCATATTGAAAATGGCTTAAGTAAATTTTTGGTTTCATAAGTTACGAGAAATACAAATGGTCTAATGGTAGAGGCGCTATGGTTTGGGTGTAGCGGCTTGAGTTCGAATCTCACTAGACCCTTATTTTGGGCAGATTAATAGGGGCGCAATCAATAGTTGTGTCCCTAGTGTCTGCAATAATTGCGCATATTTCTGCATTAATTTCTTATCAATCTAAATGTCTAGGGCTCACATTTCAATGGTTGGAAATACTTAGGGCGTGATTAATAGTATCGCCCTCAAGTTTGCAATAGAATTTAATGCTACTGATCAACAACTTTCTTCATCTTCTCTCTTACATTTTTCTTTCTTCTCCTCTTCTCTCTTTGTTGTCGTATTTTTATCATAAAAACATCAAAAACAATTTCCTATAATCACCATCTTCAAAAGAAATCCACCAAAAATGTTCTTTATTAGTTTCTTCACCGGAGGTACTATCCAACATGATGCTTGCGGAGTTCAATAGTCCAAAAAGGCTACGAGTAATTTCACGGTGCATGACGACATTACTCTTGATGAATTGAAGACGGAGCTCTATCAAAGCTTGGGGATTTCGAGAGCAACCCATAATTTAGAGATCTCGGCAAGGTTTAATGCGAGATTACAACTCACGCCCTCGATAATGTTCTAATTGCGCCCCTATTAATCTGGGCAAAATAAAAGGTCTGGTGGGATTCAAACTCAAGTAATTCCCACCAAGCACATAAATCATTCTGCCACGCCACACCACTAGATCATTTGTATTTCTTGCAAAGTATGAAACACAAATTGTACTTCAACCATTTCTAATATGAGAATAATTGCATCAAGATGGTGTGAGTTTTTGCTTATTTTCAATATTAATTTTATTATCACTTTTCTTTATATTTTTCATTATTGTAATTTCACAATTATTATTATTATTATTCTTTATAATAACTTATCATTATTATAATAATGATTATTATTAGTAGTATTATTGTTATTATAATAATTATTATTATTGCACTGCAATATTATTATTATTACACTGCAATACTAGTAGAAATGACAAATCGCATTAGGGGTGCTACTGTTAATAGCGTTCCTAATGAAATACGACTTCTACCCAACTGTGGTCTCCATAAATGTGCAGAAAGCAAAAAATATAATTAAATTAATGATGAAAGCGTAGGGACGTGATTAACAATAACATCTTCGACTCTTTGTAAAAAATTTAAAGAACGTTAAGCTGTTACATATATTTCGGTTCATATTTATGCTCTTTATAATATTTTTGAATAAATCTAAGATTTTATATTCTCTTGTCCGCTTGTGGTAAAAGTTGACGAATAAACAACTGTTCCACACAGAACCAAATTTTAACAATTGTTATTAATTTGATGAAGGGAAAGCCATGTGATTTTTTATGTACGAATTGTCCTATTATTTATCTCCAAGGTTGAAAAGTCATGGTCACTGATTACCTGCTGTATCTACATTTTTTAATAATTTGTTTCGAAATAAAAAAAAATTTCATAACTTTTAGACAGAATTTCACATGAAAACTTCTAAATTCAATATTACATATTTATTCACTCAAATTTTATAATTACATATTTATTCATTTAAAATACTAAATTTCACATAAAAGCTTCTAAAAGTTTAACATATTTATCCACTCAAATTTCATAATTACATATTTATTCGTTTAAAACACACAAAAAATCATTATTATCTAACATAACTGTAAATTATAATATTAATGTAAATTAATATTTAAATGGTAATTAACACTCTAAGACACTAATAGAGGAGGAGAAGCGGTGTGAAATAAAGAAACTGACAATTATATCCTTCTTCTCAATTCTGGCGATTACAAGTTATATGATGATACATTTTGGCGCCAACTCTGTAATTTCCCTCATTTCTCATTTCTTCTCACGCTCCCCGCTCATGGCGTTAAGTTGAATTGGGGTCTATTTTTTGTACTGACATGACACTGGCAAACTCCATCGTTGTTTTCACTATAAAAATTATTCATGGTGAATTGAAATAGTTGAAAAGTGGATAGCTAGTTCTACTAAGTTGCATATGGTTTTTGTTATTATGGTTCCAATAGAGATGTTATGTTATTTCGAATGAGATGAATAGCTACTGGAAGGGAGTAGATTTGGAACTAAACAAATTATTTTGGAGGTATTGAGTTAATTATTGTCAAATGAAAGTTGTACTGAGGTTCAGTCACAAGCATACACAATTATTGCATTGTTCTATACTTATCTGCAACACATTTGACGCACAACATAAATAAATTTGTTTTTTCTTATTTGAGGGTATAATAGAAATTTGATTGTGTACAGTTGGTTTAAGGTAATAAATTATAAAATGAATAATAATATAAAAAAAAATTGTGTTTAAATGGATAAATATGTAATATCGAATTTTTAGAAGTTTTTATATGAAATTATGTCTAATTTTATAGGAGATATTTTCAACATTTATCTAAAAGTAAATAATTTATGGCGATACCATGTGCAGAGCTAGTTCAGTGTTAAACATGGTTGCAATTGCAAAATCACCTGTAAGACAAGAAAGAAAAATTGGTTTCATAGTTCAGTGTTAATAGACACAATTAAAATCACGAAAGCATTTTACCAAAGAACACAAGAAATTACTTGAAATTGTACTTAATGAGACTAGCAATTCAAATGCAAGAGAGAGAATTAAATTATATCAAGAGAGCAAAAAAGAGAAAAGGAACAAAAACTAGTAACACACACGATACAACGTGGTTTACATTTTGAAAGTTATCATTACTCATCTAACAATAAAATATCAAAATAGTTGATTCATTTTCGGAGAATGTTTCTCACGAATTGATAGTTCGAGAAGAGAGAGTTGTTCAAGTTAAAAATTTAGAGATGATCAATTTGCCATAATATGTTAATAAAAAGGTGAGGGAGAATTCTGAGATATATTTCCTATTATTTTTTTTTACTGAAAAAATGAAGGTTGTGTCCAGTGTCAAAGAATAAACAACTATTAGAGCCATGTGCTTTTTGATGTATACACAGAACCAAAATTTAATTTTTGTTATTAATTTGGTGAAGGGAAAGCCATGTGCTTTTTGATGTATGAAGTATGAACTGTCCTATTATTTATTTATCTCCGAGGTTGAAAAGTCAAGGTCACTGTTGGTACCTGATGACATTTTTTAATAGTTTGTTTTGAGAAAAATATTCATAATTTATAGTAAATTTTATGCACACTTTTTTGTTCTTTCAACATTTATCTAAATTTAAATGGTTTAAGGTAGAAACTAGCAACATAGCTTTTGTAAAATCATCAGCCAATTTCTTATTTGAATTTTTTTTCAGTTTGAAAAAGCTTTATTTACAAAAAATGGGATTAGGAACAAGATATTGGTCCATCTTAAATTTTTTGTTACAACAGCAAAATATTAAAGACAAGCTTTTTTTCCAAATTTAAAAAGATTTTGTTTTGTTGTAAATCCAAACTGGGATTAAAATAATTTCGTCCAATTTGTTTGTTATTTCACAATTTCACATTTTTTTGACGATGGTGACATCATTGTGCAAGTTCTCATGATTTTGACAGAGAGGTAGTTAAATGATTAAAATGTGTGAGCAAAGGCTTCTCTATAATTTGTATAAATACAGTACACAAATGATAAATGTTTTATAAAACAAGTAGCATTAATAGTATTTTTTGGAGAAAAAACTTTTATTGTTTTTTTTTTCATTCTTCTTCTGTTGCGTGTTACCTCAAAAACTTCACTTCACCTTTTATTTTTAAATTGTTATTCATTATTATTATATTAAGATAATGGTAATAATATTATCAATCTACATTATAGGCTAATGTTCATTCATAGGTTATTGGAGAAAACTAAATACAACGTATCAAAATCTATCTTTAATTGAAATGGGAGGTATGATATCAAAATCAAGATCAGAGGAGGTCTGTGACTCAAATCTCGCTATGAGCTACTTTTAAGAGTTTTCTTTTAAATTTATTTTCTGATTTGTTTGTGGATGTGTGTTGTAAGCCTACGTGCAATAAATAAAAAAAAGGAACAAGATATCGGTCCATCTTATTTAATTTTTTTTGTGACACCAGCAAAATATAGAAGACAAATTGCTGTTCAAAATTTAAAAATTGTTGTAAATCCAAACTGGGATTAAAATAATTTCGTTCAATTTGTTTGTTGTTTCCACAATTTCCTATTTTTTTAGATGATGACATCATTGTGCAAGTCACTCTAATAGAATGAGTTTGCAAGTTCTCATGATTTTGACATATGGATAGTTAAATGAGTTAGAATGTGTGAGCAAAGATTCTCTTTAATTTGTATAAATACAGTACACAAATGAGTTAGTATTTTTTGGAGAAAGAACTTTTATTGTTTTTTTCAATCTTTTTCTGTTGCTAATTCCAAAAACTTCACTCCACCTTTTATTTTTAAATTATTACTATTAATATTATATTAAGATAATGATAATAATATTACCAATATACTTATCATAGGCTAATGTTCATCCATAGGTTATTGGAGAAAACTAAATACAACTTATAAAAATCTATTTTTGATTCAAACATTGGTTTGATTGAAACGGAAGGTATGATATTTGAACAAGAAATACTACGACATGATTATGATAGAACTAAAAATTGACGAAAGGTAGATCGAAGGAACTCTCAAATATATGTTGAAACATGCATATATGATGTTTTTTACATGGTTGTTCAATTTTAGTTAGTTATTTATTAGAAAAATACTCTGCACTATTGAAATTATACTTATTTTTCTCAACTTTTTATGTGACAATTAGGATAAAACTATAACAAATTTGTATAACATTTTAGATGTATACTTAAAGAAATGGAACAAAAAAGATATTGAGAGGATTTGCAGTAATATTATTAAATTATTTAGGATATACGCTACAAACTGAACAAACTAGTAAATAAAATGTAATACTAGTTCTTTTTTTAGGAAAACCTTTTCTAGTTTAGTGTTGAGGTCTAAATTAATCTAATTTAATGTTTGATATGGAGCCCAAAATTCTCAGAAACAAAAATAAATCAAAAAAATATTTCTTCTCAAATCAATCATTTTATTAGAACAGGCCGGTGAATCATTCAACACGAGCAAAAGCAATGCATTGCGCAAAGTATTAAAGATTAAAAATCAAGTATAGCTTTATTTTTATTCTTTTTTGGACAAAAAATATTTCTTCTTTTTTGTACTGAAATTTAGAATTTGAAATAAAACAGATATGATTCAACCTCAAAGTACATTGAATGTAGCAGATAACAGTGATGCTCGTAAATTGATGTGTATTCGAATCATAGGAGCTAGTAATCAACAATATACTCAAATCGGTAATGTTATTGTTGCTATAATCAAAGAAGAATTTCCAATATGTCTATAGAAAAATCAGAAGTAATTCGAGATGTAATTGTACATACTTCATTTTGAGCATAGCTTATGGTTACAATATTCATTCAGTTGACAACAGCACGTTGTCGATTTCTATTTTCTATGCAATAATTTTGTTGTTTTTTACTAGTTTTGTAATGAATTTTCAATTAATAAAAAAATCATAAATCTTTTTTTTAAGAAAAAAATCATGAATTTTAGTAATTCTTGCAAAATTAGCCTTTAATTTATATATTTGTTGATGTACAAAGTTGTGTGATCGTTCCTTAAAAAGAGGTATATGATATATCGAACCCTCAATTTAATCTAGGTTCTATAGAAATAAAAGTTTAGTTTGAAAGAAAACCAATTCTCAATTAAATTGTACTATGGAGAAAAATCTGAAATTATTTCCTTGCTAGCGTACAAGGTAGAAAATGTCATTTTCATTTGCATTGGAGCCGTCATATATAGAATTCACATCTCACGGAATACTTCGTATTACGGAATAGCAATCTAATGATTTACACAAATCTGAAATTTGTGCGTGCGAATTTCGAAGTTATATGAAACATTGGATTGCTATTCTGTAATACAAAGTATTCCATAGAATATAAATTCTCATAGTACATGCAAAACTGGTTCTGACAGTTCTTGCTGCAAAACACACACATTATGTTTTTTTTTTTTCATTTTCACGTCAATTTTAATGATTCAAGATTACTTCAAAACTAAGTTTTAAATTTTACATTATTGTTTACTCAGTTGGAAATTGATAAAAGTTTCAGTTATATTTGAATTTTATTGACAATTTATTCAAACAAATTTGTTATGATTAACAATTTATTCAAAAAAAATTGTTATGATTAAAGTTCATAAAATTTGAAAACGTCTTCGAAAAGTGGTGGATTAAGGCAAGAATAACAGTGGTGACTTGCACCTTTAAATGTGCTGCTTATAAATTACTAAATTAGCAAAGGCTGAGACAGAAATAAAGACTTTTATACACATAAAATCAGTGGTGGACTTATGTTGGGGCATGTTCAGGCAAGCATCTGTGCTTGATTTTCAGAAAATATAAAATATAATAGATTCATGCCTGTATTTTAATGGAAATTACTTTAAATTAATGTAGTTTTAATGAATTTGTGCATGTGTTTGATATCAACATCAGTGCCTGAATTTAGTTGTATCCGAACTTAGTTGAACTTTGAATCTGCAACTGCTTAAAACTTCGATTTCAGCCATTAATTAATCATCATAGTAGTCACATTTAAGTTACTGTATACCTGATTTAGGAGTAAAATTTATTGAATCCAACCTGTTAAACATTTAGCGAGTCTATAATACATTGATTTAAGAAGTAAATTTTATTGCAAACAGATCAACCAAATGAAATGCTAGATCTATACCAGTTCGGATTAGACCCATATCAGCCACTGAAATGCCTGTACCATACTACCAGAGAATTATCTCACTTAAAGAATTTTACCGAACACCTGATACCTGACGTGCAGCTAGGAATGTAAACGGATCGGATACGGACGGATAATTGTTTTACTGTATTCTTATTCGTTAAATTTTTTTGGATACGAATACAAATTCGGATACGAATACGGATCATATATTAATCAAATACCGGATTTGGATCGAATATCGGACGGATACGAATATGGATCAGATATTAATCGGATAATAAAAAAAATTCTTGTTTGTTATATGTTTATCCAAATGCATCAACGAATAGATTTGTAATCTTCATACAAAATCCAGTAAATATATATATATATATATATATATATATATATATATATATATATATATATATATATATATAGAAATTTTTGGTTATAAATTCGGATACTATCGGATACGGATATTTTCAATAACTTCGGATACTATTAGATAATAGCTAAACGTTCCGATACGGATAGATGATAGCCAAATCGTATCTTTATCCGTTAAAATTTTTCGGATACGAATACGAATACAAATATCTTCGGATACTAATACGAATCAAATATTTTTTGTTATTTTCCGGATACGAATCCGAATTATCCGATCCGTTTACTCCCGTACGTGCAGCAGGAAAACTGAACGTGCCAATGGCCTGTACAGTGTGAAGCAGTTACAATTATAAGACAATAACAAAGACTAGAAGCAAGTAGCACAACCACAGAAATTATCTCTAAATACTCCACAGTGAACTGGTTCAACAGAGAATTTGAGCTAACAAATTGACACCCTTCTTGATTTCTTATGATATCAAATATGAGCTAAATTTATGATACTCGTACCAAACCTGCAATGTCTGCAAATAGATTTGCATTTTTCCCTTTAAAATAATTGTATTCCTCTCTAGCTAATCATATGATCATATATTCTGTATAAAAGCTGGTCTTACCAGTTCTAACATTTTAAAATACTTAAAAAGGATAAATTATCCAAACTCCACAATCGATTTACAGTGATGCAATCAAATATGAAATTATTACACGTAGCTACTCAATAGTCATAGCCAAAAAATCCGATAAATAGATGGTATATTGATTCTAATTGACAGCAAAATACACATTTTAAATCTCTGTCATCCTCTCCTAGCTAAATTATTTTTATTGAATACTATCTTATTTCTTACCTTCCAACAATAATTTAATTTTTAGATGTAAAACACTTCCAGTGGACCCAAAATAATATTTCCTATCACCAATTAAACAATTTCCAGAAGATGACCACCTCCAAATTATAGTATTTTTTTTTTCTGTACTTGAATAAAAGATGCTGAAAAATCTATTAGCTATAACTATAATTGACCAGGAAGCTGTATTCTAAATTGAATAAATAATCCTGTCTGAAATATTCAGCTACTGAAACACAATTGAATGAGCACAAATATCGTGTAAATCACGAAGAATACCAATCTCAACACGCCTAAGCACTTCCACAAAACTATGTTCTTTTTTTTTTCTGACAAATTCCTGTTGCTACCTTATTAGAACATGGATTTTGCTTGCAAGCCCATTGGTGTTATGCCTTAAGCCCTTAACCTATATATAAATCACACCAACAAGACAACATCTATTAGAAGTGAAAAAACAAAGACGAAAAAAACACTTCCAATTCAAACGATGGATCCTGCACTGAGAGAGGCAATCGCATGTCAAACCTCATTCTCCCTCCGCCTATATGCTCACCTCCTCTCCCTTCCAGACTTTCGCAGCTCCAACTTGGCTTTCTCACCTCTCTCCCTCCACTCAGTTCTTGGTCTCCTGACTGCCGGCTCCACCGGCCCCACGTTGCAGCAGCTCCTCTCCTTCCTCGGCTTCAATGCTTCCTCTGAACTATCAACTCTACACTCTCATTTTTCAAATGTTCTTCTCCCCGATGGTTCATCTGCCGGTGGGCCCTGCCTTCACTATGCATGCGGTGTGTGGGTGGATGATGGTACAAGTCGTAAGAAATCGTTTCGAGAAATTGCAGGGCCCTGCCTCTGCTATTCTTGTGGCGTGTCAGTGGATGATGGTACAATTCTGAAGAACTCATTTAGAGAGATTGCAGGGTCGGCCTACAAAGCCGTGGGATATCCTGTCCCCTTCCGTTCCAAGGTAATATTCTGCACTTTGGATAAATTGATCAATCATTGACTGTTATTTAGTTGGATTCATCTTATTTTCAATTTTCAGCCAATTGATATATATATTTCAGAAAAGAATAAATGTGAATTCCTTCGCTAATTGAACTTATGTTTGAAGTAGAACCGGTGTCTGATCAGTTTGCATAATTCTGAAGCTTCAGCAGTTATGCTCAATTTCTCAAAATTAGCCAATTTCTATCTGTATTGATAACGTCACAGCATTTGAGTAACTCGATTGATATCTCATTATTACTACTACTTTTGGCAGCCTGAAGAATGCATGGATCAAATAAACAAATGGGTTGAACAGGCAACTGCCGGAAACATAAAAAACCTACTGGCACCTCAATCACTCACAGAGGAGACACGATTGGTTTTGGGCAATGCATTGTATTTCAATGGCACTTGGAAGCAACAGTTTTCTTCGCACTCCACTCGAACCAGCACATTTTATTTGATTGATGGAAGTTCCATTGAAGTCCCCTTCATGGCCGATAATGCCGCGTACCGACATTTGTCAGTCTACGACGAATTCAAGGTTCTAAAGATGCCATACCAGCAAAACAAAGATTTGAGGGAGTTTTCATTCTATATTTTTCTCCCAAATACATTGGATGGATTGCTCAACTTGTCAACGAAGTTGAGTTCTGAACCCGATTTCTTAAATCGCCACACACCTCTGGAAAGGGTTCAACTTAGGTATTTCAGTATCCCAAAGTTCAAGATCTCCATGCAAACTCAATTTTCTGATATATTGAAAAATCAAGGGCTTGTGCTTCCCTTCACAATGACTGGAGATTTTTCAGCGATGGTTGATACACCCGAGGTTTTTGAGTATTACGTATCAGAGATTGCACAGAAGTGCTCTGTGGGAGTGAATGAAGTAGGAACAGAGGCAGCTGCAGCATCTGTACTAATACTCAGAGGTGGGGGTTCGCTAGCAATGTTAGAACCGATCGATTTTGTGGCCGATCACCCCTTCCTGTTCTTGATTCGGGAGAATAAGTCTGGCGTTGTGCTCTTTGCTGGACAAGTGTTGAATCCATTATTGACTTAATATATATATTCATATCTGGTGACTTTTAAGTCATATATATATGTTCTTCTCGTATAATGAGAAGTGCTTCTGTTATGTTAATTATGTTCTGTGTCGATGTATATTGCGAATATTTTTGGAAGTTCTATTGTAATGTGTAAGTTTTCTGTTTCTTTATATGCACATGTAATTAATTGTTGGCCGGGTGCAATATGGATTGATATCTATTTTGTCTTTTGCAAATTAGTAGAATCTCACTATTCTAAATTTGAACCATTGAATTAACGAACAAATCATATGTATGTAAATAAGTTTTTAAATTGGTAATTGAAATTAGAAAAATGTTTCATAAATATCAATATTGATATCGACTAACGATATCAATATTATAATAATGCACATTTAGTTGAGTTATTATGCATATTATTTCATATTTTTTTGTACTGGAAAAATTATTATGCATATTAACAAAATAATGTGCATAATAACTCAAATAGCATGAATAACTATTTCAATACAAAAAATAACATGCATAACTATTTCAGTACAAAAAATAACATGCATAATAACTCAAATAATGTGCATAATAACTTAATTAAATGTGTATAATAACATTAGTATTGATAGTCGATATAATATTAATATCTACGTATCAGTTTTGTATCAGCTTCTATTAAATTAATCACATTGAATGATTCTATAAACGAAAGCTCGAATGGAAATAAGGTCTTGGGGGATATGACCTCGGGTGAGTTTGTATGGGTGTTGGAAGTAAAAGGGATTGTTGTCAGAATTTCCTTCTAGATCAATAACTGGGAGAAAAATCAAGAGTAGATTCAATGGCCAAGATTAATCGAGATTATCACTCAAACAAATAAAGATCAACGCAATGGCTCACTGTCAAATCACAAAACGCCTACCAACAAATTTTATTAAATAATGAAAAATATTTACAGAGTGAGTTTTTAGAAAACGACAAACTGTGACCTATTTTACAGAATTGGTGTATACGTACTATGTTTTGTTCGTAGATGCCTGTATCTATACCATTTGCTATATATTTCTTCTTGTAGTTTCAAATCTGTTTTGTACATAAATTGTGTGTATACTAAATAAAATAGATATACATACTAACTAAGAACACGTTCATACTAACACTTTTGATGTTGATACTAATTCTTGTATGTTGATATCAGTGTCTCAAGTGATGATACTAGTATTTTTTATGTTGATACTAATTTCTTTGGTGCTAATGTCGCTGCCTCAAGTGGTGATACTATCATCTTTGGTGTTGATACTAATACATTTTCTATTGATATCGCTGCCTCAAATGATGATACTAGCAACTCTGATGATGATACCAATTCATTTTTTCTTGTTATTGATGCTAATTATGGGTCTCACATGTAAAGTTTAATGAAACACAATCTTCCGACTTCTTTTGTTTTGTTTTGAATAGACTTGATCTCATGAGCTAGAGACTTGGTTCTTATCATCCAGAATCACGTACGTCTTGCGCAGATTTGAAATTTAAAAATGAAAATTTGTTTGTTTTATGTGCAATATGTATATGGAGTACCAGACTCCGAGTACTGAAATAATTTCTCTTATATAAAATAAAAATGATGTTCAAACAACCCAAAATTTGACGCCCAATTTCTCTTGAATCCACATCCAACCAAAGATTCAGCATGCATGAGCGCCCACCTGCGTCCTCACGATTCAACAACGAAATGATAGGGCCAACGACACATTGAAAATTTCACAAAATGCCAAGGACGCAAGTATTACTTGCGCCCCTAAATTTTTTTCAATTTTTTTTTGCAACTCTCATGTATTTTTTTTAAGATTGCAGTATAAATTTTACACTTTAAGAGCTTTGCGCTCCTAAAAAAATTTAGAGGCGCAAGTATTAATTGTGTTCTTGATTTTCTGTGATTTTCAAGAAATAATTAACCGTATTTATTATAAAAATTGCTTCTCTGATTCTTTACGTAAAAAATCCAACACCAATTGCTTGCCTTTCCTTTCCTTTCCACCCATATTATGCTCCAGTTGTGCTAGTCAACCACAACCCTCCAGTTTATCATACAACTATGTTAAGAGGTACAAGGATTTATTTCTTAGCCTGAGATGCATAGCCCATTTTCTTAACTCTTATTTTCTCATCACCTATTCTATTTTAAGTATTGCATCGATGATCACTGGCATAACACTACACTTGCATCAACAAAGCAATATCTGATTCGAAGGGTGGAAGGTATCTACAAATTGCAAATTTGGATTATAAAAGCTACAACCACGAGGGAGGTACAATATCATTAATTACTATTTCTATTTTGTTATTTATTGTACCTCCCACGAACTCAGAAAAAAGAGCAAAAGAAAAAAGGGCCATCTCATGAGTGGAAAAAAAACTCAAATTCTAGACGAGGAGTCTGGCAATGCCGCTTCACCGATCTCCTCCTTTTTCTTCCCTTCTTTACTATCTCCTCTATTTTCCCTCTTTTTTTGTTGTTGTTGTTGTGAAACAAATCGAAGTTGTCTCGCCTCGTCACTGCCCCCGCGACCGACGTGCTAACCCGCCTCCACCTCGCACTCCAGCCGAACGCCTCTTCCCGATCCACAGCCTTCCTAAACCCTAGATCTAGAGTTATATCTACCCGCCGCCACACCACATCCACCCGACAACACATCTCGCAGCCTCGCATGATCCATCGCTTGAGATCTACAGCTGTCGCTACACTTGATTGCCATGTGGGCCATTGACTGTGACGACTCCCTCCACCACCACGATCACTGATGACGACAACCATCATAATTTCAGTTTTTGTTTCATCTTCATTTTTAATTTTTCACTCTTATAAATATTTTTACGTTTTTTTTTCTTTTTTAGTTCTTTTAAACTCTAATAAATATTTTTCTTTCATTTTAATGAAAAAAATTGATAGACAATGCTAGTGGCGGAGCTACCTTGCACCAGGGGTGCAGCTGAACCCCTCTGAAATTTTTTTTTTTAAAATGATCATATATTTTAAAAAAATTCAAAAATGATCATATATTTGAATTTTTTTGCATAAATGACCATGTAAAATAATTTTTTTCTAAAAATAACCATCATTTCGAACCCCTGAAAAATACCGTAAATTTTGAACCCCTAGCGAGAATACTGAATCCGCCCCTGAACAATGCGCCTTCTTTAAAAAAATTGTACTACCTCCCAATTCCCAAACCATTCTTAATTTATTGAAGTCTTGAGTTACTAGAATCTACATTTAAATTATTCTTGGTTATATTGTCAATAAAAAAATATTTCTTTTTCTATCATGAGATAGATTACCCACATGCTGGAGGAACAAACAAGAAATAATGGTTCGCTGACAACTATATAATTTTTGTTTGCTGATTCTGGGCTTCATCACGTCTTATGTTGATGTCTAATCATTTTTTTTAAGTGCTTTCATTATTACAGTTATGTTTCTTTTGTAAAGATTTCTTTAATTCTTTGAATTAGCATTCTTTAATGATTTCAAAGTGTTCTCCTTGTTTATGTATGAAAGGTGAAATCAAGATATGAAATTACTTTTACATTTAATATAAATTTTATTTGTCGTAATTCAACGATTTTAAATTTTCAGTGCGGTGCGAGATCATATACTTAGTTTTCAAAGAGTTTACATAAAAAGCTTGAATAACCAAAGCAAACAAACAAAAAAGAAAAGCTAAAAAAAAAAACAAATCCATTTTGTCATCGTTGGGAACATCATCATTTCCCTTTCCATAACTACAGATTGATGATTACTGAAGATGACAAAACAACGGATTTGTTTTCCCCTCAATTATTATAAGTATAAAATAGAAATATTGCTCTTCTGAGCTTCTGCAAGTGTTTTTCTTAAAATTGAAATATCCAGCTATTATTGTTTCATAGTTGAGATGAGATCTTCAATTAGGGATTCGTATCTCACCGCAATGGCAAGTCATTCTGTAATACACAGTGTACAAAAATAACACTGTAAAAGAAATCGACTCTGTAACAACTATTATGCACACAACAAATTTGACTGAAAGAGATAAAATTTTCTGTTCTTGCTTCCAAACGGGTACCGTACCTTGAATTTATACCATAAGGTTGTGTTTGATTGTGGAGTAATTTTTATTCAGATTGAATTACTTACTCCAAGTTAAGATGGAGTAAGTTAATCATGTTTGGTGGATTAAGCTAATCCATCTAAAGAGGTGGAGTAACTTACTCCGGAATAATTTAAATCTTACTCCAACTTATTTTATCAATTTTATTCCACGTTTGGTGGATTAAGTGTGGAGTAAGAGAGTTAATTCACCTCTTACTCCACAATCAAACATAGCCTAAGAGTGAAAATTTTATCTCAAGTATCAAGTTGTCAACTCGCCGATATTTTTAGTATTAGAAATTTAAGAAATAAATTATAAATATAAATAAAGATTATTTTGAAAGTTTAAAAAATAGAAAAAGTTAGAGTTGTGAACTTCGACCAATTAAAAAAATTTAAATGACCGGCGTTCGCCACACTGTTCAATTGATTTCATAAACTTTTTGTCTTTGAATAACCCTAAAAAAGTAAGAGTTATATTTATGATCTTAATTTCAAATCTTTGACATCGATTATTCTATTTTTAACACCCACGTTCACATATGTTATCTAGTCGCATGCGTTCAGAAATCTAGATATACAAAAAAAATGATTTTAAGTACCTGTGAACACTGTGTTCAGAAGCAACATTCAGATTTTGGATTCACGGATGAATGTTAAAAAAATAGGTCATCATTGTCAAAGATTTCAACCTAGGTCATAGGTGTTGTTCTTTTTTTTATGTGAAAAAACTTCACACTTTTGTATATTGAATATTTTATTATTAAAAATACCAATAATTTAATTCTAGTTGGGTTATATTTAGGTAATTTTTTTAATAACTTCAATTGCATTTGTCGGGATTGTAATTAATTTTTTATCATAGCAAGTCATCGAGTTGTAAATACTTGAGTTTACTTCTACTGCATCAAGTCTAATTTGTGATCGGAAGAACGAGCAATTCAAAATTGATTCTCACGCAAACTCGTGATAAAAAAAAATATTAATTAATACATAAGTTGAAGATTGAGTCAAATTTGAGACACGCATTCCTCGGGTCGCAAATCAAATTAGACTCGGTAATAATAGACTCGAATATCTACAACTCGATGGCTTGCGACGATAAAAAATTAATTACATTCTCGATGATCGTAGCCTAAATTGTTTTAAAAAATTAAGTATGATTAGTATTTTTTCTACAAACTTCGACTACGCTCGTCGAAACTGTAATTAGCTTTTTTATTATCGCAAAACATCAAGCTGTAGATATTTGAGCCTACTTTCATTACGTCGAGTTCAATTTGCGATCGGAGGAATGTGCATCTTCAACTTATGTTTTAATTAGTAATTTTTTATCACGAGTTTGCGTCAGAGTCAATTTTAAATCGCTCGTTCCTTTGTTCACAAATCAGACTTGCCCCGATGAACGTAGATTCAAATATTTACAGGTTGATGGCTTACGACGATAAAAAAATCTAATTACAATCCTGCCAAATGCAACTAAAGTTGTTACAGAAATTACGTAAATATAATTTAAGTAGAATTAAATTATTAATATTTTTATTCGAAATCAGAATCATAAATGTAACATTTATTTTTCAGAGTTAATCGAAGAAAAAGTTGTGAAATTCCCAAATGTGCTATTTTTGGTTAAAGTAGATTATGTAGAGTATGTTCTTTCATATCTTTTAAAGCAATCCGCTAAGAAAGGTCTTTTTTTAAATGATAGTAAGAAAACAAAGTGAACAAAATAGAGAATTTCTTTTTTTTTTAAGAATGATTTGTAGCAATTAATTGATCGGTGTTCACAACTATAATTTTTTTTATTTTTTGAACTTTCGAAACAATTTTTTTATCTATTTATAATTTATTTATTAAATTTTTAATGCTAAAAAAATCGGGCCAACTCGCTGTGCCGCATCCTCAACTCTAATAAAATAATTTTATCAACGTTGGATTCGTCCAGAATTTGTTGGCTGAAGACCAAAAGGGCAGAAATGCAGTTGATAATTTGATATAATATAATTAATTAAAGGAAGTGATGAGTAGATACTATATTTGATACAGATTAATTTTGAATTAATTATAAAGAAATCATTTTCAATTTTAAACTAATAAGTAAATATGGACAGTGAACGTTACATTTAAATTATTTTTTACTGATGAACATTGAACATTGAAATGAGTTGTTAAGCAAGTTTAAAGAGAAAATTTAAGAAAAAAGAAAGATGAAATTACATTTAGAGAAGAGAGAGAGGAATGATGCAGACAAGTTCTTAGAGAAGAAGAGGCGGTGACGGAGACGAGGAATATTCTAGAAGGAGACGAAACAAAAAGACACTATAAAGTCTATAATAAATTGAAAATGCTTTATAAGTCTAAAATACACTATATCAATATTATTTAATTGCTAATTTGTAACTTTACTCTTCAGAAAGTTCGATATTTTAATTATTTTATTATTTACAACTTTTCAGAACGCTAAACGCTTAAGAAATGCGAATATGCAATGATTTACTAACTTATATAAACATGATTTTATATACTTTATATAAACATGACGTAAGAAACTTTTAAAACGAAACGTAACGAATCATTTGCGTTTATATCGCGTTCAAAAATCATTTGCGTCTATATTGTGTTCAAAAATCATTTGCGTCTTATGTTTCGTTTAACAAACGGAACAAAAATATTTTGCGTTTAACGTTGCGTTATGATGAAACGAGTAAAACGTTCAAAATACAATTCATTGAAAGCCCTAACTAGAACGATCATTATTTAAGAGATATTAGTAGCTTCAATATGCTTCTAATTTGGTAGAACGATCATTATTTAAGGGATATTAGTAGCTTCAATATGCTTCTAATTTGGTAAAATTTTGAGAATCAATTCTTCATGTAGTGATTTAGTAATTTATTAATTTAGTAATTTAGACAAATGACGATCAAGCCCTCAAACGAATTTTCGTAGTAATTTAGATTGTACTACTTTAATAAATTATTCGTGATATCTGCTGTATAGTTAACTTCGTAAATCTAGATTATTTACTGTTTGTACGTATACCTTTTAAGCTTTTTGACATTCAAAGATCCAATAAAGGAAAATAATGAATATTATCATCTAGTCAAAGATTTGAAACAGGAGTTGTGAATATTATTTATAATCTTTTTTCAGAATTTGACAAAAAATTTCGTTTGACTGTCAATTTTAGTCACTATATTCAGGGGCGTATCCAGAATTTTAGTCAGGGGGTAAGATTTATAAATTTTTTCAGGGGAACAAAATTACACATATTTTCAAATATACATGGTTATTTCGCAAAAAAATTTGACAAATCGCACGAATACACTAGATTATTTTGCAAAATTTTTGACAAATTATATATCTCCAAAATTTAGTCTTTTTCTCGTTGTTCTTCATAAAAATAATGAAAAATTGATGTAGTGTCGAAGTGACAATTATATTTGAAAGATGAATTATTACGAAGATTTTAGAAGAAAATGTTTTACTTAAATGTCAACTTTTGTTAATATTTTTATGAAAAATAATAAAAAAATGACTAAATTTGAATAATTCAATGACTAAAATGAATAATTCAAAGCTCAATAATAAAAATGAATTTGACACAAAATTTACTAACCTCCCTAAAAATACCTTTTGAGATATTATTTCCTCTACATATATGCATTGATGTGTAAAATTCATGCTTAAATAATTAAAAGCGTGATTCACAAATAAAGAATCCTTAATTAATTTATTAAGTTTTGCAATTACATTTAAAAACAATGTCCATTTGTAAGAGATTTCAATTAATTTTCTGCGTATTAGAAGACCATTCTGTAAGAATCAGTAAAGCTTGTAAAATAGTAATATACACCAATTAATTGGATAGGACAGATAACGCATGATTCATTAAACAACACGACAGCGACAATGAGGACCTTTTTACTTGCACAACCCTGAAAATAATAAAATAATGTCTATGATCTTAGTTTCAATAATTTGACAATAATGATGCTATTTAGTTCGCATTCACATTTGTTGGCTGAACGTGTGTTAAAAAATCAAGATCACTCGAGTTGACAAAAAAATTTACCAAGTAATTTGTGAGTCATCGTCACGTCTGTTAGCTGAACGTGATGTTCAGACGTGAACGCTGGTCTCGAATTTTGCATCATACTAACTATTTTTGTGGTTTGATTTTATATCGTAAACGCATGTGTTTATTATGAATGTGAACGCGGACAAAATATAGTCGGCACTGTTAAACTTTTGAAGTCAGGATATATATGTAATTTTATTTTTTCACAAAAAACTTTCCGATGAGAGACAGAGAGGGGCGAGGCAAGGGTATATTAGTTTTTTTTATTCATAGGGGTATATTAGTTTGTCCCACTTCACGAGGTAACACACCTCTTTCTAAATAAAACCAGATGCTTTTATTTCAAATACTACCCATAATTTCTTGTTTATCTCTCTCAGCTAATTTCTTTTTTTTTTGAAACTCTCTCTCAGCTAATTTCTCTCTTCCTTTGTGGCCACATTTTCTCTCTTTATTTTGTGTTCAGCTTTTGTGGTGTGATCGGTCGTGTTGTCACTTATCGGAGTGGTGCTTTTTGAAAGTAGAGATTCGGCGTTGGTTTTAGGTAAGGCCTTAGCAATTAGCATACATTACTAGTTTTTGCTGTAGTATTGATTTTTGGTTTTTGAAATTGGTTGGAGTAATGGAATGCTATCCCTGTTTTACTTTTTTTTTTTTTGAGTAAAATCCCTGTTTTACTTCTCTTTTTGTTGTTTTAAAGTAAAGCTGTTTGTACTTGTAATGATTGTAGATTTGTGATAAGTCAAAGAACCAATTTACGCTGCAACAACAACAACAGCAAAGACTTAAGTTGGGTAGACAAAAAAGCAAACAAATTTACGCTGGTTTAAAACAAATTTACAAGGGAAAAAGCAAACAAAGTTTTCAATCAGTTCTCTCTCTTTATTAACACTGTTCTGTAGTTTGCCTTTTATTTTTCCTGTTTTAAGCTTAGTTTTCAACTGCATTTCCGAAACTCAATGCTTAGATTATTAATTGAACGGCCTCTCGATGAACCTAGAGCATAGTGTTGAGAGGAATTCCTGAAAACTAACAGAAGCCAGGAATGGAATAAATTAGGCCAAATATTTGTATGTTATATCAATAGATCAAGTGTTGGTACTTCTTTAAAGCTGGTATGTCATGGCACAACACTCCACTGCTATCATCTGTCGTCCGGTCTGGTACATTGTGATGTCAGTACTTATTTTGGTTTCCTATTTAGTAGTGATGGATAAGTTTTGCTCTTTTATATTCTGCATTCGTAAATCTTTAGCAACTTCTAATCTGCATATCAGTCACTATACTGGTAAAGTGGTAATAAGGATTATAATCTCCATAAAGGTTTTTGGTATGTTACCAGTTACTTGTTGGTACCAGCTACAAAGTACATATAGATAACACATGAAGATCTTTGGTAATTATTATGGGGCAGTTATTTAGACCGTTTGAAAGGAAAGTAAGCTGCTTTCCCCCCCTCTTTGGTATCATTTTCCCCCTTTTTGTTTAGTATATCTGTGTGCAATGATACCACTTTTGTTTTGCAAGATAAAGATGCCTCATCCCACCAAACTCGCACATTCCAGTTCAGATGCAAATGATACTACAAATTCAAATGCAATTCCTGTAGTTAAAGTGGGTTCCACTGGTACAGTTGCATCTCTCATGTCCCGTGAACTTGACAATGTCAAAATTACCCAAATTACCCCTCAAGATGCCGCTGCCTCCTCCTCTCATCCTAATGCAAAAAGAAAGAAGCACCAATCAAGTCCCGTTTCTGTTCCTTGTGGTGCTAATCCTAAGAAAACAGTAAGTCCTAAAAAGAGTAACTTGTCGAAGGAAGAAGCTGATAAGTTGCCGAGGAGTTCCAGAAAGAATGATCGTGATGCACCCATGCTGAGAGGGGACTGTGCTGGTACCGACCAAAATTCTAACACTGGTGTTGCAAAAAGTGGGAAGAAGGGACATTTAAATGCGGTAGAGGTGGTGGACTTGAAATGTAACAATCCGATGAGTAGCCGGCTTAGGAAGCTTGGTTTCTCCAAGCTTTCTGAGTCAATTGCATGATAAAGAATTGTTAGCATCTTTTTGTGGAGCAGTAGTCATAGTTTCTCAATGCTTCGTTGTATGGGGACATTTTGTGTATTATGGAGTCATTGAGAAATGCCTTCAAAAATGCCTTTTAGGCTAGTTTACCATTTGATTATATAGCTAATATTTTGTGAAATTGATGATATCTTAATACTGAATAGTATCTAGTTTCCTGTTTATGCTTTTTTTGTTGAATTTCTATTTTTATAATTATATATTATCTGCATTTAGTACTTACTATGTGTATTGCTATACTATGGGTATCGCTATAATATGAGTATAGAGCATAGCTGACAGTTCCTGCACTTTACTCTTATTAATTTGGGTTTTAATTTGTCAATTTAATTATGACATATTATTTTATCTCAACTATTTTTTTATATTAGTTTTGCTCAAAAATAGACTATCCTCAAAATAATTGGGTTATCAAAGAAATGCTACCAAATGTGAATTTCTTTATTGATATGGATTCGTGTAGATAAAAAAAAAAAAACAATTGGTGAGATCTCACTTTCAGTTTTAATTTATTGAGTTCTGTTACATGCGAAGTCACTTTCGGTTTTAATTCTTGAGTTATGTTATACGGAAAATATGGTACATTGGTACTCTGCCATTGGAAAAATAAAAATAGAGCAAACAACGCTGTCAAACTCACCAATCACGCAAATATCATCTTGCGTCTTACGTTGCATTTATAAACGTAAGAATTTTTTCTTGCGTTTGTGTTTAGTTAAACGTAAAAAAACATTTAATTTTATTTAACGTTTAACATGACAACTAACGGTGCACAACAAAACTAAAAAAATAATGGAAAAACCTTGAAAAGTAGAAAAATTACATGCAAGCCCACATCAACATTATAGTCAAATCTAAAACAACAAATTAAAACATAAGTACTAAAATACATAACATTAAAATTAACTTAACTGTTTTTCACCAATTTCTTCCAAGAAAAAACTGTATTTCATCAAATTAGAATTTAGACAAACAAAAACTTCTGCATAAATCATATTTCCCTATACAAACAATGAAACAAGTGACAATCTTGGTTCTCCCTCAATTAGGACTTCAGTCACACTCTCATGGCTTCCCCCATCAAAGACATGTTATTCACTATCCCAATCATCATCCAATGCCTCCAACGCATCCCAATCTACTAAACCTGACGAGGCTGAAATAAATAAAGAAAGTTCTTAGTTCTTGCTGTCAACATCATCATTCAGAAATTATATTTCCTTTTGATAAATAACATATTTCAACATTTCCATCAACAAATTCATGAACAAATAAAGAAAGTTTTTAGTTCTTACTGTCAGATGGAGAATCTCACTCCCACCTTTTCCTCATGTCCTTGCCCTTGAGGTCCTTGGCCTGGGTAGGCTAGACATGCCTGACTGATGTTAACCAGTCTAGGTCTTTTTGTCACAGATTTGTGAGAAGGATACACAAAATTGTAGGGATGAATCTTCCTTAGAAGAATTTGGACCACTTGTCTGACTTTCACTAATGGGTTCATCTTTTTTGCATATTACTAAAAAAATAGTGAAAGCGATCAGTGAACAAATTACTACAATTGGTCCATATATTACTATATAACAGTGAACAAAAAAAGTTACTATAGCCTAAACCATAAATTCTAAACCAACTCATAAGTGATTATATCCTAAACTCTAACACACACAAAATTAAATTTAAATGAATAATGAAAGCGATCAGTGAATAAATCGAGAGTGTAATTATTTCAATTTTGATCAGTGAACTAATTTTGAACTAATTGCAAAGAAATAATTTTTAATTTTGGACTAATAAGTAAAAATGAACAATGAACGATGCATTTAAATTATTTTGGACTAATGAACATTGAACATCGAAATGTGTTGTTAAGCAAGCTTAAAAGAAAACTTACGAAAAAATGAAGATGAAATCACATTGAGAGAAGAGATGAAGAAATGGTGTAGAAAGGATCTCGAGAAGAAGAGATGAAAAGGCATTTTCAGTTCATTATAGACGAGATGAAAAGGCACTGCAAAGTCTATAATGAATTGAAAATGCTTTATAACTCTAAAAGGCACTATATCAGCATTATCTAATTACGAACTTGTAACTTTACTATTCGGAAAGATCGATATTTTAATTATTTTATTATTTGCAACATTCCAGAACGGTTAATGCATAAAGAATGCGAATATGTAATGATTTGCTAACTTATAAATGATTTTATATATTTTATATAAACATGACGTAAGAAACGTTTAAAACAAAACGTAATGAATTACTTGCATTTATATTGCGTTAAACTAAACACAACAAAAATCACGTCTTAGATTGCGTTTAACAAATACAACAAAAATTTCTAGCGTTTAACGTTTCGTCACGACGAAACAAAACGTAAAAAATTCAAAATACAATTCGTTAGCATGATTCTTTCTCTCGGTGAGTAACTACGGCGCGTGCATAACCTTTGAAAGAGATTTAGCATTTAAGGGGAAAAAGCGAAGATAAATTAGACACCATCTTAGGCCCAAGCTGGTCCCGGACCCCTCTATATATCTACAGGGCCGAAACAGATATTTGAACTGGTTAATAAATACAAACTCTCTGAGGGCATACATGCAAACATTCCATTTATAATTCAACTTATCCGAGTGAGTATTCTATGGACAAAAAATTTAAACTCAAATTAATTGTAATCATTGATAATCGTCAATAATTGTACAATCAAGTTGATTTTAAATCAATAATAGTGAAATCAAGTTAATTTTGATTCATCGTAGAATTTGACTAAATTATAAATATACAATCGATTCCAACTCAAATCATTTTATCAAAATAATTAACTAAAAAGTAAATATACCATCACTTATATGATGTTTCTACTAATTTTTTTTTATAATTTACTTATAGAATAACTGATATGAAATTACATTTTCCATAGTCGTCCCATGTGGCCATGAGCCTTTCCTCACCAACCAAATATATTGAATTAGATAAGAAAAACTGAAAGCAAGAAACAAAGCAATGGCTACATTCGCTTGTACATTACCACACCATTTCTCACCCCAAACCATACCATGTAAAAGTGCTTGTGCAAAGCTGAGCCCTCCATTTCTATCTCTCACCAAGAGGCAGGATCGTGTAGGAGCTTTAAAGCGCAGCTACAAGGTGGGACCCATTGTCAGAAGGTCAACTGTAACCTGCTGGTTCAGGTTCGGAAACAAAGATGCTGAGGGAGCTGGCATTTACGGTAGCCAGGGTAGAGATGATTTCGACCGAGATGATGTCGAACAGGTTTTTAATTCTAGTTTCAAGTTTCAAATTTGAATTGTGTTCTACCTGAAATAATTTTCTAGAATGTTGGATTTTATGTTTTGTTAATTTGGCTCTCTGTTTCCATGGAAACTTAGAATTTTACAGAAAAAGAATTATAATAAAAAGATGAAATTTTATTTTGCATGAATTTTATTTTATTTTAAAAGAAGCTACATTGCTGATATGCAGTCATGTTGTGCTAAAACTAAAACTTCAATTTATTACTTTGTTTGTAGTATTTCAATTACATGGGTATGCTAGCAGTTGAGGGAACGTATGACAAAATGGAAGCACTCTTGAACCAAGACATCCATCCAGTGGATATTCTTCTCATCATGGCGGCTTCGAAAGGCGACAAACCGAAAATTGAGGAATTGTTGAGAGCCGGCGCAAGGTATGATGTTAAGGATGTCGATGGAGGGACGGCCTTAGATAGAGCAAGTGATGAGATCAGGGAGTTCGTCGTCGGCTTCATTGTTTCAAAATAGTTATTGATTGATTCCTTCTCAATCGATTTTGCTGAGCTTCATTTTGTTTTCTTTGTGTTTTTGGCTTGTTTTGTTTCCCGAGATGAATTATCCTAGTGCTGTAACAGTTCGAGTTAGGACGAGTTGTTGTCTTCTTTTCAATTTATCAAGGCTTCAATATGAGAATTAAGACAGGATGGTATACTTTTTACTAAATCTAGGTCACTGAAAGTAAAATTAATTTGATTTATTATGAACTCTCAAGTAGAAAAAAACACCTAAACTGAAAATATGAAGTTCATGGCAACACAATGTTGGTGTTGGCCTTGTAGCAAAATTGCTTCCTGATAACTTTCAGCATCCCATTGAACAATTATCCCAAAACTTGAACACAAAATTAGATGCTAAACCTGCGGCTTGTTTCCCTAAATCACATATCAATGCACTCACAACATATTTATTTCGCATAATAGATTATTATACCAAGTACCAACATAGAACATCATTGTTTCAATTCACAGAAAAATTTTCCTTCTGCGCCTAGACATGTATACTCTATAACATGGAGGGGCACCTCAGTCCCTCCACAGACCAAAAAATCTGCCTACTACTGTCGCATATTGTATAGCTTATTTTTATATATTGTTATTAACTTTGATATATAATTATTAACTTTGATATCTAACAAAAAAAACTGTAAATAACTAAAGAAACTAACATAATTTTAAATATCTTCCTGTGATGTTTCCTTTCTTCTTTCCATTTAATTGCAATTAATCTAAAAAAGAATATTAAATATTATACTATGTAATTAGACCTGTGCAATAAAATTTATGCGCCTATGTAAGTATTATTAAATACTAATCGAATAAAGATGTGTGCAATTAATAAGTAATAATGTATTTTAATAAGTAAAACTGTGTGTCTTAGTGGGGACCAAAAGAAAAGCCAAAAGCCAGAAAAATAAAGCAATAATTGTGTGTGCAACTGTGCATTAAATGCTTCCCGGATCATCTAATAACTATTCTACTCCTCTTCTTACAAAAACTATACAAAAAATCCAAAAAACAAAGAAGAAAGGACAACAAGATGGACATGTAACGGCGATAAACTCCTCATCACTGTCAAGGTTGGGCATTGGGGGAATGCATATATCTTCTTCAATTCCAGTATATGTTGCACGAGGGCGGGTGCGGGTATCGTATCCGATATGGGTGCAACTTTACGAAGATTTCGAAAAATCAGAGATACGAGTGCGACTATATATATTAAATATTAATTAAAAATTAATTTAATATATCCGAATAATATTTTTTAATATCACAAAATAATATAAAATATAAGCAATGATATCAGTGAATAGTTAACAAATTAAGTAGTTGGCAAATTAATACCACCTCAAAGAAGAGTCTACATTAATAATTAAGAGATATAAACATGAGCTCATTTAGTACAATGGGTGGGAGCACGGGGCATTTAGAGAAGGTCCTCGGTTCGATTCTCATGAGTAGCAACATTTTTTGTGCGATAGGACCAACAGTCTTTTAAAAAACTAATACTTGCATCTCTAAAATGTAAAATTTGTACTGCAATTTAAGAGAAATGCACAGGAGTTGAAAAAAAAATGAAAAAATTTAGGGGTGCAAGTAATACTTCCGTCCTTGACCCTCTGACGTGACTTAATTATTGCCTAAAATTGATCGATGTTTCACAATATTAGTAATATTTGCTGATGTGATAATTAAGAAACTAATCTTTTAGTTTTAGAGACAAAAGATTTAGAAATTAAAAAAAAATTTCTAAATCCGATGTGATAATTATTTAAAAATTCTAAGAGTTTCTGAAATAAAAATTCTCAGGTGTTTTTTAAAACACTAACGTCTCAGATCATTTGTAATTTTTTTTTTTTAAGTTTTAAACTATAACTTTTATTTCCATCCGAATTGGGCCCATTAGGAAAATACTCCGTAAAATTGTGAAAAGCTCGGAGAAACGAAACAAAACAAAACCAGGTTACCAGCCGAGGTTTCTACGCAGCTGATCTTCTCTCTTTGAACTTGTAAGATCTCTGAAGAGGAGACTACGCTGGGCTCAGCCATGGCGAACGGTACTTCTCCTTCCATTTCATTTATTTCCTATTAGTTGATTTTCGCGTTCCATCGCTGTTCATTTCCCCCTTTTCATTGGTACAGTAATAAAGGGATATTTTAGTTTCTTCAAGACTTCAACCGATGTACTTGGTAGTCTGACCGTGAAAATTTTGGAACTGAGATAACTGATTTGGTTTGGCCCATTATGTAGTTCTGATCAAAGGGGTCAGATGATTATTGATTTATCCTATTTGATTAGGCTTATTTGGAAATGGGTTATGTCTTGAGCCAATCTGGAAAATGCTATATTCACCATTCATTCCTTATGTTTAGCAGCTATGGTAGACGGGTCCTAGGTTTCATCAGGGTATTCTTGGGGCTAAATATCTCTTTGTTCCTTCCTTATTTTAAGAATATCAAGCTTTAATTAGGATGCACTATTGGGATCATGTATGATGTAAATCTTTAGTGTGCTTAATAATATGCTTATTTTAGTTTTGAATCGTGTTTCGCTTTGAGGGTATGTACATGCTGGTATTGAACCTGGTTTGAGTCTGTATCTGCTGTTATTCCAAGAGATAACAAGACCCTGTTATCATTTCATCTGACCGTCCGATTTAAACGGATGGACGAGATGAACTGCAGGGGGCTGTTTTGTGATATATGAAAACTGTTAGATGTGTTTTAAACAGCCCAGATCGAAGGGATAGGAAAAAGAAAACAGTGGATTTCATTCCAATCTGGTTCATTATGTACTGGTCAGTTCATAATGATTCGGAGACTGAAAATTGCTTTCCTTCACATTTTCTGTTTATATCTGTTCTACTAATGTGAAGTGTTGAATCCTCTCTCAAGAAACATAATTATGATCATTATATATATAATTGTTTGATCTTAGGAACATACAAGGCTCAAATGGCAGCGATGGGGGAACATGCTCCTTTTGCACTTCGAGGTCAAAATTCTTATTTCTTTATTGTATTTATATAGTAAATGAGTAATTCATTTGTTGATGTTGTTGTATTTCCATATTTTAAAAAACTGACTGCATATATCTTGTTACAACAACAACAACATTTGTCCCAAACAAGTCGGGGTAGGCTAGAAGCCCATATCGGGTTTCATCTCCATAAGATGGCTGAATTTTTACGTTGGCTCGCCAAGCCTATCACAACCCTCCTCCTTTCCGGGCTTGGGACCGGCTACGTAAAACATAGGCAGAGTTAACTGCATATATCCTGTTATACTTGATTAATTCTCTACTATGTTAGTGTCCCTCAATGTACTGGCATACAATATCTGTATGGCCTGAAGGTTACTGTGGTCATCACATCTTCAATCATGCACTAAGAACAGAAAAGTGGCATAGAATGCTAATAAACATGTTTTTGTTGTAATTCCAGGGAAAATTTTGTTTTGGCAGGCTTTTTTCAAAATATAATTATATTAGAATTTTCATATGAAGCTTAGTTGCTCTGCACATCCTTGAAATGGAAAATATCCTTTTTGCCCCTAAAAATTAAGGATCGTCTTCCTTGTCCGCCCTCACTCATACATGTTCTAGTTTGGTCTAACATTTATTGAGGAAAATAGGAAAGAGGGTTAGCATAGGTTCACTACTTTCAGGAATAATATGGAACATATGAATGTTTCCTACACATTTTGTACATTTTAAGCTGCACATGCTAGTCCACCTGAAAAACAACTATAATTTATTAATTTTTCAACTTGGGTAACTAACATGGCATGATGCTCTCTCTTCAGGTCTTCTCGGCAAAGATGGATTTAGTCAAGTCAGAGAGTACAAAACCATCACCCAGTCTCCTATTGGATTAGGAAACTCATCCCTCCCCACCCGTCCCACCAGCAGGACCCTGCATGCTGGTCTTACCTTATCTGGTTCAGTGGCCAACCGTCCGTTATCACCTCATCTTCCCATGAAGAAGCCCCAGTTCAGCGCTTCCTTCTCAATCTCTCATCGTATATTTGGGATGGCTTTGGGGACTGCTATCATGCTTATACCTCTTGTCTATAAATCCAGCCTCCAGTTTGATGTTTGAGATAGTTTTATTTTGAATAAATGTTGGTTTGGCAAACTTCCCTGGGGGTATTGCAACAGCAATTCTCAGATTTTTTTTTTTGTGTGATAACACTAATAATTCTTTTTTTCTTGTTTTATGATTTCGGCTACCAAAAATAAGAAGCAACTGAGAACTCTGTGATCTTTTAAAATTTGAGTATATTTATGAGCTGGATTTCATAATATTGGTGTTATATTCCTAGCTTTATGAAACCTATCTATACTGCCTACTTAGTACCTGATATTTTGAAAATCTAACCTGGTGTAGCAATGTATAATTTGTTGCTGGAAATGGCATTCCACCTGATGTTTGCTCAGCTTTGGGGTCGTGAACTTCATATATTAAATATTTATTTTTCTAATTACATATTTCAAAGTTTGCATAGCTGAATTATAGATTTTCTGGTTGTTATTATTTTTGTAAATTGTGGTCAATTAGGGTAATTTTTTTTTCTTTGGCATGATTATTTGGTGCTCAAGGTCAACTTTGCATTTTTTTTGATAGCTTTTCTGATTTGTTTTAACTTACACATAGGCGGACTGGATGTTATCTTGTGTATATTCTTCAATTTTCAGGAACAGATGATTGTAATCTATGCTTCAGTTTTGGAATATTAATGGAAAAATGCCGTCTATTTTATATTAGGATGGTGATTGGAACCCAATATTTCGGATTAATCTTTTGAGAACATTGCATAAATTCTATTATGTAAGATCAATTCAATATTTCATTCGTGTAGGAAAATATCTTTAGAGGGGATAACAGGAAACCAGGAATCCACCTGAATTCGCATCTGATATAGTACTATATCGAAATAGAGTGCATGCGTCTGTGCAAAATTGGTCCGTACAGTAAAATCGATGTCCGTGATTCAATCCGACGGTCCGTATCGCGCACGATTTACTTTACACTTTTATGTTGCTATAGCAGATACGGCCGATTAAACCTAAGGTTCAACATAAGTTATTACACAGTACCAACATATAGCGCCGTTTCAGTATTTTGTGCCATCAGCTGGACCGTACGGACCCATTAATTTTACCATAGATGTATACGCCAATTGATGAATCGAAACAGTTCGTCATACCTATCCGTGCTCTGTGTTTCACTGTATTTGGTGGAATCTTTGAAATCAGTCACTAGAGAGTGAGCAACCACTCAAAGTGATGCTCTTTTGTGCTGTCCAAGGATTTAAACAATTTTCATGATAAAATAATACCAGTGACAAATGGGCTGTCTCCTCCAGTTTCATATTGTATGAACTCTCTTTGATTCAATACTGCTGAGTATTTTATCTGGATGATTGGATTAAATTTCGATGACCGACCGTCAACTATATGATACATAGAGTCAGATTTATTCATTTACATTCATATTAGCTTGAGCGAAACCTCGAGAGAGATCAGATCTAGGCGGGGAGGTCGCCGCCGGTCTCCCCCTGCCACCCCCTTCTCCCTTCTCCCCTCCCCCTCTCTCTCTTCTCCTCCCCCTCCTCTTTCTCTGGTTTCGATTCTGAGTTTGAGCAGTCGCGAAAGAGATTGCGCACGAGAGCAGTCGAGACCTTCGAATCCGATCAGTTCTTGCCAGACGAGGTGCCTGAGATCGACTTGAATCTGACTGAGCATGTCATCGGGTTGATTCTGGAGCTCAGGTCTGATCGCTGAGAAGAATATCATGCCTTGCTCACGATAAAGGCACGACATCGACAGCTGTGACAGATCTCTAAGATCAAAGGTGAGACGAGGAAGAGACTTCGAAAAAAGGTAGGTGAGGCCGAATAGATATCAGGTGGTGTTGTGATGTCGAGGTCAGATCGGGGTGGGGGTCTGGGTCAAATCTGAGTTACCAGTTGACAAATCGAGTAACACTGTTCTGATCCGATGCCATGTCAGACCAGTGGTGCTTTGCTGTGAAAATGAAGGCTAAGGGTGATTGGAAATGGTGAGATGACTTCACGGAACAAGGTACTCAAAACCCCTTCGTTTTTTATCGAGATGGCAGAATCAGATCAGTGGATTGTGCAGAATCGAGCTAAAATGTGAAGATCTGATGTGGGCGACGATTGGGGTTGAGGGTTTAAGGCGACTGGTTCTGTACAGTTGGAACGACTGAGGGCTGTGATGAGTTTGAAAGCTGCTGATCAGAGAGATAAACCAGATAGTGGATTGGTGCCAGGCCAGTAGATTGGTACGATAGGGAAATGAAAATCTGGTATCAGCTGGTACATGGTAGGATCAGCTGGTGCCAGCTGTTGGTATGGACCAAAATACATCATGCAAGGATATTGTATGGGTCTTGGGACTGTCTGTAATTGTTAAGAGGGCCGAGGGCGACTGGTGAATTGTTCGTGGATGTATGCATAGCGTAATCGAAAACTCTGATCATCGTGAGATTTGGGGATTAGGCGGTATAGATATAACTAACCAATCTAGAGCCAGATTTCACTTTGATTAGGGTATGACGTCGGGTTAAGCATCAGAGATGGCGTTTGGCAGAAGTCAGGAGGTCTGATTGACAATTACTAAGGTGTCGATGCTCACATGTCATCAATGAGGAATATATTTGTAAAAGCATGTAGAGATGTTTGTAATGGAACCGGGGAGATTACTCAAATTTCGATATTATGTTTAGACTCATACAAGGGTGTTGTGTTGATTGTTAGGGATATGTTGCTATTTGTGTGGGGTGCTAGATAGCTTAGGGTATAGATTAGAATAGTGAATATGGATTGTTATTTTGTGTGATCGTGTTTGTATACTTCGTTTTTGTTAAAGAAAATGAAGTGGTGGGCGCTCCCCATTTATTTCAGAAAAAAAACTATATGATACATGTACTGATCGTTGATATTTAATCCGACAGTTCAGATCGAAATCTCAGCTCTCTGCTGAGAAAAAAACTCAGCAGAGGATATTGCTTGGGGTTATTCTGTTTTGGCATGGGCACAAGTTCGTTGGAAATCGGAGATATAATTTGCCAATTTACACCAGGGCCAGTAAATTACATATTCTTGATTCAATTGTCAACTTTATGCATGTGAAATTGAACCGACTCAATAAAGCATTATATGGTAGCTAGAGCATCTCAGATCAATTTAAATCCAAATACCCCACTGTCTCTTCCTGTCCATGAAAGCCGAGATCTCTAGCATGATAGATAAAGATGAAACATGCGAGCGGGCCTTGGTTGGGGATTCACTGCCTTCCTCTTTCGGCCAAGTGTTCAAGAAGGTCTTAGAGAATGTTCTGGGGTTTCTCACTTACAAATGGGACCGCAATGCTGCATCAGCTGTTTGCCATTCATGGTATGATGCTGATGCTAGGACTCATCGTGAACTCTTCATCGGCAACTGTTATGCAGTGTCTCCAGACAGGGTTGTGCAGAGATTCAAGTCCATCAAGTCAATTGTGCTTAAAGTGAAACCTCGGTTTGCCGATTTCAACCTGATGCCATATGGCTGGGGAGCGAATTTCACACCCTGGGTGAAGACGTTGGGGGAAGCATACCAACACCTTGAGAGCATCAGTCTCAAGCGCATGGTTGTAACTAATGAAAACCTGATGAACATTGCCGACAATTTTCCCTTGTTTAAAGATCTCTCTTTGGTTTGTTGTGAGGGATTTAGCACCGTTGGTCTGGCTGTAATTGCTGAGAGATGCAGGTATTGTAGATTATATGAAAGCAGAATCTCTTTCTGTTAATTTTGCTCAATAAATTCTGAGACTTATATTTTTTGTTACTTGTTTTTTTCATCTATTGTTTTCCAGGCTTCTAAGAGTTCTAGATCTAATAGAGGACTACTTGGAGGATGAAGAGAATGAAGTGGTGGATTGGATTTCCAAATTTCCAGGAACAAATCTCTTGTTTTTTATTGTGTGGGGTATCCATTTGATATCCATGCATTGGAGGGCCTCGTTGCAAGATCTCCATCTTTGCGTCATTTGCGTGTGAATCAAAATGTTACAATTGAGCAGCTACACCGACTCATGGTGCTTGCCCCATAGATAACTAATCTTGGTACTGGTGCTTTCAGATCTGAAAAAGATTCCATGGTGGCTGATCCAAATTCGAACTTGGTGTCGGGTTTTGCTTCTTCTAAGTCATTAAATTCCTTATCAGGTTTTCGTGAGATAGATCCGGAGCATTTACCTGCTATGTACCCTGTCTGTGCAAGCTTGACCTCACTTAATTTTAGCTATGCAAACCTTACTGCTGATTAGCTCAAGCCAGTCGTCCGTCAGTGCCATAATCTTCAAACTTTCTAGGTATGCTAATTTTTATTCTTTAATTTATTATATACATTTTCTGGAGTATTGATGTAAGTTTCAAGTAATTTACATAGAATTTTTATTATTAGCGCATTTTCTGATAATGGTCAATAGGTTGTAGCACTATCTGTCCATCTTATTTCCTGATCATAAAAATAAGGACTATTTTTAGTTTTAAGGAGTTATTCTCACTGTGTGATCTCACAAGGGACCATATCACTGGTGGGACTCCAATTGGAGAAAATTTAAGTGAACCATAGATGCCCTTTAGCTTGTTTTCAGAAAACAATGCAGCACTTTGAACATTGAAGCCAAAACTTGTTGCAATATAAGTGATATTCAATTGTATTAAATTCCTTATTCAAAGAAATTATATTAATTTCATGCAGTCCATCTCAGAATTCTGTATGGATTTACAAGATTGTCGGGCACATGCATGATTTCTCTTTAGCTATATCACTCTGAATTTGGTTGATTTGAGACTTTCTTAATGAAACTTAAATCATTTTCCTAATACTTAAGATAAGTCCACGCCCTTTTGCAAAATCCAAAAAGGAAAGAAATAAAAACAAAATGAAGGAAAAGGGAAGCGTCCAAATTAAATTAGAGTTCCTCTAACAAAATGCCAACTTAATAACTGATATGTTCAGAACTATCAAAGATCTTTTATATACCCAGGTACTTGATACAGTTGGAGATGAAGGTCTTCAAGTTGTGGCTGAAACATGCCATGAATTAAGGGAGCTACGAGTATTCCCGCTGGATCCAACGGAATATTTCGAAAGCTCTGTATCAGACATCGGGCTGCAATCCATCTCCGAGGGCTGCTACAAGCTACAGAAAATTCTCTATTTTTGTCAGCGCATGACTAATGCAGCTGTAATTGCAATGTCCAACAATTGCCCCTATTTACTCGTCTTTCGCCTCTGCATTATAGGCCTCCTCCAACCCGATCGAATCACTGGGGAGCCCATGGATGAGGGCTTCGGAGCCATAGTCATGAATTGCAGGAAGCTGACTCGTTTGTCTGTTTCAGGTTTGCTCACTGATAAGGCGTTTGAGTACATTGGCCGGTATGGGAAGCTGATACGTACTATGTCGGTTGCATTTGCAGGAGACAGTAATTTGGGGCTGAGATATGTGCTTGAAGGTTGCAGTAAGTTGCATAAACTTGAAATCAGGGATTGCCCGTTTGGTAACTCCGCGTTGATTTCAGGCTTGCCATTATATTATAACATGAGGTTCTTATGGATGTCTTCATGTAACTTGTCAGTGAGGGGTTGCAGGGAAGTGGCACAAAACAAACCCAATTTAGTGGTAGAGGTAATTAGAGATGGAGATATGAAGGACGAAGGTGAAGATGAAATGGTGGTGGAGAGGTTGTACATGTACCGGTCACTTGCAGGGCCACGAAATGATGTGCCACCATTTGTTAAGATCTTGTAGTCACCTCTCTGACCTTACCAGTTGCTATGGAATATTGATATGATTTTGAAATCTCAGATTAATTTACTACTTATTCTTGGCATTTTCTTAGAGGGAGGGGGTTGGCTAAAAGTGTAAGTCACCTACCCGTTTCATGCAAACAGATTGTCCTTGAGCAAAAGATGCATCGATATGTACTAACGCACAATCAAATTTCTAAGCGGTAAAATAAGTCTAAATCTTGTTCCACGCATGAAGCATCACTTCCTACTACAAGTTCTAATATAAATCAATATTACAACCAAATCGAACAAGTATCAAATAAGTTTCAAACAACACATCAGATCAACAAATCATTATTATTTTTTAGAACAGCCAATATCAATACTAAGTATTGATATTGGAACTCTTAATTTTTCAGATCTACAATTATTTTTCAGAATTCTTCGTCTCCTCCAATACTCGGGTCTCTGAAATAAAGTTTGGATGTCCTCTACATCCTGTGGTATAATTAATTGTAACTTGAAGAAAGAATTATCTCTATTATTTTGACATCAATATTTAAGCATTGATATAACTTGTATAGCTATATTTTTAAGTGATTTAGTTTTTTTATCAGTAAAACATAACTTATTTCTTTCTAATCAAACACATCAAATAATTGCACCTCTAATTAATTCAACTAAGATAACAATCATAACATCTTTCAAAGGGATCATGACATCTATTATCCATAACTCATTTATGATAGTATCATTGAATTCAAAATTATTGAATCTTCCTATCCATTTCCAAATTTAATTTATAAAAGAGCATTCAACAAACAAATGATCTATGATTTCACCTTTGTTACAAAACATACATGTAGAATTTTCTTGTCATCCTCTTTTGAGTAGAAATGTTTTAGTTAAAACTCTCTTTGTTCTAACTAGCCACATGAAAATCTTAATCTTAAGAGGAAGCTTTGAACACCACACAATATCAAAGAATGAACTTTTTAGATCTTCATAATATATCCAGGAGTAGAAAGATGAAACTGAGAATTGCTCTGATTTATCCCATCTCCAAACTATCTTGTGCTTAATTAGCTTATCTATTTTAACATCTCTAACTAGTGTGTAAAGTTTATCCCATTCCTGCTTTTAAAAATCTACTAATTGTTTGTTAGATTGATATTTATCTTACCAGTAGCAAATACATTATTTACTGTTATATTTGGATCTCTAGCTACTAAGAATAGATTTGGAAAAATGAGAGAGAAAACTAGTTCTTCTTTCCACCTATCAGTCCAAAATAAGGTAGTTGTACCATCTCCTATTTTTTCATTGATACTAATAGACATGATATGATCTAAGGAAATTATACTTTCCAAAAGTAAGAGAAATAGGAAGTATTACTTCTATCCTTATATTTATCTTGTAATATTTGTTTCCAAAATCCCTCAACAGATGAATCAGATATCTGAACCATCATTTAGCTAATAAGACTTTAATCATATATCTTAAATCTAAAATTCCTAATCCTCATTGATCTTTGCTTTTACAAGAAGTAGACCAAGCTACTAATGTAATTTTTTTCCTAGTTGTATTTCCTCCAAACCATAAGAATTTTTTTCTTATTTTATATATTTTCCTTCTAACTACTGGTAACCTGTATAGAGATGGCCAGTTGATAGGTCTAATTTATATCTATCAAACACTAGGGTTTAATATGCCAACTTGACCAAGCCTCGCATTATGTTCAGGTAATTTAGCTTAATTGTAGGTAAAAAATATGCAATTTCGTGTTTCTGCCCTATTTCTATGTTTTCATACAGGAACAAGAGGAATCAAGCCAAATAAACCCCGAAACAAAGCCTTACTCGATGAACATAGTAGAGTAGTGCATTTTCGCACTTGTTTGCGGGCCACAAGACAGCCTTTGCGGGCAGCAATTCTAGCCCAAAAAGACAAACAGAAGACAAATTTCAGAACACCCAATGTTCACATGTTTTGCGAGTCGCAAGAGACTCATTGTGAGCCGCAAGTCATTCCTCACAGAGGAACCAATTCAAGATCATTGATCGTTCAACTGCCTTGCGAGCTGCAAGAAATTCTTTGCGGGCCGCAAGCAGTAGTTCCGAAAGCAAGAAATAGAAGACTATAAAGTGGAATTGGATTATGTTTATACTTGTATTCTCTCTTGTATTTTCTCTCACCACGAGAGGCTAATCACCTCCCTAGGATTTTGGAGAGGCCCGAAACTTGCTACTTTTTCATGGCCCGAATGAACTTTTACAATATTTGACTTAATTTATTACTAAACGACTTAAATTAAACAAAACTTGGTTTAATTTACACAATAAATCCTAGGTAGAAACATATCAATTTTGGACTTATCAGACGCACGACGCACGACGCATGATGCCGCACGACGCATGATGCCGCACGGCGCATGATGCATGACACATGACGCCATTGCAAGACGTATGATGCCTGACGCATGGGGTCGTCGCATGACGCATTACACATGACGCATGCGTCGCCACATACCGCATGCCTCATGACGTCGCTCCGCCGCATGACGCATGACAAACGACACATGACGCAAGACACATGAAGTTGCACGACGTCGCTGCAAATCACATGACGTCGCTCTGCTGCTGCAAGCTGCATGACGTCGCTCTGCTGCTGCAAGCTGCATGACGTCGCTTCACGCCAAGATACTCTACATCGAGTTGCTTCTAACCTAAGAAAGGCTAACCTTACCTAAAGACTCCCTTCTGAAACAATCCTGAAAGGCCCAAGAGGTTGACTGTGTTTCAAGAAAAGTCATCCCAAACCCGACTAGTCAGTAATATATCGTCTTCGTCTGGCCTATACGAATCAACCCAGCATTACTTATTAATCATAGGTGCCGAGGAATGAAATAATGCCTCGGATAAATAATGACAGGGCTTGCACCTGATTAGGACTATTGATCCTCAGAACCTCATATGGTTAAAATAAAAGCCCTAAACGCCTACGTTTTGAAACCCAAAAACCTCCCGAGGTCGACGCTGGCTCAGGGTGACATGTTCACTCTTTCTTTCATGCTCCTCATTTTACTTAACCGGAAGGACGGCGGCGAAAAAGGTGCCAACACTGTCAAAACCTGTAAATTTGGCCAGAGCAAAAAAAACTCGTGAAATTTGTTACATAACGCTACTTAGCGTTATAACACCAGACCATGAAAATCGGTCCAAAAATTGCTAAAGTACCAAACTTTAAGTGTTTAGCGTTATAACGCTAGATGAGGCATTATAACAGTAAGTCTTGTCAAAGCCAAAATGTTTCAGTCTGAAAAACTCGTGATATTCATTATGTAACGCCAAGTTGACGTTATAACGCTAGATTCAAATTTCAAAACTAGCTCTGTCTTGTTTGGAGTTATGACGATAGAAATTCTATAAGGATAGCGGTATAGCGTAAAGTGGTGCTGGCCTAATTCTCTGCCAGATTTAGACACTTATAAATATATGGTTGTTGTCTCCTTTCTTACTTTTGGAAACTTGCCTTATTAAAAATATTTGCAACAACCATTGTTCATGTGTTTTACAGAACCATGCGTTACTGTAATGCTCCAGAAATGCGTTATAACGCATTGCCACCCATTATAACGGGTCCCCAACCCGTTGTAACGAGTTTCTATTCAAGATGCCCCAGAAGACAATCAAAGAAGTCCAAAAGGGCAATTCTGGAAAGCTGCCAACCTGTTACAATGGATTTCATAACACGTTGCGGAATTATGTAACGCTTCAGGCCATTTTCAAGACTCCAATAAGTGCTTAGCTTATATATATAAATGGAAGACGAACCAAGAAGAAATCTGAAACCCCCCACAAGCTTCCAAGCATTTAATTGAGTACCAGAAAGAGCAACAAAGTCTTCTCCTACTGCTACCTAAACTTGAGAGAGTTAAAATAGCCTCCATAGCCTAATTGTCAATCTGAGAACTTTTCTTTTGCTAGTTTCTAGTCTTTGGTGCACTACATTTGTGTTGTCAAGTAGTGTATTTTTGTCCTTGATTGTGTAGTCAATCAGACCGTTTATCGTGTAGAGTGGTGTAGCCCCTTGCATTGGTCTAGGAATCGAAGATTGGTTTGCTTGTTTAGAAGAAATCAAAGATCAGTTCCAAAATTAAAAAAAATACTTATTTCTTAGTGGAATCGGCACCGAAAGGAAGTTTTGGTTTTGAGAGTCTCGTGGATGTAGGCCTAGTTTGTTTGTAGGCCGAACCACATTATATCGCGTGTTCTTAAGTTCTCTTGATTGCTCTTGCTCTTCACTCTATCTCTTTACTATTATAGCTCTTTATTGATTTGTGAATTGCTCTATTATTCTTAGAACTTGCTTGCTGAAATTTTAGCTAGGTGATTAAGGTCTAAAATCTTGAATTGTAATTATTGATTGAAAACGCTTTCGCCATATTACTTGACCTTAGTCTTTCTACTAAACCCAATAACTCCAACAATAAGATGTAATATAATGTAACAAGGCAGACCTCACTGATTAAAAGCAAATAACATCCATTCTTTAGACTGCTTTGCAAATATTCCAAACCACCACCTCCGCTCCGCGCCCGTATATTCGACGGAGAAAATTTTCTCAACTCTTTGGATATATTGATTTGGACCGTCGAATTAAAGATCAACGCTCGACCGTCAATTATATGATTGAGAGGTTTTAATATTATTAGTTAGAATCATTGATCTTTAATCCGACTGTCCAAATTAAACCTATCTCTACGGAGAAATTTTTTCTCCCAAGAGGATTTTGTAACCCTTTGCTCTTGAAAATGAAATCCTCTACTGAATTTTTTTCCCACAAGATGAGAACTTTTGATCTGAACTGTTGGATTAAAGATCAACGGTCCAGATTAATAATATCAAAATTCCTCCTGAATCATATGGTTGGCAGTCGAACGTTGGTCTTCCTTCCTGAATCATATGATTGACTGTCGAGCATTAATTTTTAATTTGACGATTCACAATCTGACGGTGCAGATCAAGCTTCATATATTGTGAGAAAAAAAATCTGCAAAGGATACGGTTCCTCCGCTCCTGATCTCACCAAAACGTAATCCTCTGCGCGCATGTTTTTGTGCTCTGCACAGTTTAATTTGAACCTTCAGTGACGATCAAGCGCGTTGATCTCGGATCCGACGATCTACTTTAAGTTTAACTTCACGCGGAGTAAAAAGAACTGCGCGCATAGGATAGGATGGGATTCCCGGTCTCACTGCTTAGGCGCTCTCTCTAGTACTCTCCGTAAGAGAGAAAAGGTTTCCAAACAAAGATCAAATTCACAAATCAATCAAATTCTCCAAAAATGGGAGCGATCTCTCTTTTCCTAGACTCCATCGTCATCCTCTTCTCTCTCGTGATCTCCGTCGCTACGCCTCTCTTGGACGCGCAAACATGCCTTCCCTCTCACCTCTTCCCCGCGCCTCTTCTCGCTCTGAAGAAATGGTACTCTGAACAGTACGGCGATTACCTGGTGGTTGAGAAGCCTCTGTTCTTCGTTGGTTTGATTTGGGTCGAGATCTTGTTCCTATGGCCGCTGTGCCTGGCGAACTTGTATGGGATTGTTAAAGGGAGGAGCTGGTCTAAGACTACCTCGCTCATGGCTGGAGTTTGCGCTGGTACTTCTATGGTAAGGATCTTTATCTAACTTATTTTTTGAGGATTTTTGCAAATTAGACTGATATTGTATTATATTTGAGATAGCCACAAACATGTTTGCATTTTGCAGATTGCATGTAAAAAAAATTGGTTAGCAAATAAATCCAACTAATTATTCTATAATCAATATTACTGAGCAAAAACAATTCGAAAGCTAATACCTAGCTCAAATGTAAAGCATTTGTTTAGAATGATTTGTTTATATTTAGCTGTGCTGCTATGCATTAGATAGATCTAGTTGGGGCAAAATTTGATTATGAATTTGGCCATATCATGTAATCTACAGATCTACTCACTTAAAAACATGTGGCCATATTATGTTGTATGAGATACGAGGGTTTAGTAGTCTTATACTCTTATGCATGTGTTTTGCATACCAGTCAAACTTGTGTGGTGTTGCTTATGGAGTCATGACTCATGATTTATATGAATATATGATGCGTCAGTATCATACCATTTATGAATATATGATATATCAGTATTGCAACATTTATGAGGGACTGCACCTGTGCGTCATCTGAGGTATGAGTAAATAAACCATGACTTGAATTGTTAGTATAGACAATGATTTGCAAAGTTCAATAATTAAACTGATTTATACTACTGTTTCTTTGTTTAGTATTATTTAGCATTCTTATTGGTTAATACAAGGTGGGGTTAAGTTGTTAATTGGTAAGCATTGTCCACCTGTTAAACTGGTAAATTCTTACTTCTGCACCTGATATACTGGTAAATTATTACTTGTGCATCTGTTGCCCGGTGCACGTAGCTCCCGCTTGCGCGGGGTCCGGGAAGGGTCGGACCACTTTGGGGTCATTGTACTTGTGCATCTGTTAAACTGGTAAATTCTTGCGTGTGTACCTGTTAAACTGGTAAATTCTTACTTACGTACCTGTTAAACTGTGAATTCTTATTTGTTACTGGTATAGTACTGGTAGTACTACACCCTTATTATAGACTACCCCTGTCCTGATCCTGGTTTATGCACTGATAGTTCAGCTGTTCAGGACATCACCAGTGTTATGAGTTACAAAAAAAATGAAAGAAGAAGAAAATATAAAATCTCATTTTAGCTCTGGACAGACACTATCAGATCTAAAGCTAATGTGAAAAGATAATGATGTTCTTAAGAAACCAACCATACATGTTTCAGTCATATTGCTCCTCGTTACTTGAAGATTGTAATTACAGAAAGTAAATAAAAAAAATAAAGCTTGTATGCACTTGAAAAGTAACCTGTATTGATCATTTTGTTATTATCTTGTATATATCAGGCTGCAATAATGGGCGAACTGTTAAGCTCTGGCCGGGCTTCAGAGAAGGTAATACAAATGTACTCTCCATTTGGGGCTTTTGCAGTGTGTGCAATCTTACGTGGTCTCATTCCCCGTGGAAAGAAAAGTACTTACTCCTCTGCCTCGCATGGCCCTACTGCTCGAAAGAAGAGAGCTTAATTAATTGGCTTTTGTTCCCATCAGCTAGGAATGCTAAGTCCTGAACTTTCTGCTTTTGCTTGATTTTAGTTTCCATATTTGTTTTTACTTAACTTGCCAGATCCCTGGTTTACTGTACCAGCCTCTACCTTGTCACTAGCTGACTTACAAGTGGTACAGTCGTACGAAGGAGGAGACCATACTCTTAGCAATTTCTGTTAAAACCTGTTCTTGGGATCATTTGAGATATTGTCATTGTAAGTTATGCAAATTTTGTTAGTTGAAATGCTGAACTAAATTTATGTATATTTGGCATCTTTTATTAAAACTTGTGGGATGATATTTTAGAATGACAGCACTCAATTTCCTTTCTAGTATAATATATTTACTGGATTGCTTTTATAAAAAGGAAACTTGCTATTTCAGATCATGTGTGGCGTTGCATATGGATATGTGATTTGATATGAAGGCCATTTGTTGGGTTTAACTAGTCTCAAGGCCAGTGACAAACCTAAATGGTATTATTGGAAATGCCAAAAAGGGTATAATGGGTACTTATTGTCACACAAATCACTTTAAGTAATGAGGTGTCGAAACAGTTGATTCTGAAGCAATGAATTGCAAGTGCCTGGATTTCGTTATTTGAATGTGCTACACGAGCAAAATCAAAAGAGTGGCTTATAGTTATTGACCCACTTTAGCCATGCTCATGCATCTCTCCAGTTGTTGGAATACATAAATGCCACATTCAGCATATCATTCATTCAAGCATTCAATTTTGAATTCTGAGACGTTATGAAATTGTGTAACTTAGAGTGAACTTTATGATTGACTATATTTAAGTGGCGACACGCCTACATATGTCATGTTGACTAGGGGCTCATGAGAGCTACACCTCTGGATCAACTTCTGAATTTCAAAACTTCTATCAAACACAATTAGGACCAATTTGATGACATATATTAAAAATCTTTAATTCTGATATTTACTGTCATTACTCATAGAAATCACCCATTAGCAGAGATTTCAATGCAAGCCCAATTGCTGAGAAATTTGATCTCTTTATGATTCAATAATTCTCAGCTCCACAATCAGACGGTTTCTTCATGAAAGTTGAAATGTAACACTGCACTCTACATCCATCACTTCTGTATTGGGACTTGGGAGGCATTGAGCCATTTATATCCAATGTGGGAATATTATTCAACGATTACAAAAAAAAGGTGGTTTAATTTGAGTGTGATCTTAAATGCGGTCTCCTTATCCGCAACTTGAAAGAACCCAAATAGAAAGCACAGTAGCTGAGCTCTATCTAGTGTAGCGGTAAGGCACGATTTTTATGGAAGAGATCTGAAGTTCAAGCTTCGGTGATTGTTACTTTTAAAAGAAAATTTTCAAATTTATTTTATAATTTGTTTATAAGCGTGTACGTTATAAGTTTACGTGGCAATGAATAAAAAAAAAATAGAAATCACAGTAGCTGTAATAGGTACAAAAGTTTAAAGCTAATTCCATTGCATTTATTGGCAATAAGGCCCTTTGATTCAAGTCCAACAAGGGCAGATTTCAATAGCGAACAGCGGGTTGTTACCACTTAGCGAGTTGCAACTTCCAAGGATAGTTTTTACTTTCAAATAGACTGTAGTTTTATTTTAAGCAATTTTGTTGCTAAAAGAATATTATCGAATAATGAAATTTAATTAAAATTAGAGCTGATATGATATGTAGATACCACATTTGATATTGACTATCGATATCGATGTTATTATGCATATTTAGTTGAATTATTATGCATATTATTTAAGTTATTATGCATATTATTTTTTGTACTTAAATAGTTATGCATATTATTTTTGTACTGAGATAATTATGCATGCTAATTGAGTTATTATGCACATTATATTGTTAACATACATAATATTTTTTCTAGTACAAAAATAACATAAAATAACATGCATAATAACTCAAATAATATGCATAGTATCTCAACCAAATATACATAATAACATCGATATCGATAGTCGATATCAAATGTGATATCTACGAAACATTATCCAATTAAAATAAGATAACTCAGATCAAATGAAAAGGCTGAGTGCTTAAGACGGATAATTCGGTTACGCTATTTAGAAAGGATAGACCGTATTTTTCTTTCCCTAATATTTCGACTAGTTGATGGAAAAAAAAATATACAGATAACCTGACCAATTTGCTAACAAATTATCAATTTAAAAGACTGAAGAATCCCTTTTATTGCTTGTTCAATTGTTCTCCAGAGCAATATCATTCATGTTATGATTAAGGAATCATCGCCATCGCTATTTATTTATTTATTTATTTTTGAGAAAACCTGGGGGACTTATTATACACGTTATGTTATAATAGAGAATTAATTTTATGGTCCTCAGACTTTTGCAAAAACACCATTAGTCCTTGAACTTCAAAAAAAATAGTTCTTGAATTTTTCTTAAAACCAAATAGGTCCCTAAATCTTATTTGCTAATGAAAGTTCAACAATTAAATTGGAGAAAATGAAAAATTTGAGACCAACTTTATTTTTTTTCTCAAAAAATTGAGAACCAAAAATATTAACTTTTCCTTTTTACAATTATAATACAGTGGCAAATGTAGCCACTAACCCAAATTTGGGCACATTCTGTAATTTATATTAGCCACTAATACAAACAAAGATATTTTTTTATAATATATACTTAATTTATTCCAATTAAATAGACCATGATTACCGATTTTGTAACTTTAATTTATTACAATAAAAAAAAAGTCGAATTTTGCTTTTATTTCACGCGCAGAGCGCAATCCACCGCTAGTTTATTTATCAATGCATATCAAAGTATAGAATAGTAGTATAGTACTAGTCTCATTATGGCTATGGCTCCACACGTGGAACCTGTCGGTGATCTTCACTGTGAAGTAACCAATTAAAAGTGACCAAGTGCTATTAAAGGATTAAATTGCAAACCGACCCAATTAAATTACATATTCAATTAAAAGGTAAAATCTTTATTCTTTGATTAGCTGCAGCCTCATAAAAGGGGTACTAGTCACAATCCCTCATAATATTTTTGTGTAACTGTCTGTGTAGCGGGTCATCCTGTGAACTGAAGTGATCCACTGATCCTTTGTATGATTCAATCCAAGTAAAATTTTACATGGTTTCCTATGGTTAATTATTTCTAGATCTACAGATCGAATCTGATTATTTTAACAATTTGATAAACTAATTAGCAGATAGGACTGGATATATCCATTTGTGTTGTATAGCATAGTTATCATTTGCGCACAAATTAATGACTTGAAAGTTGTTATATTTAACTTCTCCTGTGTCACTCTATTTTAAGCAGGATATATGGTTATTTGATATATATTCAGACTGGCAGCTGCTGCCACGATATCAAAAAAATATATATATAGATTACCATCACATAGATAAACCTAGCAGTTATTCTCAAAAAAAAAAAGATAAACCTAGCTAGAAGCATATACCTAGGTGTGATTGCAATAATTTGAGTGAACCAAGAATCAAAATTTCTATAAATTTTCCACGGAACAAACAAGTCAATGCTCTAGGGACTAGGTGAATAATTTCTCAACAGCTGGTTGGTTTCAAGTGCACTTAGACATAAATTTTTATATTATTTCGGCAAAGATTTAAGTTGATATACATATATTCACGATACAGACTGTTACGTATCTGTTAGATATCGATGAACGTATCTGTTAGATAAAAAATAACATGCATAGTGACGCTTGTTATATGATGTATCAATGGAACGTATCGCGAGAACATTTTTTTTACCGTTGATTAATGAATCAATCATGCAATTTTGGTGTATAATAGATCACTTGTTACAGTCTAGAACTAACCACGTAGTTATCAAATATAAACATTTTACTCTGTTTTTCTGAAATCATGATAAGAATTTATTAAGAGTGGTTTAGCTTAACATCGTAATTTGGAAGGAGAGGATCTTGTTGGATTATAGACAAACACTGCCATTGGCAAATGTCCTGGTCAAACCCGCACAAACTTGTGCAAATTAGTTCAAATTCGTGCAAAAATACGTGCAAACCTGTCAATAATCCGTCAATAATTCGCCATTAACTCGTGCAAGATCCATGCAAACTCGTCCAGACCCACTCAAACTCGTTCAAATCCGTGCAAAACACATGCAAACACGTGCAAAATCCATGCAAACCCATGCAAAACCTGTACAAAACCCCAAACCCGAAAATAACCAGCCAAACCCGGGAATAACCCATAAATTCAAAAAAATAAAAAAAATAAAAATAAAATTCATAAAAAATAAAAATGCTACCAACCCGACTCGGACCGAACTCGTTCCGAACCTGCTGGGTTGCCAATTACCCATGTGTAGATGGGTTGCAACCTGCTTAAAATTTTTTGACTCGTCAAAACCTGACTCGACAAATCAGTCGACCCGTACAACCCGTAATTTGGCCAACCCATTCCGGTCCAACCCGTTTTCAAATGCATATTTGTGGTTGTAATGTAAGCCTACATAAAATGAATAAAAAAAATAGATATTTCGAACTAATTTTTTCAGATATTGAAAGTTGATAAAACAAGAACTTAACTCTATTTTGAATTTGCAAATTGCAAGACAGTAAAATAATATATTAGACAACGTCTATGAATTTCTCATTTCTATATTATCAAATAGGATTATGATGTGTTTACGGGGCAAACAAGGGAGAGCACCACTGTGCAACCTCCGATTTACAACGGCCATTGGTCTTATTTATTTGAAGCATCTCAACTTATTTCCTTTGTGTAGAGAATAGGTCGTGCGATTTTTTTTTTATTCATTGTCCGTAGGTTTACAACACACATCCACAAAAAAATTAGAAAACAAACTTGGAAAACTCCCTAAAATTGTCTCTGCCGAGGTTTGAACCCCATACCTCTCCCATAGAGATCTTGTGTCTTACCACTACACTAGATAGAACTTGACACAAGTCGTGCGATTGCCGAAGTGTATTAAAGTGTCAATCTTTTTATTTTCTATTTGGACTTGCTAATTAATTGTTCCCTTAACTGTCTTTTACTACAAGGCACAAAATAATTGCACTGCACTAGCTTTCTCCACTATGCTAGCAATTCTCTCTTCCCAACAAATTTTTTTCTACTCATGTAACTTTTTATATTAAAATTTTAATATTTTTTATTTTGCTGCGAAATTCTAATTTTACTACAAAATAATTTTAATTTTTGTTTTAATATAAAGACTTAAATGTTCTAAAATGGAGATCTGCAGATTTTAATATAAAAATTTGCTTGTTTTTATATGGAGACTTGCAATTTTCATTATTGATACTTGCATGTTCAAAATATTTGAAGACTTGCAGATTTTAATATATATACTAGTTTGTTATAATATAAAAACTTGCAAATTCTAATATAAGGACTTGTTAGCTTGTTATAATATAAAAACTTGCAAATTCTAATATAAGGACTTGTTAGCTTGTTATAATATAAAAACTTGCAAATTCTAATATAAGGACTTGTTAGCTTGTTATAATATAAAAACTTGCAAATTCTAATATAAGGACTTGCATATTCTAATAAAGAAACTTGAAGGTTCCAATAATGAGGCTTGCAATTTTTAATATTGAGACTTGCATGTTCCAAAATAAAGATTTGTTTGCTATAATATAAAGACATTCTTCTAATATAAAGACTTAAATGTTTCAATATAGATACTTGTTTGTTCTAATATAAAGACTTGCATGTTCAAATATAAAGATTTGTTTGTTATAGTTTAAAGTCTTGATTGTTCTAATATAAAAACTTGCATGTTCGAGTGCATAAATTTGATTGTTATAATATACATACACTCTTGTTCCAATATAAAGACTTGTTTGTTATAATATAAAGACATTCTTGTTCTCAATTTTTCATAAAGATCAACAAGTCTCTATACTCGAAATGCAGAAAGATGCTGATGATTTCAAGATGAAGCTGCGAGAGAGACGAGCGAGAGAATCAGAGAAAGGAGGAGCGAGAGGGACGAGTGACAAAAGGAGAAGCGAGATAGACGAGATGAGACGAGGCCGGACGGATGGGATCAAGGCAAGATCGAGTGAGATCAAGCAGGATGGAGAGAATTTTTTTGTCCGGTAGTGAAAGAGAGGCAATATAATAACTCTTTCAATTTTTCAATATTAATTTTTCAGCCTATTATAAAATAGATTAAATAATTTATTCATAAATTAAATATAAGTCATGCATATAACTAAGAGTAATGATTGCTTGTACTCGTCACTACTAATCATTAAAGGTCAATTCCTCAATTTACACGTATACTATGCGAAACGTAGATACTCAAATGCAGATTTTATTACTTTTTTTGTTTGGAAAATGTTTATATTCCCAGTGAATGGACTTTCATGAATATTCACTAATGAAAATTTTACATGTCACTAGAAGTTTAAGAATCTGCAAATAAGTAGCATATTGTTTCATAAAATTTATCAAGAACCAAGACCTCCAATATTAGGTGTCCTTATAAATGTTAATAATAAACATCCACATAACTAAAGTGTTATTTAATGTTGCTCAAGAAATTTGGCTCATAAATTGAAAAATGTGGGGTTTTCGGTTGTTGAGAAAAGAGGAGAAATTTGACTTGCGTGTTCCGTTAGCTATTGTGATTACAATTAATATAATCATTATGAAGTTAAGCATTTGGTTATGTAAAAAAATAAGATATAATTATAAACATCAACTACAAAATAATAAATATTAATGCGATAATTATTTATTAATTTTTAGGTTTTTACTGTCTTTTTAAATATAAAACTCAAAAAATTTAGAAAACAATTTATATTTATTGATGGAATAATACTCTGTAATCTTCTTGCCGAAGTATCAAAATATTAAAGAAATTCTTAAGGACGCAAATGTGATATAAATTATTTTTTTGGTTCTTATGGTAATCGACTATCTTCCATTAAGAAAAATAAAACTAGGATACAATTATACAAACGATAATATGCGCAAATTTCTGAAAAGACAAAATTTCGAAAGGTAATATCACAAATTTCAAAGGGTCTAACCTCTAAAGTAAACAGGGAATAGCCGAATAGGAAAATCAATTCTAAATAAATCATTACATAAAGGATAGCATTTACAGAGTGAGGTTACATGGTATGCATTTAATATCTGCTATTACTACGGTGTTAAACCATGAAAGCTTAAAAACAACATGAGTTAAAAGACTATGATACTTAAGTAAGCAAAGAGTTATATCGTGCTTATGAATATTTCGAATTTCAAAATAAAAAAGATCAATTCGAACGGTTCAAAATATTGTCCATACTAAAATTTACTTAGGGACTAAAATTTTATTTTTTTGGAAAATTTTACTATTTTATTGAATGAGCAGAAAATTGGATAAATTGAAAGTCGGTAAATCGCTAGATTACTCAATTTTTTACCTATCTGATAAGATAGTAAAAAATTCCAAAAAATGAAAATTTTGTTCCAAGTAGTTTTAGTATGAACAACATTTTCAACTGATTAGTTCATTTGAATTTTGAAATTCGAGATATAGTCGTAAACACGATAGAGCTCTATGCTTACTTAAGTATCATAACCTAACTCTATAAAAAGAGAAGGATCACTCATAATTTATATATCAATTTAGTTTTTACTATTTCTCAAATTAATATAAATAAAGTTCAAAAAATAAAATTTTTGATAACTGTATTGAGGACATTTGATAGTTATAATTTACTTTCATAAAATTCAATCAATTTTTTAATTTTATTTTTTACGCCTGGAAAATAAATTCCACAAATTAAAAAATCTGAAATGAATTAAAGAATTTCCACAACATGAAAGACTGATCTTCGAAATATGGGTCTGGTAAGAAAATTGATCTTTTGAATATTGAAATTTTTTTTAGTTTGTTTCAGATTTTATTTTTTTTGTTTTCCTGAAGTAAACCCGCATCTTCATCTGAGTCTACCTCATCTTCTGATGACACATCACCAAGAATTTCTTCAGGTTTTCGTAAGCCTTCTCGTCCTCGGGAAAATCAAAGTTTACCTTCAACACATCTGCAAGTGAAATAACATAACATTAGGTCAACAAAAAAAAGTTACTATTGTCTGACAAATTCTCTCGGCTCATAATTTTTGAAGTGTCTTACATGCAGCTTCTATATTTTCAAATAATTACAATAAGCCTTGCATCTTTTAGTTGAGAACTTAAAAGGCCATGGTATATTATCTGATCACTGATCACCAATACCACAGTACAATTCCTATAAGTAATATTTGCGCTATAAAACTAAACTGACCCAATTAGGCAGGGTTGAAACGTCAAAATATAATGAAACCAGAAGTGAAACTAGCAATCTGTAATTTTATCGAGGTTAGTCTCAGGATCCAGAAGGGAGCCTTAGTGCAGCGGTAATGATCTAGATTTTAGCTTCCTACAAAATTTTGATATGAAAAATTTATTAAGCAACTTAAATTTAAATTTTGACCACAAAAAATTGGCTAATGTGAAACTTTTGCACTTCGGCCAAAGTGCAAACATTTTCACATTAACCATACTATATATATATATATCAAACATTTTATGTACTTATTATATATTCTAATTTAAAGAAATTTACTAGAGCTTTTTTATTTTTCACGACTTTTTTATATAAGAAAATTAATTCCAATTGTCAAATAAGAAATTAGCATTTTACACGTGATATGATAGAACTTGATTAACCCAAAATCTTCTAGAGAATCTCTAATCTGAAAATTAAATTAACTCAGTCCATTGCCTTTGATCTTCCGGAGATTGTAATATACAGATAGTTTATAATTTCCAACACGATAATCTTCTTTGTTAAATAAAATGTTATGTACTCTATTAACAGAACTCGTAATCTTTTATGAATTTTTAAATTTGTGTAATATTTTTAAATTCATTTATGATTTCAGTTTATAATGTCTTATTCAATACGTATGCACAAATTTTCATATATAAGATATAATAATTTTCATATCTAACAAGAAACAAATATATAAGCATCTAAAAAAACAATAGTCGAACCAGTTGACCCAACTGTCACTGAACCATTGACCAGAAATTTTACCAAGTCGACATCCGGTCCAGTTTTAAAAACATTGGTTCAAACAACAACAACAACAACAAAGCCTTTTGTCCCAACCAGTTGGATAGGCTAGAAATGAAGTCCAAATTGAATTTCATTTTCATAAGATTGGCTGAATTTTTACGTTGGCTCACCAAACCTATCACTACCCTTCTTTCCAAGCTGGGGACCGTACCGCACGGTTGGTGATTTGGATTCGTCGAACACATGTTTAAAACATTGGTTCAATGAATCCAAATCACCAACCGTGTAGAAGTTCTAGGCTGTCCGATTTGTTCTGTGCAACATCTCATGCCTATTAATCTTTACCCCCTGCGTCATATTGTAGCGGTCGAGGTGGTGCATCGCAGGAAATTCGCACCGTTGGATCTGTCCAGCACAGCAGAAGATTCGGACCCTTGGTTCAACCCATGATTGTAGTTGTAGGTTAAATAAAGGGTACAAAATAAACTTTTGAACAATATTCAGATGAAATGGGAGCTGGACCGATAGGTGTAACAATGTTAAATTGAACAGGCATTATTATCCTAGGAAAAGTATAAAGGTATTTAGGAACATTTCTCTATCAGATAATGGATTCTTGGAGTAGCAAGGGAACTCTCGTGGCCCAAATGATTTTCATTTCTTTCCAAACTACATAGCAACAAGGCTGCTCTATGTCCAACCCATCTAATTCATCTAAGATTGTATATTCTGAACTTCTTCTGACAAGAAATAACAATTTAATACTGTTACCTTTCATAATTTCTGCAGTCTCCGGCTATCTTCCGGTCTCTATGGTGCCTTCTTCTCTCTGTTTCTTTCCCTCTCTGTCTTTCTCCGTCTCTGTCTTTTGTTCTTTCCCTATCTCTCTGGTTCTCTTTTTCAATCTCAATCTCTATCTCTTTCACTTATTTTCGAATTTTGCTCCCCATGAGTGATTTCCTGTCTCAGACTCCCCTTCTTTCTGCCTGTCTCTATCTTTACCGTTTGATTCTCTTCTCTTGTCGCCGCCATGGTGAGAATTCCTCTTGGCATCTAATCCGACTCTGAACCTAAACCAGAATCCCTGTCCCTCCTCCGCTCTCTCCTCATCTCTTCTCTGGCGAGATTTTCCATTGGCTTCGAAATCAGACTCCGAACCTAAACCGGAGTCCGGCTTCCTCTTCTCCTTTTAGTGGAAGCATCAGTACCAGCCACCATTGATACCACATTTGCAGTTGTACCCAATAGAATCACCTTGAGTCGATTAGCAATTTAGCAGTTGAATGCAATCCCTCGACTCTGCAAGATTGAAAACAAACACTATGCTATAAATCTGATCTCAAGTAAACAATTTGTTTATCTTTTTCGTGGTATTTCTTTTTTTCCATTAACTCTCTTTCCAGGGCTAACAGAGGCTTCAAAATTAACAAAAGAATATGTAAAAATTCAATGTTACCTTCTTTCTTCTCGTCAGCTTGAAGCATTACTTTATCCAATACATACAGCGCAACTGAATCAGGTCTGATGCCAGCATCAATCATTTGTTGAAAGAGCTCCTGAGACTTTCCTGTTTCGCCAAGGCGACAATAACCATTTATCAGAGCGGTATATGCCTGCACATCAGGCCTCAAGCCTTTCCTAAGCATATCATCAAACAACTTCTCTGCGTTATTCAAATATTGAATCTTACACTGCCCGTCAAGCAGGACAGTGTAACATGCCACATCAGGCTCGATTCCATTCTCCACCATGCGTTGAATCAGCTTCAAAGTCTTCGCTTTTATCTCAAATTTTCTGCTTTCCCTGTCTGTTTCTGACCAGCAGTTTTGGAAAACATTTTTGAAAATTCCATCTAAAAGCACAGTATAAGCCACTACATCAGGCTTTATACCTACATGTTCCATTTCCGCAAACAGCTCACATGCATCACGCAATCTTCCTATCTTGCAAAAACCATCCATTAAAGTTGTGTAGATTAACAAATCTGCATAAATTCCATTATTTAACATATCCTCAAACCAAAAGAGGGCTCCAGACATGTCTCCTCTCCGGCAAAACGCCGTGATGAGTTTTGCATAGGAGAGCAAATCAGGTACAACTTGGTGATCCCTAAGCAACACACTGAATATGTTAGAAGCTAACTTGACTTTGTCATCATTACAAAGCTCCCGGATTAACCATTCACATGAGTACTTATTTATCAGATAACCTTCCTGGGAGGAACGCAGAAATAATCCATATGCTTGTTCAGTTAAGCCTTGATGCAAGTAACCCGAGACCATTGAACTTAAAAGATGGGTATGACCTTGACCTATGTGTTTCCTTGAGCCTCGCTGTTCTAGTACTTTAAACAGAAACTCAGCCTGACTTACTCTACCACCTTTACAAAAGAGTTCTATAACCAAACTGTATGTGTTAACGTTCAATTCGATCCCTTGTACCATCATTTGTTCTAAAAGGACAATTGCCTTATCAACAAAGCCATTGTCGCAGAACCCACTTAGAAGTACATTGTAAGTGACAGCATCAGGTTTCAACCCCAACTTGAGCATTTCAATGAACACCATATAAGCATTGACAACATATCCCTTGTAACAGAAACCCGCAATCAAGCAAGTGTAATTGATCCTGTCTGGGTCCAACCCATTATTTCTCATCTCTTGGATCAGCTCCATGGCCTCTTCAAACAAACCCAACTTGCAATAAGCATTTAAAACTATGTTGCACAACACCCTATCTAGCACCACTCCTGACTCTTTAAGCTTCATGAAACACAACAAAACCTCATTGTTCCTGCCAAGCTTATGTAAGCTTTGCAAAAGATGTGCAACTGTATGAAGGGTTGTTTTAATGCCTCTAGCGCTCATGTCTTCACAAAGATCCAAAGCTTTTAGAAAATTCCCTTTTTCACAATAGGCCTTAATTATGGGCCCGTATGTATAGTGGTCTAATGGCACACCTTGATTAGACATAGTTTGTAGAAGATTCTCAGCCTCGTCTAATCTCAATTCCTTGCAAAAGTCACAAATCAACATGTTAAAATATATAGGGCTAACATTCATCCCTTCTCTGATCATAACTTGTAAAATAGCATAACTGAGGTCGTATCTTTTGCATGCACGTGTGCCAGATAAGAAGGTCAAATATGTTAACATATCAGGTTTCAAGCCCATTTGCTCCATCAGGCCAAAGACCCGAATTGCCTCACTGGGTTGTTTAGCATTTAGAAAGAATTTTATCAGAATAGTGAAGGAATAGGCATCTGAGTTTATGCTAAATCCTCTCATGTGGTCAAAGACATTGAATAGGGTTCCTACATCACCAGCTTCTGCAACAAAATTCAAGAGAAAGTTGCATGACCTGACAGTGGGGAGAAAACCTAGCTCACCTAAATAGAAAAACAAATTGGCAGCCTCTTGAGGATCCTTTTCGCAGATCTTGTATGATTTCAAAAGGGCATCAAGAGCAAAAGAAACTAAAGCTGACCCATTACTTAATTGAAGAAGAGAAAAGAAGATGGATGAAATTAGATCTGTATTGGTGTTTAGTGAGAGATTGGAAAATAATGAGACCAAGTCCCTTTTTCGTCTTGCATTATAAAGGATAGAGATTACGGCAGTGTACGTGGCACAGTCATGGCAAAAGCCAAGGTTTTCACAATCTTTGAAATAGGCAAGGGCTACAGAAGGGTTTGCTCTTAGATTTTGCAAGTTATTACAAAATTGAGTAGAATCCAAGGAACAAATATTTTGGGGAGGAACAAATCTTAGGTTTTCTTCACCACTTGAGTAGTCAAGGTTTTGTCTAAGCACCGCAATTGCTGAGAAAAATCGGGAGGATGATTGGTTCTTTTCTAAGATTTTCTTCAGAATAGGTGAGACCTTTAGAAACCCAATTGACCAATTAGCAATCAATGCTGATTTCAGATAGCGGTGCATCCTGTTGAGAATAAACAAGAAAGATAAAAAAATGGGATTAAATCACAACCATCCATCACAAATTAAAGGGCTAGAATTAAATAGTTTTATAGAGCAATGTTGCTTGTATGTACGTACCAGGAATAGAAAGAAACATAATGGTACAAAAGAAAAAAAGAATAAAAATAGGTAGCGATAAGATAGGTAACAGTTAGTTTATCCAAGGTATAAATATGTACCCATTCTCATTCAAAAAAAAGGAAACAATTTCTCATTTATCACAAATACTCTCTCTATTTCACAAAAAAACTAACATGTTATCTTACGGGGCATGCTCGTACCAATAATTGGTACAGAGTAAAGAATCCCAAATAGCAACACTAAGCAGGTCTAAAGACACGATACAAAGGTCACTGGGCCATCAAAAGCAACAGTGCCGCATAAGCCAGCAACAACTGACTAGTAACAACAAAAATCCCATGGGGATGAAAACAACACAAAACAGCCGGTGTTTGCTATTAAAAAAAAGAAGGCTAAACCAGCAACCCACAAAACTAATCCAAATCAGCAAATCAACTCATATTACTAAATACCAGCAAAACAACAAAAGCAGTGTGCACATAGTTTCATCAAAAAAAGAAATCAAATTTTCATGGAACCACACACAAACCCCACTGTACGAATTAAAGAGATGCAAACCTGTAACCAGAATTTGATTGTAGCTTCTCTAACAGAAGAGGTCAAAACCGCAGCCACTGTTGGTTTCTCCACCCTGGACTTGGGCTAAAGAGAAAGAGCGACAGGTGTGGAGATCCCTTGAGAGAACAAAGCAGAAAGGAAGAAGAATACGGTGCTGTGTAAGGATTATAAGGTTTGGAGATATTATTGTGTGCAATGTTAGGAGATTGATAACAATTGTATAGAGGGTAGGTAGGAGATAATAGAGTTGATTAGTGTGGGAGATGGTTAGGATAGCATTTCAATATAGCCTATAAATACTCATGTAATTGTACTCAACACGAGATCAATACAATTCATCTCTCTCAATCCCTCTTTACAATTCTATTATGGTATCAGAGCCAAAGCTTTGGAATTAGGCTTGTGCCTATTCCAGAAATCATGATCCTATTCCACACAATAATATCTCCAAACCTTATAAAGTTGGAACTTGCCTTCAATTGATTGTGCCTTTGCAGCTTGGTATGTGCACCAACAGTAATCTGAGGTCTTATGTGCACCAACAATAATCTACCTTTGTAGCTTGCTGAAAATATCAGAACGGAATAGAACAGAACGTCAGACTATCAGAATATCAGAACAGTCATCAGAATATCAGAATAGTTATCAGAATATCAGACTATCAACATTGCAGAATATCAGAACAGTCAGACTTAGGTTATAGATATTCAAGACATCCACATCGACGTCGACGTCAGACTTAGGTTATAGATATTCAAGATGAACAGTCAGGCTTGATAAACAAAACAAAATGTCTTATAACAGAAAAAAGACGCACCTTGCCCAAGACATCGACATCGACGTCAGCAGCAGAGGCGTCTGGGCTCTAGGGCGTGAGTGCGTGACCGTGAGGCGTCTGGAACCTGGGTCGCCGCCATCCCTCGATAACTCAACAGTAGCAGAGGCGTCTGGGTTCTGGTGCCGCCGTCGCTCGATAACTCAACAGTAGCAGAGGCGTCTGGGTTCTGGTGCCGCCGTTGCTTGAGAGGAAGAGGAGAGACAGCTAGGGTTGCTGGGTTCTGAGAGAGCAGATAGGAGTTGGATTCTGGTGCGGCCGTCGTTCGAGAGGAAGAGGAGAAAACTAGATTTAGGTATGGCTGTCGGCTGTCGCTCTAGAGGAAGAGGAAAAAGAGCAGATTTAGGGTTGCTGCCGGATCCATACCTGCTGCTCCTTTTAGCAAAGAGCAGGACCCAGACCCTGCTCTTATCATCCGGTCCGTAAAATCTAAAGTGGACAGACGGTTGATGACTGAAGGAGCTGGAGTTTTAGAAGCTGTTTTGATCTGATCCGTCCATTTAACATTTAATGGACCTGATCGAATAAAAGCAGGACCTGCTTTTATCTAAAAGAGCACTGGATACGATTCCGGTTGCTGCCTTGCTGGGTTCTGAAGACTGGACTTCAGTGGGAGTGGCGACTGGCGACTGGCGACTGGCCTTACGGACGCTATTTTGTTGCTCGGATCTAGGGCTATTTTAATGTAGACGAGCCGAGTTGGATCAAACTCGAGTTCGTACGAGTTCGTCAGCTGGTCTCGTTAACAGTTCGAATTGTTAACAAACGAGTTAATAACGAGACGAACACACATCGAATACGGACGAATCACGAATCACGAATATTTTGTGCATCCTAAGTAAACGAGCCCTGCTAATATTCATTAAAACTCGTGCAAACAACATATTACAGATGATACGATCATTAACACCGAACTACATACTAAGAACCTAAAAGCATCAAATTTATTCCTGACGGACACAAAAATGGCAGTTATATTAGGAATTTATTTAAAATGTCACTCTAAAATAACTAATTTGGCAAAATGTCACCACAAAATTATTGGTCTAGACGGCTTTAAAACTCAATCCTAATTTTAATTTTGCCATCATCGTCATTTCATTTTTTTAAATGACAAAATTATTCCTTATCAGATATTATCTATCTCGCATATGAAATTAAAAGAGATATATAGAAAGATAAATAAAATTTCATATGCGAAATAAATAAAACATTTCTGACAGTGACAATTTTGTCATTTAGAAAGATTGATATTTTAATTGGAATTAACTGAGGGCAATGACAAAACTAAAACTAGAGTTGAATTTAATGATATTTAGACAATCAAGTCATGTTCCGATGTAACACACACGTGTGGGGAAATGAAAATTTGCTTAGAGCAATTTTTTTATCCCATGCGCACAGTGATTTCCAATTAAATTCTTATGTCCATTCTCATGCGTGGGATGCTTCCGAACAAGGCCTCAGTGATTTTGTGTTGCATTTTGCCAAGTTGGATATTTTAGAGTGGCATTTCAAAAAAATTCCATATATATTAACATGAATAAAATCACATTTGTACATATCTCAATGTAGGGAATTGACAAAACTCGATCGGGTTCGACTCGGCTCGGAAAATTCGAGGCCGTGACTCGACCCAAGGTCCAATCTGCGCGGACCCGTTTAAAAAAAAAACTGGAGGCCAAAGACGGGTTGCGGCCAATTTTTTTTGGAAAAATCCGACTCGGGATTGGACCAGCCCGGACCGACACGACACGACTCGTCAACCCGTCCCAAACCCTCTGAAACTCGCTGAGACCCGACGAAACTCGCCAAAACTCGTGCAAAATCCGTCCCAACCCGAGAATAACCCATTAAAAAAATAAAAAAGTTCAAAAAAAACCATCCAACCCGTTAACCCAACCCGGACCGTCCCGCCCCAAACTCGCCTCAACCCGCCAGTCTGCCGATCCATGGACCTAAGACGGATTGCGACCGACCTACAAAAGTTGAACCCATAAAATCCGGCCCGACCAACCCGTGTACCGGCCCGTTGGACTGGGCGGGTTTGGATCGATCCGGCCCGATCCGACGCGTTGTCAAATCACTATCTCAATGTCAGAGAGAGATGTTAACACCATCTCGAAAATATTGAGCTGTAAGAGAACCTTCAATAAGACATCTAGAATTATCATTGACTACAAAGAGACCTACAAATCATGACTTTTTCGAGTTGGTAAGCACATTTTTATCCTTCATAAGCTCAGTCATGACACTAGTGTCAATGCGTTTTATAAACGCATTTTATTCATTCTACATGTTTAATCACAGACATCAGAACAAACTTCCAGGATTTTTAATATCAATTGTGTATTTGTATCTATATAATATTCAATGTGTTTCTATGAATATCATCACTTCATCAGTCAAGGAAAGAAAACGATGGTGGCAATTCAACTGTTAGGAAGGCGAGCTTTTCCCACATCATGTTCTTTTCCCACAAGCTACTCTGTTGTGTTACATTCCCTCCTAGCAACATCAAGTTGAAACCTATGACAAGTACAGTTATGACTAGCTAAATTTAGTTTGAATCATGAAGCTGAGAACTAAAGCCATAATAAACTACAGATCAATCAATTCTCCTTATGCTGAGGTTAATGGAGACACATGAAAAGCATACAAATGATTTTGGATATGTAAGAAGTATTTTGGAAAGGCAATATAAAATGGCTTAATCGAAGCACATGAAACACATGGATGAGTTGGGATATGTTCTTAAAAATTATAACATACCAGAAAATATATCCTCGTTCAGATTGACAAGTATGTTCTTAAAAATTATAACATACCAGCAAAAATTATAACAAGTATGCAATATATCTTTCATTCAGTTTGATTTCTCATTGTTTTACAATACTAAATGTTTAAAAACCATTCAAATCCCTGTGTTTCAAATTCTCAATATTTTACTATGTGTAACTACTATTTGGTATATGTTAATATAAATTTAAAATAATTATTTATTTTTTGCTTGCTTATTAATTCAGTGTTAAGGACTGGTACATTAGAGCAAGAAATTGGAACAAGGTACTTCTCTTGAGCCATTTTTTTCCTTACATTTTCGACCTTTTTATTTGATTCACATTTACAGGTACATAACAAAACAATATAATCTGACCTTGTTCTCAATTCTTTTTCTGACTCTCAGACGGCTATTCCAGTCTTGATTGTGCTGAAATTTGATGATTTTTCCAAGCTTCCTCTTGATATGCAATGGACTGTCATAACTGAGGTATCCTTAATCTTATAGTTTTGATTACCTGTTGATAATTAGCACTATTCCACTAGTTCACCAAATTCAAAAACAAGTTGCTAACAATTTTGACAACAAATAGGTCTGAAAATCATTGTAATTTCTGTAGTTTTTTTATATTTTTATGTAATCCTATACTTTCAAATTATAAAATAGATAGTAACAAAGCCTCATCTGTACAAAGTTATCGTCTTTAAATTGGTTGGTACAAGTGACAGCTGATATGACCACTTAACTGCACAAGATGCTACAGATTTGTGGGGGCTCAATAATGTCAAACTAGTTGTGCCAGTAACTTTTTTTTTTCTTATTACAAATTATGTGAAACTACATAAATAATGTTATCCATACTTAGAGATGGACATCATATGCAAATACATCATTAAATTGAGGGTGTATATGCACTTTATACAGAATAGCTCACCAGACAAAAGTTTAAAAAGCTTTTAATATAAGCAAGTGTAAGTCTAGTTGTCATCTATAAATGCGGATCTCTTAAAGATCAAGACTACCACTAGTTGGACAATTAAGCCCTTCCATTATAAAAAGTTAAATAGTGATATAAAGGTCTGATGGTGGACCCATGATCCAATATAATAACATTTCATTAATCTCCTTTGATGAATTGTACCTCAAGGGACAGAGGTGTTGTTTGTCAGTATTGGTGTATGTGGCTAATTTAGATGTAGCATGTGTAGTACATGACATTTATATTGACACAAATGATCTTGAAATATTAAGATTATTGTCTACAATAGAGAGACCAATTGGTTCACATGGTAAAACCAGAAACAAATAAAACAAAGATATTAGAGAAGGATATTGGGAGCCGTCCCCTCCCCCCCATTTTTTTTGCAATATATACCTTATATAATTTTACAATTCGCCAATTTTTTTGAAACAATATGCTTATATATATTTTTTAAATGTGCCTCATTTTGCCCTCCTGGAAAAATTATAGATTTTGTCCCATAGAAATTCTGGATCCGCCTGAGTGCTAGGATCTTTTTCTGAAAGCAATTGATATTCTGTTAGCTTCTCTGCTCAATTTTAGATTTTGCTTATATGTACCATTACTTAAATTATAAGACAAACTTCTTATCTATTTTTTCTTCACCTGGAAAGAAGGTACTTACGACATGTTCCTTTTAGAGGGGAGCAGAGTGGGTACACCCATGAGTGTACTTAAGATTGTTCACGCACCTTTTTAGCCATTAGATCATTAATGGAATGCTTTGAGATTATCGCTGTAGATTACAGGAACTTTGATACTTTCCATGTTATTTAATTCCTAGACTTTCCATTTTGACAGAAAATCATCAATGCTTTAAAAATACCTATTGATAAAATAATAAATAATAGAAGCTCAGGAGTCACACGTCTGAAGCCTCCCTCCTCTTCTACTATAAACATTTCTTAAAGAAATTTTTTACAAATTCTACAGATAAAATTTCTTTACGAAGATCTTTCTTGAGACAGCCCAGGTACGTATTAGAAGCATAATGTTGGTATGAATATTTTATATTATATACAAGTTCTGTTGATAGAATTTTATTTTTTGATTTGCAAATATTTATATTCTTCCATATGATTTACGCATCATTCCTTCTGATCACATATTCGAATAGATAGTTAAGTCTGATCTACCGCAGCGTACGATCGACCCCAGTGTATCTTTCCAATAATTTAAGCATAAATTTTATCTAATACAGATTAACATTCAATGGAGAATGGGCAAATTGGTGAAGAAGAATTTCAAGAGCATGAAGTACCCAATATTGGTATGGAATTTGTTGATACTGAAGCAGCTTATGAGTTCTATAACAAATATGCCTTTCATATTGGCTTTAGTGTGCGAAAGAACAAGATAAGAAAAAATAAGGCTCATGTACCCACTTATAGAACCTTTTGTTGTTACAAAGAGGGTAAGTGCAGAAAACCTCCAAGAAGTGAAAATCCACCAAAGTACCAACGATTGGATGAACGTACCAACTGTAAAGCACACATGAAGGTAAATCTTTGCAAGAATGGTGCTTATCAGGTGACCTCATTCTTGGCTGATCACAACCATCCATTGGCAACACCAAAAAAAAGAAACTTTTTACGATCACATCGGGAGTTAAATGATGCACATAAGGCAATCGCTAATATTGCTGATTATGTCGGTTTGAAACCGAAAGCAGCATATGATTTCATGGCCAAGCAAGCAGGAGGACGTCGACATTTATCATTTCTTCCGGATGATTACAAAAATTATTTAAGATCCAAACGAACAAATGCAATGTTGCTTGGAGATGCTGGAGCAATCATGCAATATCTCCAAAATCGCATCAAGGAAGACCCCCAATTTTATTGTAATGTCCAACTTGATAACGAGGACATGATTACTAATATTTTTTGGGCTGATGGAAAATCGTTGATGGATTATGCTTGTTTTGGTGATGTTGTGTGTTTTGATACTACTTACAAAACTAATGGATATGGTAGGCCTCTGGCTTTACTTGTCGGGGTTAACCGTCACAAGGGGTCTGTTGTTTTTGGTGCTGCATTTTTATTTGATGAGAAGACTGAATCCTTTCAATGGTTGTTTGAAACATTTACTCATGCAGTTGGGGGTAAAACACCACAAGTAATATTGACAGATCAAGATAAGGCAATGGCTAATGCAATTAGTGTAGTGTGGCCAGAAACAACACATCGCCTATGTGTTTGGCACATGTATCAAAATGCAGCTAAGCATTTAAGCCATGTTTTCAGTGGCTCTAGAACTTTTGAGAAGGAATTTAGTCATTGTGTGTACGATTGTCAGTATGAGGAAGAATTTTTAATTGCTTGGAAGCATATGTTGGACAACTATGAATTACACAGTAATGAATGGTTGAGCAAGTTATTTGAAGAGCGAAAGAAGTGGGCTTTGGTCTATGGACGACATGTTTTCTGTGCTGATATGAAAAGTACACAAAGAAGTGAGAGTATAAACAGTGTAATCAAAAGATACTTGGACCCAAAACAACGATTGCTGGATTTTTTTGGTCACTTTGAGAGGCTTTTAGAAGATCGGCGTAATGCCGAGCTAGCTGCAGATTACCATGCTAGTCAAGGTATTCCTAAAGTACCATTTTCGGACATGCTCAAACAAGCTGCTCGTATTTATACACCAAAAGTATATGCAATGTTTGAAAAGAAATACGGAAAGTTTCTTAATTATGTGATCCACAAATATGGTGTAAGCGAGGATATACATGAATATATTGTTATAGGTGGTTCTGATGATAGGAAGAAGGAGTGTGTTGTCCAATATGATTTTTCAAAGAATCATATCACATGTAGCTGTAAAAATTTCGAGTTTGTTGGCATTCAGTGTTGTCATGTATTGAAAGTTTTTGATGCATTAAATATAAAGGAGCTTCCTAATAAATATTATTTGAAGAGATGGCGAAGAGATGCCAAAGATGGAGTTGACGTGGTCTCACAAGAAGCTAGTCACATAACTAGTGAAACGAGCATGGCAAATAGGTATGGTTCGCTAATGCGAACCTACAGTAGCATCCTCACTAAAGCCTCACAAACTCTACAAGGATATGAATATGCTCAAGACTTAGGAAGGGAGTTCATGCAAAAATTGGAGGCATTTATGCAGAAAGAAATCATACTGAGGAAATGCCGATTGATGCGAATGAAATTGCCGAGTCATCTCACAGGGCATCAACCAAGAAAAATGTGGAGTTAGCCTCCACGAAAGCTGTTGGAGTGAAGAAAAGAGATGTAAGTCGGCGAACTCGTCGTGATAAGGGTGCACTGGAGAAGAAGCAAAAGAAGGACAAACTAGGGAAGAAGCATAAGGAATCAGGTATGTAATGCAAATTAAATTATCCTGATTCTAATTTTATTGTCATTTTCCTTAATATTGTCATTAATTTAATTTGTAGGAGAATTTAGTAACAGACAACCTACATCAGATAAAATGGAAGCACCGCTGGAAGATAAGGGATTAAATATTTTTGGTGCTCCCATGTTTCTGGCGCCACATACCTCCATGCAGGTACAAATAAATGCTGGTACGTACGAATGCTAGCATATGGATCAGCTAGGGTATATTATTGAAAATTTTATTTTTAATTTTCATAGAATCCACTGGCATATGGATCAGCTTCTGAATTACTACAATACATCCATGCTTCATCAAATAATTTTATAAGTTTGCCTCAGGTACGTCTTCTTTTCAATAGAAGTATTCAAATATTTGATTGTTAAGCTTGCTTTTAGTTGTTATATTTCTTGATTTTTTTTAGTCATATAAATATTATTTCCTTTGAGCATAATATCAATATTTATTGTTGTATTTTACTCTATGCATTTGCAGACCGCAACTAAAGAAACAAATGGACGGGAAGAAGAATGTTAGCATGACATAAGTGATAGTTTCACCAATTGATGCTTTCTATTTGAATTTGTTGTTATTAAATTTTTCTAATCATCTATTGTCTTTTTTGGATTCTGTATGGTGTAATTCAAAGGTGTTACTGCAACTGTTAATTTTTCTTTTTCTTTGTTTTACTGGAACCAAGTAATACATAAGGTAATGATTTAAGTCAGATTATATTGATTTCATATCAAATGATAAATTCTACTGTGTTCACCTAAGGACAAAGTGTACAATATATATTAATCAAATCATATTATTATAATGTTTATTTTGTACGAAGTGCTGTCATAATAATCAATAAGTTTTTAACATAAACGTGTTAGAAACTAAAAGTAGAAATGGACTGGATTAGGTTCAAATCAAATTGGAATTTTGAAGAAAAGAAGAAAGTGATTGTGAGCCGGGATATGGACTAATCGATGAAATATATCCACATTAATTTAACCAAGATGCATGAAATTCATCTGTTATTACTGCATAAAAAAAGTTGCCGCACAAAAAGACGTTGTACTTTAGAAGGAATAATACGTCTTCGTCAGAAATTTTATGTTAAGTACTAGAATTTGTAAAAATTTTCTTTAAGAAATGTTTATAGTAGAAGAGGAGGGAGGCTTCAGACGTGTGACTCCTGAGCTTCTATTATTTATTATTTTATCAAGAGGTATTTTCAAAGCATTGATGATTTTCTGTCAAAATGGAAAGTCTAGGAATTAAATAACATGGAAAGTATCAAAGTTCCTGTAATCTACAGAGATAATCTCAAAGCATTCCATTAATGATCTAATGGCTAAAAAGGTGCCTGAACAATCTTAAGTACACTCATGGGTGTACCCACTCTGCTTCCCTTTTAGAGGGGTCCATGTTAGTAATGGTTCATTTATAGTCTCATTTCTAATGAAGAATTTACCTTTTCCGAAGGAATAACTTTTGTTGTTAAGATAATATAGCTAAATCAACCCACCATATCTATATCTTTTTTGTTACAAGTTTGTGGTCAGTAGTGGCTACTCTTTTTCTAACAAAATATTGAAAAGGTCGCATGTCGAAGTGAAAAAGGAACAATCAATGGTGTCCGAAGGAGTGGCCGAATTATAGCATTGCAAATTTTATCAATAGGGACTAATGAGTCTATGTCATTCTTCATATATTCCATTTTGCTCATCTCATAGGCGGTTTTTGTTTTGATTCCTTGCATGGCAGGCCAGAACATATGCAAGAGCGATGAAAGCGGCTGTATTCTTTTCAAGCGCAACACAAGATATTCAAGTTCATTATGGCTAGGTGTTTCAACTTACCATCCACCATTAAGAGAAACCTTAACTTGGAGAGCCTATAATTGACTTTTAAGCTCCTTTCCACCATGTTTTTTACTTCTCTTTTCAATTTCTTTTTTCTGCTTTGGGTCTGTTGTCACCCCTTTTAGTGGATGAGCAGCCCATCTCTTGTAATGCATGGTTGTAAATATTGAGTTTCAGTCATCCCATGCATTCTAAATTTCTAACTCTCCTCAGTATTAGGGAAAAGATAATAGTACCGTCTAGCTGATTTTAGTTGAGGTTGAACATTATAGATTATGCTATTGGTTAGGGTCTCTAGACAACCTAGACAACGATATCAAATAATGTAAAAATAACTAAAAATATAAGGGGATAAAATTACTTCCCCCATAAATTGATTGTGCATTAGTTTTTACTCAATTTACATATCATGAGATTTGATCCAATGTCGTTGTATATCAACTACTATGAATTTCATATCTTCTATAAACAGTGTGACTTGTATCAAATTATATTATTCTGTATGTATTCGGTATGTATGAAGTATAGATTATATATCACTCGTCAGAATTTTGTGTAATAAGCTGCTTCTGATATCAACATCGTCAAACTAATATGAGATAGGATCTCTCGACAACCGCTTAAGTTGACAACCTTGACAACTTAATCCGGATCGTTGATCGTTGTTGTGACATGAGGCTGAGATCATTGTCACATCACAATTCAACATTTAATAGATGCAAAAATCATAACAGCTTTTCACAACACACTACCAGAAAACCGTTTGATATTACAGAATTACTTCCCTTCCAGGACTACTTCATGATTAGCATCAGCTCACCAACAAAACAAATTTGTGAGACCAATAACCAATAGAGGAATAATTTGTATAAACAATTCCAAACAAGTTCACTATCCCTAGTCTAAGGGATAGGGAAGGCCATCGCAAGGCAACCTTATCACATTAGCAACTATTTTTCTTTAATAAGTGGTGTTCACAGAACGCTGATTACCTTTATAACATATATGGCTACATTTATTTTCGGTGTTAACAACTATATTAGTTAGAAGTAAAACATTAAAGTTATTAACAACTAACAACTGAGACAAAAAGACAGCTGTAATCCTGCTAGGCTCATCAGAACTAGTAATTATCTCATAGACAAATTAAATGCATAAAAGTCATCAGAAAATATCAAGTAAACCACAGTTATCTTCAAAGATTCCAACTCCAGAAACACAATGTAACAAAAAAAAATCTCTAACAACACAACTCTTCTTAGACGAACGCCTAGGGCAGAGATATATTCAGAAGTAAAAAACTAAGATAATTTAGAAAAGAGAGGTCCCCTTGCCCTTCTTATCTCCTCCGATTTCAAAGTGTTTGCACCTCTGCAATCATATAAGAAACGATATAATGTAACCACATAATACAACTTGAAAATATTCTTTTTATTTAAATTGTTATCATTACTCAAAAAAGAACTGGACACATTATACCATCTACATCCTACCAACTACACAAAACCTCACAACCTTCTGATAGAAATTCTACTCAAATCTAGACATTTTTTTAGAACACTTCGAAAAAATAATTCAAAACAATCTGTTTTCAGAACCTTTTTGTGGTGGCTCTGTACAATGTTTCCATTTTTTTATCACATGGGAAACCAACATTTGAAAATGCATCTAATGAAATACCTTAATGGGGTGCTGCGAGTAATGTTTGCAGCTCTGGCATTGCAACTTCAGCACAATCTTCTTGGTGGTTTTAGCCTAAAACACATAGAATAAGTTTGATATCAGTTGCTAAGTTCAGAACGAATGATATAATATTTTAGCTTGGGGGATACAAAACCATGAAAGGTATAACCAAAATATTCAGGTAAGGATGTTGTGTTCAGTAAACACCTCAGTACCATATTAGATCCTAATGCAATAATATCAAATAGTGACTGTCATATTCTCATATAATAATATGCAGGGCATTAACTTTAAGCCAATTTCCAGAACCCCCTCACTGAAAGTAGTAATATAGGTGATAACTGATAAAGTATGTGACAAATAGGAGTTGGTAACTCTATAGAGAATTAGAGAGTACATCAAATTTAACTATTAACTTCAGATAAACAACATTCCCCTGCTACAGCCAAAAATTCATGAATCTAATAATAATTGTACCATTTGCAATGACATGAAACACTTTGGTAGACAGTCTGTAAAAATGGTCAAACATACGTCAAAATGGTCAAACATTTAGACAGGGAAATGCAACCCCATGGGCATACTCGGACAATAACACAACTGAAGAGTAAGATCGAAAAATCAAACCTTCTTGTGGAAGACTGGCTTGGTCTGACCACCATATCCAGATTGTTTGCGGTCGTAACGGCGCTTGCCCTGTGCGGACAGACTGTCCTTGCCCTTCTTGTACTGTGTCACCTTGTGGAGTGTGTGCTTACGGCACTCCTTGTTCTTACAGTAAGTCTTCTTTGTTTTTGGGACGTTCACCTACATAGCATGTTACGAATTATATATTTCAACAAGAAAAGGTATTGAATAATTGGCTATCAAACTAATTCAATGTATCTAGGATGTTCTAAAATGCAATAGTAAAGAAAATCAAATAATCAAACTAACTACGATATCACTTTTGTCCTCCATAAATACAGGTTTTATGGTGAATCATTACATTTACTGATTTACAGGTTTACACCATATTTACATTAACGGCTATGCATTCAACAAAATATTTTCACATTAAAACAATAAAATATAAAAAATATTTTATTTTGAAATCAAAATATTACAGAAATTAACAGACTAGCAATACAAAATGGAAAATTCGGACCAAATTTCAGCTATGATAATAAAATACTAAAAAAATAAGCTTCATCGATCACAAAAATACAGAAGGGGAACTAGAAAACATATTGCTTCTGTCCATTCGCCAGTAAACCTTTAAATTCAATAACAATTAGACCTAGATTTCCTAAACAAAACCATTTTGCACACAGATGAACTGATGAGATGAACTATGTAAATAATTCCAGATCGCAACAAGCATTTTTCAACAATGTCAACTAAGATAACAACTAGAACAACCGATTTGCTCGATCTTACGAGATCAACGAAAAGTACATTCAAATAATTGCGAAAAAAATCATACCATCGTTGCGGCTCGAGATAGGTCTCAGAAAAACTTATTTGACGCTCTTTTTCTTTCCTTCGCCACCAGGCAAAACCCTGTTCTGTAATTCTGATATATACTTGATCCACCTATTTTGGATTTATACTCTTCGGCCCAGTTTTAATTGGGCCGTAGTTCCACTTAAATGGGCTGACATCAACTTAAACTTTTATTGAGAAAAAGTGTTTCTAATTTTATTTACTTGTAGTTTGTAGACCTGGTTCTGGTTCATGCTAATTTGTCTTCAAGCCCTTCTTAAACTTTGTAAATTGCAACTCTCGGTTGAACACAGATTATGGAACAGAATAAAGTGGAAGTGTGAAACACATAGAATAATGTACCTTATGTACTTTTGTTAGAACGATAGTGCTATGGACGAAATTTTGTTTTATTTCTCTCAGTCACGATTTTAAGAAGAAAGGTGCAATCGAAGAAACGGGTATTTTAGCCCGTTTACGTTCTAATATAAAATAAATGCAAATTTAATTTATAAATTTCAAATAAAATGAAGAAAAAGGAAATACTTTGAAGGGGAAAAACGTTTTTTTATGTTTTGATGAAAATATTAAATTCTTTGAATGTGTTTGATGGGTATGCAAGATACCAATTGTAATCTATGAACTAAAATCTGATAAGTAGATTTATATATGTTAAAACATAGATTCGAGATGCAAGATTGATCATTACTTTCATTACTTTAAGTTAATTTAGGTCTAAAAAACTTGCAAGTTCGTGATTCTGTCTTGTTTGTTCATTTATGTGCAGGTACAAGAGCCTCGAGACCAACATGTCTCAATTTGGAGTCTGAGACATTAAGTTGAGAAGAAGCAACACAAATATTGCTTGATTTACAACCTACAGAGATTTTCTTACGGGTCGCAAGCTGTTTGGAGGGCCGAGATGTCAGGAAGCTGCCAAGAATAAGTTTTTTCACACTTTCCTTGCGAGTCGCAAAGGGTCTGTTGCAGCCACCAGAACTCAGGGGTTTGATAGCTTGTCAAAAGGCAATTTTTACAACAGCTTGCGAGTTGCAAGGAAAATGTCTAAAAACTGATTTACTAGGAATTTAAAATTGAAAATTATCACCAGGACCATAATTCTTACTCTCTCCAATTTTCCTTTCTTCCTAGACAATTTTTGAGTGGAGAAAAGTAGATATAGGTCTTCAACAATTTGAGAAGACTATGCTTCATCGATCAAGAAACTTTTTCAGTTTTTTTCAATTCTCTTCTTCTCTCTTGTTGTGGTGAACTCAATCTTTGTACTTGTTGTCATAAGAGGCTAAATATATCTTTAGGGTTGTAAGGAAAATCATGAAACTTAGTTACTAGTGAATTAAATTGTTGAATCATTTGTCGCTTAAAGTTTCATTTCTTTTTATTTATCTTTAATTTAGGGATTTTGTTTGATTATGAGAACTTGATTGTCCAAATTCCGAACAAAAAAGAAACACTTGAATTGCTAGTTGAATATGAAAAGAACGGTTAGTAATTCAAGGAATGCTAGGAATTGCTTAGTTGTCTTGTCAACGCGTAATTTTTCGATTCCTCAACTTAGTAACGCCTATCCTCAGTACAAGTGCAAATTCTAGTATAATTTGGATTGATTAATCATTAATTGTAATTATACTAGTAAATATATTAATACAAGAATTTAATACCTAAACTAGTTTACCAAAATCCAAACTATCAACATTTGTGCCAACTAATAACTCGTTGTGTTAAAAGTAAGTGATTGATGGACCGAACAATCCTAGATTTACAATTCTTGATCAAAACCTCCAATCCGGTTGTTTTCTTTTATTTTCTCATTATAACAATTAAAACAACCAAACAAACACTTCTTTCTTGTCTAGACGTAAATTGTTGAACTAGAACTAGGAGTCGACTTATCTGACTTATCTCTGAGGATCACAACACCTTAGATACCACTAACAAGATTGTATACTTATAGTCCAAATTCGATATTATTAAGGTTCAATTAAAATCTGAGAAATAATTGTATGAAAATATCACATCAGTATCGCACGTACATTACTACGAGTTAGATTTAATTAGATTGTTATACTTCTTGTTAGCTCTGCTTCTAAACATTATATTTATTGTTTCTCAATTTCTTTTTTTTGAGGAAAGTAGGCTTGGCCTACTTAAATTTTTTTATTAAAATAAAGAAAAATTATTTACAAGTGTTAGAGTGGTTAGTTACAATGTGATGCCTATCCTGCCTTGGTGAGATCTAATTCCTAACAAAAGTTTCTCCAGTTTAGCTCCTCTTGCTGAATTTCCAACTTGATAAGATCTATCGGTCGTGATTTGGATGAGAAAATTCTGCGGTTTCTCTCCTTCCAAATGCACCAGAGTGTGACCAGCATCTTTGTGTCCCTGATAGCAGCTAGACCTGCGTCGCTGGGTCTGTTAGATAACCAGAAGTTGAGAATGTCAGCGTGTTGGGCGAAATAAATGGGCGGTGATATTTGGCTCCATGCATCTCTTGAAGTTCGGCAGTCGATAAATAGATGAGATTGAGATTCATTACTACCCGAGCGGCACAGAACGCAATCACGGCTTGTTATTTGTATTCCCCTGTTTACTAGGTTATCCTTGGTCGGTAGTTTGTTCTTCGTTGCGAGCCACATGAAATTTTTTGCTTTTAGAGGTGCTTTTACTTTCCATAATGCCTTGTGGTAGTGTATTTCTATTCCTGGATTAATGATAAATTGGTAAGCGGATGATGATGAGTATAGGCCCGTCGAGGCCCAACGCCAAATTCGGCGTCCGTCTTCCGTGAGTTGTGTAGAGGCCAAAAAAATCGGGAGGATGGAAAAGATATCTCTCAAAAAGAATGAGGGGAATTTTCTTGTGGTTAGATGATCATTATCATTGTTTAGGGATGGGAGGTTGTAGTGAATCCTTAACAGGTCCTATAAGGGAGTATCTGTGTTATTGTAAATGTGCCATAACCATTTTAGGAGTAGGGATTGATTAAAGCATTTTAGGTCGAGTATTCCGAGGCCACCGTTCTTTTTGGGAAGGCAAATTAAGTTCCATTTGACGTGACAGCTTCCCTGAGCCGGTTTGTCTTTGCCTTTCCAAAAGAATCTTAGCTTTGTCCGTTCAATGTGCTTGATAAGCCAAGATGGTATCACAAAAGCTTGCATGAAGTGTAGAGGCAATGAGTTGACGACCGAATTTATGAGAGTAATTAGTCCACCTTTGGACAAAATGTTCCCTTGCCATTTACTTAATTTCCGTTGGACTGATTCTAATATTGGTAGGTAGGAGTCTTTTGTTGGTTTGTTTATGGTGAGAGGGAGGCCTAGGTATTTAATCTGGAAATGTTCCCTCCGACATTGCAGAATTCGTTGTATCGTCCGGATTGATTCAGTTGGAACATTGATTGGGACGAATGTGCTTTTGGTCGGGTTATTGCACAATCCTGACATTTTGGCGTATTTGTGCAGTATTTCCATAAGAATCAATAGGTTATCTGGGTCGACATCTGATAGTATTAGAGTGTCATCCGCGAATTGGTATCCTGTCAGGACTAGAATGGGAATTGCCGTGAACCTGTGGCTTGCTATGTTTAGCAATGATTGTAGTGTGTCTGCGACTAGGATGAATAATAAGGGCGAAAGAGGGTCTCCCTGACGTAGTCCACGCTGGTGGAAGAAGGTGGGGCCATAAATGCCATTTATTTTGACAAAAGACGAGGAGGAGATGAGAATATTTTTTATCCATTGTATCCATGTTGTTGGGAAATTTTTGGCTTTGAGAATGTTTAAGATGTAGTCCCAAGCTACTGTGTCAAAGGCTTTTCTGAAATCCACCTTAAGGCAGACTGTTGGGGTCTTTAATTTTTTCCTTAGGATGAGGGATTCTTTGGAAACTAAAAAGGTTTCGATGAGGCATCGTCCTCGAATGAAGGCCGATTGATTTGGAGATATGATTTTTGGGAGGATTACCTGAAGCCTGTTGGCTAGGAGTTTGGTCAGTATTTTAATGATTGTGGTTAGGATACTTATAGGCCTGAAGTCGTCCAGTTTGTGTGCCTGGGGCGTTTTGGGAATGACAATTATGCATGCTTGGTTGAGTCTCCACAGGTCCAGCTCGTTTTTGTGGAATGAGTGTGCTAGTGCGCATATCCTATCTCCTATGATTTCCCAATACTGTTGGTAGAATTTCGCCGGGAAGCCGTCTGGTCCTGAGGATTTTCCTTTCGCTAGGGAGAAGACTGCATTTTTATTTCGTCATTGGTGAAGCAATTTTGGAGGCTTTCCATGTCTTCTGTATGTTCCGGCGAAACCAAATTGTTGTCCATTTGAAGTATTGTTTCACGTATCCCAATGAGTTATGTATAATGTTTTGAGAAGGCCAAGGCTATCCTATTGGGGTCAAAGATGTCTTGTCCGTCAATGTTAAGATTTTGAATTGTGTTATTTGCCAATCTATTTGTGGCTATTGTGTGGAAGTATTTGGAGTTGTTGTCACCCAACTTAAGCCATCTGATAGAGGTGCGTTGCTGCCATTTTTGTTCTTCGGCTAGAGACATCAGGTATGCATGTCTTTTTAATTTTAAGCGAAATTGAAATTCTGACATGGATAGATGTCGCCTTTCCTCTGCCTTGTCCAAAGTGTGTATTATTGTCCGTGTCCTTGCTGCCAATTGATTAGTTTTGGCAAATTTTCTTTTAGCCCAAGATTTGAGCGCTTGCCGAGTGGAGTTAAGTCGTCTTAGGAAGTCAACCGCCAAGATGTTCGACGAGTTTGTTATGTTCCAGGCTTGCTTGATAATTTCGAATGTTTTTCGAAAGTTCAGCCAGAATCTTTCAAATCTAAAAATCCGTGTCCTTTGCCTTCGCACATGGGTGATATTTAGTTTTAGCGGCCAGTGATTCGAAATATTGGATGGAAAATCGGTTAGATTATATTTTCTAATTTGTCCCGTTTGGAGGTACCAATGAGAGGACAGAAACACTCGATCAAGCTTGAGAGTGTAGGTTGTGGTCGTTTGTTCGAGTAAGTGAACGCGCGTCCTTGGAGGATCTATTTCGGCAAAATTTGCCAGTTCCACATAAGCCGTCAGTTTTTCTATGTCGGCATCTTCCAGAGGGTTGCTGTAGAGAGTTTCGTCGTCCAGGCAACAAAGGATTTCCTCGATTTTGTCCTTGGGAGGGGAGGTTTTGATAGTCCTTTTCCCGGGTTGCTTTCCTTTCACAGGCGTGAATACCATGTCGGCAAACTGTTTTGGCTTGACGACCCTGATGCTCTTGCGTTTCGGTGGAACCAGTGTCTTGATCTTACCTTTGGCTTCTGATGGGGGCGGGGCAGTAGGTTGAGAGACCTTCAGCATCTCAGCAGCTGCTGAGAAGACCGTGGGTGTTTCTGCGAGTCTAGTGTGAGGCACGGCTGGAACCGAGAGAGGTGCTGCATGGGGGACATGGGGGGGTACTCGAGGGGGATGGGAGAATGCGGTTGGTGCCGGAGTCTCCGTGTATGGATCGGGCTGGGATGGGGGAGAAGTGGAGTCTAGGTCTTTCTCTTGCTGCATCGGCTGATCTTGGCTTCTCCCTACTGGAGAGTTGGCTGAAGAGTGGATAGGAGTAGGGTCTGGTTCAGGGTAGGTGATGCTTTCTGAATGGGTCGGGTGAAGATGTTGAAGGGGAGAGGAGTTAATCTGGGCTGGGGGAAGGGTTGGGTTGGATTGGGTTGGCAGAGTGCGAGTGGGTTGGACTGTGGGGTGGAAAGGGCTTGCTGAGGTTAGGTTGCATCTGGGTGGTTTTCCTGGGCTGAGGTTTGCGAGATGGGTGGGTGGAAGATGAAGGCTGGGTCTGTTAGAAGGGTTCGGGCTACCGGAGGCCTGCTAGCCTTAATTGCTGCTGAGAGCAGTTTCGGGCCCACTGCGTGTTGGGTTTTTGTTTCCTCTGTGACCATTTTTTCTTTTCCGGGCCGCTGCAAGACTAGGCCTAATTATGTTTCCTTTTCGGACACAGTCTTCTTTGGCACCCAGTGAGTTTGTCCATAGGTGGTTGCTGGTACAATTGGTACTGGCATATGGTTAGAACGTTCTGATCTCTCAGTCTGTCCTGAAATCAGAGCCAGCTGTTTCTGGTTTTGGCCTTTTCCTCCATCGTCTCTGGTTTGAATTTTGCTGGACCGTTCCATTTGAACTTTTTTCGCTAGATATTTTTGTCGTTTTTCTTCGAGTATCCTTGCAAAGAAGTCATGGACGGACTCCGGTGGCGCCGCCTGAATCAGTTCCCGGAGGAACTTTTTGCTGCAGTGCCAATCAAGCGCTTCATCTGGCAGTAAGTCTAGCCGGTCGATGCCGTAGTCTGCGCCAGGTTTTCCAGCTTGTCTCCTCCGCATCTGTTGGAACTCTTCCTCTGTTGGGGTAGTGTCTGGTGGAATATCAAAATTGAAGGGTTGTTCAATCCAGCCTCGGACCTCCACAGTGATGCGGGATCGCAACCCTATGGTGATCAAGAAAATGTTGTCCGGGACAAGCTCTAACTCTGGGCAGGCTATCGGAATATCCAGGGAACGCATGGATGGGGTAGTTTGGAGGTTGGCGTGATCAATGAGCAAACCGAAACTGGAAGTGATGTACGTTATGTGCTCTAGGGACCAGGAGAGTGGTGGTAAGTCGTGTAACCGCAGCCATACACGGTATTTTAGAGGTACCGGCATGCCTGAAACTCTAGGTGACCATGGGTACCAAAGGTACCCTTTTTTCCAAGATTGGGGTGAAGCTGAGCCATAAACTCGGTTCTGCTAGTGCCAGGCGGCAGCAGCAACATGTATTTCTCAGCATCAACTTGAGTTATTTGGGCTTCATCCCCAGACGCTAGCTCTTTCTTGAAATCTGAGTAGACAGTGGCCATGTCCTGGGCATGCAGGAACCGAGTGTCTATCATTATCGCTTGCTTGAGTCGCTGAAGTTCGAGAGACAGGTTCGGTGTTTCATGGATGTGAGTGTAAACAGAGTGGGGCCTTTTGTAGGGCATAGATGTGCTGCCTTGCGGGGTGAGCTCCGCAGGTTTGGCCATGAGCGGGTCCTTCCTGGTGGTGCACTCTCGTGCCGGGTGACCTTGTCTTTTGAATTTCCTGCAAACCATTTGGTCGATGCCGCATGCTCTCGGCCTATGGCCGACAACGTAGCAGTCCAGGCATCGCCCCTTCCACGCTGGGTGGCTTTTGTTTGGCGGGAAGGGCAACCAACTCAACAACGTTCTGAGCTCTGAGGGCGACAGAGGAGTGTAGTCGGCTTCATGGCTGCGAGCCCTTTTTGGTTGCCTGGTGAAAGGGTGGGGGAGGCTCGGCTTTGGGGTAGGAGGTCTGGAGGCAATCTGGGAGAATGAGGCTCTAGCACCATGGTGGTTTCGGCTGGACTGAGGGGCATCGGAAGGTCGACTTGAGGTGTATGCATTCAGCTGATGGGAGCGCCTTGGCTTCTGCTGAGAAGGGGGTGCATGGCTTGAGAATCGGTTTGGGATTTGGAGGGCAAGAGGTGTTTCAGCTTTGACATAAAGGTTGAGGTGGGGTTTCTAGAAAGTAGGAGGGTGTTGTCTTTATAGAGCAGGAGGCTATAGTGGATTGGGGGATTAGGGTAGGGGACAAAGGGTTTAACTGGAGGGTGGCGACAGACTAAAGTTGTCCATCCGTCGTCATGGCGAAGCCTAGCCAACCTCCCCATCTCCTAGAAAGAAAGTCCTTTCTTTGAGCCTTTCTCATTCAAAGAGACTGTTTGTTTCTCAATTTCAATCTATAAACAAGAAAAGATGATTTCTATGCATTTACAACCATGATAAAATAGTAAAAAATAATAATACAACACACCTATTTATGGCGCATAAATCGGACAAATCACATGTTACGACGCATAATTAACATATACAATTATACAAATTAATTGGCACACAATTCAAGAAAATTGACCATATCAACTAATATCCAGTTGGCTCTATCCTGTATACAAATTAAATTGATTGCGCAATTTCCATTTCATTCTTAGTTGCGCACAACAAATTGGCAATTCTCAATATTATAATCCGCAATTTTGGCTTAAACAAAACAAAAGGGAGATAATATATTGATTCATTCATTGATCCCTCTATCGATATCAACAAAACAGATTCAGTTGCGTTCAATTTGTATGTTATTTTAATTATGATGCATGTTTTTTGTATTATGCATGTTATTTTTATTATTATGCATATAATTGACCGGGCTGGACGAATCCAATAGCATTTATTTTAAAATTTGTTCTAGTTATTATGCATGTTGTTTTTTGTTATTATGCAAGTAATTAGCACGCAAAATAATACAAATAACATGCATAATAACAACAATATCATGCATAATAAGAAAACACATAATAAATCATAAGTAGAACAAAAAAATATAATGAACTTAACATATAAATCATAAGTATTTGACTGTTATGCACGTTATTAGATTCATAATAACAAAAACAACATACATAATAACGAAAATAACATGTATCATTAAGTAAAACAAATTTTCGTCGGAACTCAACTGGACGTGTCCAGTAAATATTGAAGACGAGATCGAACTCGAAATCGACGAAACATTTTCCTAAACAAAAGACCATCAATGTTGTGCGCTTTCGTAGCAAATGTCTAAACTTTGTGCCACAACAATTAATCAAATAATCACATTATCCACAGACATCACATACAACAAATATGACTTCATACAGATCTAATTGATCAATGTCTAGATGCACAACCATTCAATTATTCAAATTAAAATTGCGCCCATAGCAAAATTCTTAATAATTCAATTAGAAATGAGTCTGATGCCACTTATTGATGCAATTCAAGTTGATTTTATCTATTTACTTAAAACTCTAGATATTGCCAAAACTAAGATCGATTCTAGTCTCTAGAGAATTACAAATTTTAGCAAAAGCGGTTTACTTGCCATCATGTGCTGGTTTGCCTGCATCTCAAACAGTATCACTATATGAACTTGTGCAATTTTTGTCTTGACCGCCTTCTTTTTCACAACTAGTCGCTCACAAGTTGCATCTTCTGTCTTGCAATATCTACGACTTCTTGCATTATTGCACTAGATGTTTCCTCATCTCTTTCCACCTGAGCATCTAGAATCTGCATCAGAGTTTTGATATGCCCCTGCCATGCTTTCAATTGGTCTTGTAAATTTTTCTTCTAGTTTCCTGCCCAGTAATTCAGAAAGTAAACTTTCACTTTGTATTCAATATTTGAGATAGGTCATTTTCCTTCAAAGCAGTATCTATTTCTTAATGTCCAACACACCCAATAAACGACAACACAAATATGAATTAGTAAATCTTGATGCTTTTTTTCAAATTGTTGGACTATATCTATTATATAATCCAATCCTTGTGGCAATCTATAACAGAAATGAATTTATTATCCAAGTCCAAACTCTATTTATGTGTGTACATTGAAAGAAAAGATGGTCAATCCCTTTTTCCTCAGAACAATACATACATGATATATCTCCAACACATCCTCTTTTACTTGAGTCAGTTCTAACCAAAATTCTATTGTTTCTTAACAACCATAAAAAAAATTCTATTTTTTTCAGTGGAATTTTGAATTGCACAAAACAACACATAGCAAGAAGAAGTGTAAATCTAGGGTTTTTAGGCTTACAAGAAACAACAAAAGTGCAAGATAGACAATGAGACAGCAAGACATGATTTCTATGGAAGCTACAAGAAGTTGGGATGAGTTTTGCGCACAACAATGGCGAGATGGCAACAAGATAAAGGAGCTGAGGGTTTTTGAGTTGATTAAGGAAGATGGGTGAAGGCCAGCCTCGAGTTCTCGCAAGGAAGAGAAGGAAGAGGAGAACCAGGGCAAAGGAGAATCAATAGCGGATGGGAGAGCCGACATGGTGCAGTGCGAGCCTTGGTGCGGGGATGGAGGGAGAGACCGAGGAGCAGAGAGAGATATGGCTAGTAGGCTTGGGGTTTCAGGTCCGACAAGAACGAGAGCGGATAGGACAGAGGCTCTAGGTGGTCTTGCCTAGAGGTGGCAAGTCGGGCGGGTTTGGGTCGGGTCAGGTCGATTTGACTTTTTCAACATTCGGGTTGCAGGTCGGGTCGGGTCGAGTCTCAGGTCGGGAAGCATCGATGTTTTTCGGATAGTAAGTCGGGTTGGGTGATGTCGGGTCGGGCGAGATTAGGTCGGGTTGTATCGGCATTTTTCGGGTGTCGGGTCGGGTCGAGCAGCATCAACACTTTTTTATTGTTGGGTCGGGTCGGGTAGCATCGATGTTTCTGATGTGTCGGGTCAGGTCTCGGGTCGGTTTGCATCGGGTTGTGTCCCGAGTTTGTTTGCATCAGGTCAGGTTTCAAATTGTACTATCGACCTTTTGGTTAGGTATCGACGTATCGTCAGTATTTTTCGGATGTTGGATTAGGACATATGAGATGACGTATGGATTCCGATCAAATCAGCTATCATGTCGAATGCACGAAACGATCACGCAAATACCTTCTTGTGTTTTACGTTGCATTTTAAGAGCGCAAATACCTTCTTGCTAGTCGAGCGAGTTTGCATCATCTGGTGTCGCCTCGAATCGAGTTATTGATCGTCTCTGGTCGGGCCGGGTTTCGGGTCATCCGGTGTCGCCTCGAATCGGGTTATGAATCATATTGGGTCGAGTCAGGTCGAGTTTCGGGTCATCAGGTGTCGCCTCGAATCGAGTTATGCATCGTCTCGGGTCGGGTCAGGTCGGGTTTCGGGTCATCAGGTGTCGCCTCGAATCGGATTATAGATCTTCTCGGGTCGGGTCGGGTCGGATTTCGGGTCATCAGGTGTCACCTCGAATCGGGTTATGGATTGTCTCGGGTCGAATCGGTTCGGGTTCGGGTCATCAGGTGTCACCTCGAATTGAGTTATGGATCGGGTCGAATCGGGTCAGACCGGATTAGGGTCGGGTCGAGTCGGGTTCGGATTAGGTCGAATTCAATAAAAAACGGGTCAGACCGGGTTTGGGTCGGGTCGAGTTCGGATTAGGTCGAATTCAATAAAAAACGGGTCAGACCGAGTTTGGGTTGAGTCGGACGGGTTTTCCGGTTCGAATTCTGCAACCTCTAATCTTGCCATGGAGAGACGAGAGTGAAATGGGAGATGGAAAGAAGCGAAGACGAGGTTTGGAGAAAGACTAGATAGAGGAGACGCAATTCGAATTTTGTTACAAAAATGCTCTTCCGACATTTTTCGTTACCGGTTGCTTGGTAATATGACCGGCTGTTATCGTGAGAATGACCGGATGTTACCTTGATAGTGACCGATTGTTTCCCTCATTAACCTGTTGTCTAAATAATAATTTTAGTATGAACAATCGATTTCAGAAAATCAACGCCTCAAAATGAAAGTTAGAGTACACATATTAGATGACTGTATTGGAGTAAAACCCCTAAAATTATTGTGGAAGAGTTTAGCGATTGGCGAGCGACAATTCAAAGAGAAAGAAGAACAGTGGTCCGTGAGAGCAGGGGCGGATCCAGAGTTTTTTTAAGCCCGGGCACTGAGGTTGAGATCAAGCCCGGGCACAAACCGCTAAAATTCACTAAAATATCATTAAAAACTCATTTTTCACTAAAAATAATTAAAAATGCACTAAAATTTGCATTTTTTGAAAATCAAGCCTGGACACTTGCCCGGGCTTGCCCAAGCATGGATCCGCCCCTGCGTGAGAGGGAATCATTTGTAATAGCTAATTTTGTCAATATTTCAAAATAAAGTTAAAACTAGAGTCTAGAGTTATAAACAGGATCGAATGCAGAACTATTTATAATTTCAAGGTATATAGAAATTAATTTAATTCTACTTATCCTTTTGCATGTATGGGGATGAAATGAGTAAATTTTTGTACAAAACATGGTGGCCAACTAAGATAATATAGCAAAACCTTTTCAAATTATAGTAGAAAATTAACACAAATTACCAAATTACCTTTTCAATTGACCCCATCTGTCCCGTATAAATTTGCCTTGTGCGATCATAGACACGAACATATTGGTAGTACGAACGTAATTAGATATATAAACCATGACAAAGACTTGCATACTCTATCGAAGTATTCAGTGCAATCAAATCTACCAATCACATGCATTCTATTTTATAATAATATATAATAATTTTACTTTTTCAATTCCCTAAATTCAATTTTCACTAATTACCACTAGCAGAAATACGCAGGTGTATCCAACTTGTAGAGCACCTGAGTTTTTTCCATAAACCACCGTTACTAAATTTGTAACATCTATAATTAAAATATTTTTTTAATTTGGTAATCATGATGTGCATATTAGATATTAATGTGCATTCTTATCTTGTATTACAAACTCAAAACGACTGATTCAAAGCAATAAACATTATCTTTATAGTGAAATAGCTTGGTTGACTAAATTTTACATTTCTTTTAGTTCTTGTAATATATTTTAAGATGTGAAAAAAAAATCATAAATTAATGATTCCAAGACTATCTAATATGTACGACTTTTCAAATCTAAAAATAATAATAATAGTAAAAGAAATTTTACAAAATATAAAATTCGGTTGAGATTTTGATATGACATTACAGTGATATACCAGAACATTGCACAGGTGAGTACGATTGTTACTTGTTTGTTTGATCACTGACACTGTCCAAGTCTTGACATAATGCTGTCCAGCCGGGCAGGCCGTTTCAAATGACAAGTCTTTATGCATAAAAAATAAATTTAAGTATTAGATTCGTTCAGAAATGAATTACAAAAAATAATCTTTCACTTTCACTAAAAGAAGCGAACATCCTTATATATAATTATAAACATTTGATAAAAGAGATCCACATTACATACAATACCACACAAACAATATCCCATGGCATGGTTGATGCTTTTGTTCCATATTGTTCTATATATTGATGCCTCGGAAGGCCTAACAATGGCAAAGCCTGGTTGCCCGGATAAATGTGGTGATGTTGAAATACCATACCCATTTGGTATTGGCGCCAATTGCTCCCTTAATGAAGGGTTTGAGCTGGACTGTAATGAATATGATGGCAAAATGGTCCCTTTTTTCTTTAACGTTGAGGTGCTTAACATCACAATATCGACAGCTCAAGCTAGAATGTACAACCAGATATCCTGGCAATGTTACCAAGGTTCAACTGGTAATACAACCTCCAGTACTTGGTATCTGAATTTTATTCAAACGATATATAGGTTATCAGAGCTCCACAATATGTTCACAGTAATTGGATGTGAGACCCTTGCATTCAACGAAATGGAGGACTTCAAAAACATCCACTACCGGACAGGGTGTGTATCTATCTGCTACAGTACAGAGAGTTTAAGCAATGGCTCATGCTCTGGAAATGGCTGTTGCCAAACATCAATTCCTTCTGGTATCAACTATTATGAGATCTCCTTTGATTCAAATTATAATAGTTCACAGGTCTGGGATTTTAGTCACTGTAGTTATGCAGTAGTAATGGCAACAGACAGTTTCGACTTCAGAACTTCTTATATTTCTACAACTGATTTCTGGTATGCGCACAACGGTACCGTTCCTATTGTGCTTGATTGGTCTGTAGGGACAGAAACATGTGAAGTAGCTCAGAGCAACATAAGCAACTATGCATGTATCAGCAATAATAGTGTTTGTATAGACTCTCCCAATGTTCCAGGCTACATCTGCAATTGCTCAAGTGGGTACCGAGGCAATCCATATCTCCTCAATGGCTGCCAAGGTTAATTATTCCATTCAAACATAATGCCTTCCTTTTTTTTAAGTCTTAACAGATATGATTTGTTTGGTCTTTATTATAAATTTAATAGTTGCAATATTCTTGGGACAAGCAGTTTCTACAAACCTTTAGTTCTTTCTTCTTGTCAGATATTAATGAGTGCGATGATAATTCCACATGTTCTGGGATATGCATAAATACAGAAGGAAGCTACAACTGCATTTGTCCACAGGGCATGGAAGGCAATGCAACAAAGAACGGAAAATGCTACCCGGTGTTTCACAGCCAAGGTCTATCTCGATGGGCTAAGCTGTCTATAGGTACAAAAGTATTATCAAATGGAAGATTGTTATTTTAAATAAGATGGTGTAATTTCATACAGTACAACCAGGGAAAAAAAAAGAATGTTCAATCTGATAAGCTCATGAAAAAAAATTCTTATGCATACCTACCTTATCTAATACTATACGAATATAATCAAGGGCGGATCCAGCTCCCGCCAAGGTTAGGGCAAGTGCCCTCCCCTAAAAAAAATTAAAAAAATGTACTACTCATTTTATAATATTTTTGAAAGTATACTTATAATTTGAAATAATTTAAAAAATATGCCATACCCTGATTATTTTTGCAAAAAATACACCTCTAAAATTATAATTTTGGATGAAAAAGTTACAAAAAATATACATATAACTCAAAATAAATATAGTATTAAAATTCTAGATCCGCCCCTGAATATAATAAACGGATGAAAGGGTTTTATTGACAGAGGCAGATCCGTTCACGAGCAAGTGCCTGGGCTTAATTTTCAAAAAACGCAAAATTTAGTGTATTTTTAGTTATTTTTTAGTGAAAAATAGGCTTTAATGATATTTTAGTGGGATTTAGTGGATTTGTGTCCGAACTTGATCTCAACCTCAGTGTCCGGACTTAGTTATGCCCGAACTTAACTGGGCTTTGGATCCACCCCTGAATTTGACACCCCTACCCTTCATCAGCTCTCATCAAGGCAAGGAAAGTTGAAAGGCATAGTTCCTTTTCCTCATCTTCCATAGGATAATGATGAAACTAATCCCCAGCATCAATGATACTTTTCTTGTCCTTCACAAAATATAACTATTTCGTGATAACTAAACAGTTAGAAAGATGAAATAGCGATTAATATAGCTTCAATATAACTGATTACGAAATAGTTTTTTTTAACTTGCCATTCAATTTCTTTCCTCAAAAACAAAAATTCTTACTATTGAATTAAGTATGAAGATGAAGTACATAAAAGGATACTCAGCAATATATCTCAAGAGCTGACAAGATCGCTAAATTATCTATAAAAAACATGAACGTCCTAATAGTTTGGCATGATTTATTAGGTAGCAATTTGGTAATTTTAGTCTTTCCTAATTACTCAAAACACAGAAAATTACATAACAGATTTCTTAATTCAGCTTCAAGCACCAACCTATCATGTGTACTATTGCACATTAAATAATGTTAGTATATTTTAAATTGGCATCAGAAGCACCAGAACAAGCATTTTATTCCAAATTCACATCTACTTATTGTTATTTCTATAGGCATTGGCGGAGTTCTTCTATTGCTTCTATTTTTCTCCTTTGCAACTTATATCGTACATCAAAGAAGGCTCACCAGCATTAAGGAGAAGTATTTTCAACAATACGGAGGCCGACTACTACTTGAAGAAATGAAAAGAAATCACGGCAATGTGTTTACCATATTCACAGCAGAAGAACTGAAAGAGGCTACAAACAATTTTGATGAAACAAAAGTGCTGGGCCAAGGAGGAAATGGTACTGTTTACAAAGGAACTCTCAAGAACAATGAAGATGTAGCAATAAAAAAATGCAAGACATTTGATGCGAGAAATAAGAAGGAATTTGGTAAAGAGATGTTAATTCTTTCTTGAATTAACCACATAAATATTGTTCGGATACTTGGCTGTTGCTTAGAAGTAGAAATTCCAATCTTGGTTTACGAATTTATTCCAAAGGGAACCCTTTTTGACCTCCTTCATTTCAACAGTGTGTAAGGGTTCAGATGGAGTAGAAGGAGAAGAGAGACAGAGAGGAGAGGAAGAAGAGAGATTTTGGAAATTTTCTATATCCTTCTCTTACAATTTCTTACCTATAAATAGATAGCAACAGAATATTAAAGATATGATAATCCTCCCTTTAAGGAAACTAACTAAAGCATGAATATTAAAGATAGTCTGAGATATGCAAATCTCTTATTATTTCATACTGCTAAATAAACTACTACTTATAAAGTCTGATATACTTCCTAAGTTGCAGTATCATGCAATTTCTGGTGTGGCCTACGCGTGTAGACCTTTGTAGGCCTAACATCCCCTCCTCCTTGAAAAGGCGACTTGTCCGCAAGGCGAGTGGAGTCCAGTGCCGCAACATCCTCCCAACTTGCATCTTCAAGTGGGAGATCAGACCATTGTATCAGCACCTGAGGAACCTTATTGTTGCCACGAAGAATGGTCCTGTGTTGTAATATGGCAATTGGAACATGCACTGGTTGAGTAGCAGAAGTGGAAGCTGGCAAGGAGTGAATTACTGGTGCTGCTGACCCTTTGTATGGTTTGAGCAGCGAGCAGTGAAAAACCGGATGAATTCGGCTTGTGAGAGGCAATTCGAGGCGATAAGCAACCGGTCCAAGGCGCTCCAGAACTTTGAACGGTCCATAAAAGCGTAACCCAAGTTTATGCGAAGAGTGGTGACGCAAGGAAAGCTGGCGGAAAGGCTGAAGCTTCAATAGTACCAAATCGCCTTGCTGAAATTCATGCTCCTTGCGTTTCTTATCAGCAAAAAACTTCATGGCATCCTGTGCTTTTGAGAGATTGGCTTTAAGTTGATTCACAATGGCATCCCACACAGTAAGATCCTGATCCACAGCCTCCAAGGCACTTGAGCCCGCACAATATGCAAGAAGGGATGGTGGTTTGCGTCCGTATGTTGCCTCAAATGGGGTCATCCCTGCAGCTACATAGAATGTGGTATTGTGATGAAATTCGGCCCAACTCAAGAGTTTGGACCATTTAGAAGGTTGATCATGGACAAAAGCACGCAAGAATTGTTCAATGCAACGATTGACACGTTCGGTTTGACCATCTGACTCGGGATGATATACGGAAGAGTAGTGTAATTTAGTACCTTGCAGCTTGAAGAGCTCTTTCCAAAATGTACTCTGAAAAATAAGATCCCGATCTGAAACAATACTGTTTGGCATGCCATGTAACTTACCCACTGTGTCCCAAAATATTTATGCAATCCGAGTAGCTGTGTAATGTGAAGGCAAAGGTGCCAAATGAACTCCTTTTGATAAACGATCGACAACCACCAAGATGGCAGTATAGCCCGCTAATGGAGGCAAATGCGTGATAAAGTCCATAGAGAGGTCTATCCAAATAGCAGTCGGAATGGGCAACGGCTGGAGCATGCCATAAGGAAAGTGATTAGTAGGTTTGCATTTTTGGCATACATCGCACGTGCTGACAAAGTGCTCTACGGCTGTACGCATGCCTTTCCACATAAAATGCGGTGCTAGGCGCTTGAAAGTGCGTAGAAATCCCGAGTGGCCGCCCAAAGGGGATGAATGGTAATCAGCTAGTAAGGCCGGGATGAGAGAAGAGCTAGCTGGTAAATACAATCGACCTTTGTGTCGGAGTAAACCATCTGTGTAGGTCCAGTTTGGCCAATTGCTAGGTGAATCGCCCAAACCATGAATTATCTGTTTGGTGTGATCATCTTGTAAGAGCTCGGTGTGAAGACAGCCAAGATCCAAGGACAATGGTTTGGAGAGTGCCATTAACGCCCCTGTTGGAGAATTGTTGTCAGTTTCATGCACTCTTGAAAGTGCATCGGCAGCTGCATTAGAGGTGCCTGATTTGTATTCAATGGAGAAGTCATAACCAACCAGTTTCGATAAGAATTGTTGTTGCTCGGGTGTTTGAATTGTTTGAGTGAGCAAATGGTGCAGACTACGGTGGTCGGTGTGGATCACAAAAGGTCGACCCAGTAAATATTGTCTCCACTTCAAAACTGTTGATTGGATGGCATACATTTCTCTTATATAGGTGGACTTGCCTTGCATTAATGGAGAGAGTTTCTTGCTATAAAAAGCAACCGGGTGCTTGTCTTGCATTAGAACAGCGCCAATACCGACTCCACTGGCATCTGTTTCTAAGAGAAAAGGAAGCGAGAAGTTCGGTAAAGCCAACACAGGGGCTGTCATTAGGGCAGTTTTAAGAGCAAGGAAAGCATTTTTGGCTGATTCAGACCACAAAAAATTATCCTTGGACAGGAGATCGGTGAGTGGACCGGCTATGGAAGCATAGCGATGAACAAAACGTCGGTAATAACCAGCTAAGCCGAGAAACCCGCGGAGCTGCTGCTGAGTTGTTGGTGGTGGCCAGTCAGCAATCGCCTGTAATTTGTCCGGGTCGGCTGCCACCCTTGAGGCTGAAATGATATGGCCCAAAAATGCGACTTGAGAAACTGCAAATGTGCATTTGGAAGGTTTTACAACTAGCTGATTTGAGCGCAAAATTTGAAGCACTTCAGTAAGATGCTTGAGATGTGCCTCCAGGCTGTCACTATAAACAAGAATATCATCGAAAAAGATAACCACAAATTTGCGCAACAGAGGTCGAAAAACTTCATTCATTAAAGCTTGAAAAGTTGAGGGAGCATTGGAGAGCCCGAATGGCATCACCCGGAACTCAAAGTGACCGTGATGAGTGCGAAAAGCGGTTTTGTGGATGTCAGCCTCATGTACCCTAATCTGATGATATCCGGATCGCAAATCCAATTTCGAGAAAATAGTGGCACCATTTAATTCATCCAATAATTCATCCACTGTTGGAATAGGAAAACGATCACGAATAGTAACCGCATTCAATGCTCTGTAATCAACACAAAAGCGCCACGTACCGTCTTTCTTTTTCACGAGCAATACTGGGGAACTAAAAGCGGAGCAGCTTGGGCGAATTGCTCCAGATTGCAAGAGGTCAGCCACCAACTTTTCAATTTCGCTCTTTTGAAAATGGGGATAGCGATAAGGCTTAACATTCACGGCATCAGTGCTTGACTTCAACAGAATGCGGTGGTCAATGGATCGAGATGGCGGTAAGCCTTGGGGATCAGCAAAGAGGTCAGAAAAGGTTGAGAGAGTAGTTTGCAGTTGTGGTGGTAATGTTGTGAAGTTAGGGATTTTTGTGTTTTGTTCACTAGGTTCGGTGGTGAGACACATGTAGGAGGATCCAATACTCTCGGCAGCAAAGAGTTTATGCAAGGCAGCGGGTGAGATGGCTTGGGCAAGAAGGGAGGAAACACCTTGTAAATGAATATTGTTGCCTTTATAGGTGAATTCCATAGTAAGCTGAGACCAATCTGTCAAAATTGGTCCAAGCGTTTCCAACCATTGTACCCCTAAAACCACATCTGAGCCTTCCAAGTCCAATATAAAGAGATCTGTAGTGAACAAGTGGGATTGAATGTAGAGAGGGACAACCTGACAGATAGCTGTGCATTGAAGCGCCTCACCATTTCCCACACGGACTCGAAACAATTGTGTAGGAGCAGAAGTAAGGTTAAGCAATTGAGCAGCCCGACGAGAAATGAAATTGTTGGTGCTCCCGCTGTCAATTAGCACTTGGATGGGTTGAGATTGGATATGGCCCACCATACGCATTGATTTAGCACCATAACGACCTAGAAGGGCATTAAGACTGATTTCTGGCTCAGTTGATTCAGGTTCTGTGATCACAGGGTTCTGATTGTCAGAGTCACCTGAATCTTCCTCTACGCCTTCCAAGTAGAGCAATGTTGACCGGCCTTTGCAGCGATGACCCGGTGTAAACTTCTCATCACAATTGAAACATAACCCTTGCTGGCGGCGCACTTGCATTTCCTCTGTTGTTAACCGCTTGATTGGGAGCCGCGAAGTTGTCGGTGATATTGTGGTAGGGGCAGGCAGCGCCTGCGGCTGTCGATTCGAGTTTGTTGTGAGAGCTCGTGAGTTCGAAGATCGGTTAAATGATGTATAAGCATCAGCAAGTTGTGCTTCATGTAGACGAGCTAATGCAAAGGCATCGTGGAGATCACGAGGCCGTTGGCATTGAACAGCCCTCCGGACTCGAGGTTGTAAACCCGCAATGAAAATACTTTGCAATTGTTCTTGAGAGAAGGAACGAGCACGACTTGCGAGTTCTTCAAACGAGGATTGATAGTCCAGCACCGAGCCAATCTGTGTAAGACGTGAGAGTTGCCCGATTGGGTCCTCATATTCAGATGGGCCAAAACGGTGTTGTAAAGCAGTGGTAAACTCCCGCCATGAAGAGATACGTGTGTCCTCCACTAAACCTTGATACCAACGGGCAGCGGGTGCATCAAGATGCATAGATGCAATGAGAAGCCAATCTGATGTCGGTGTTGCATAATAGGTGAAATATTGGTGCACGGCAAAAATCCAATCTGTGGGATCACCTGATGCAAAGCGGGGGAAATGAAGGTGAAGTTTGTGGTTATTGTTAGGAGTGGGCTGTGGGTAGGGGCCGAGCACACTGGTCGTGGGATGGGCAGCTAGGGCGGCAGTAATCTATTGTTGGATGTCTGTACGCATTTGTTCACGTAGTGTGGTCAAGAAGGTGGGTAAGGAGGCAGGTGTTAACACATCTGCTACTTTAGAATTCAGGTCTGCTATTTGTTCTTGGAGAGAAGAAAGCTGTGGATTATGACTAGGGTCCTCTGGGTGATTATGAGAACGAGTTTGTGGCATTGTGGAGGTCGAGAACGAAAGCACCAAATGTAAGGGTTCAGATGGAGTAGAAGGAGAAGAGAGACAGAGAGGAGAGGAAGAAGAGAGATTTTGGAAATTTTCTATATCCTTCTCTTACAATTTCTTACCTATAAATAGATAGCAACAGAATATTAAAGATATGGTAATCCTCCCTTTAAGGAAACTAACTAAAGCATGAATATTAAAGATAGTCTGAGATATGCAAATCTCTTATTATTTCATACTGCTAAATAAACTACTACTTATAAAGTCTGATATACTTCCTAAGTTGCAGTATCATGCAATTTCTGGTGTGGCCTACGTGTGTAGACCTTTATAGGCCTAACACAGTGTTTCCCATGTTTCATTTAGTATGCGCTTCAGAATTGCTCAAGAAGCTTCTGAAGCCCTTGCATTCTTGCACTCCTGGGCGTCCCCTCCTATTGTTCACTGTGATGTCAAATCTGCAAACATTCTTTTGAATGAGAATTATGTCGCAAAGTTGTCCGATTTTGGAGCATCAGCCTTAGCACCAGCAGATGAAGATCAATTTCTCACAATGGTGCAAGGAACTCGGGGTTATTTAGACCCACAATGCATGCAAACAGGTCAATTGACTGTGAAAAGTGATGTCTATAGCTTTGGTGTGGTTCTTTTGGAACTCCTGACTCGTAAAAAGGCATTCTACTTGGAGGGAGCTGAAGAAAGAGGTCTCTCATCAGCCTTTTTATCTGCTATGAAGGAGAACAAAATCAAGGAAATCTTGGATGAACAAATTATGGATGATGAGAACATGGATCTGATTATGGGAGTTGCCGAGCTAGCACGAGAATGTTTGGATATGGAAGGAGAAAGGAGGCCTGAAATGAGAGAAGTTGCTGAAAGGCTTGACAAATTAAGAAAATCCATGAAGCATCCTTGGGGGCAGGATAATGGCAATGAGATTGAAAGCTTACATAGGGGACATTCGAACAATCATGAAGTGGAAATGACTTCATACCGTAGTTTGGAGGAAAAGGCGATGCTGGTTATGGAGATTGGACGGTGATTATACATATATGTACTTCATTAATTATTAATCTCTTTGGAATTTCAAGGTTTACTGATTGTTTTGTTTTGGAGCTTGCTATGAGAGGAAAAAATATGCTTGTTGTATGGATATATTGTTCTATCATGGCTTTTCTCATTTTTATGTTCTCTTCTGTGTACATGGGTGTATGTAAAAAATGAAACAATGTATTTTAGTTTCAGCATCCTGATTCCTGAATAATGTATTTTCTTCTTCTTGGTAATCCTCATTTTTATGTTTTCTTCTGTCCATGTTGTAACATTCCTTTTATTCTCCTTTTCTTTCTTTGTTTCTTCGCAGCTTCCATTTGTTAAAGATACACAGGACTTACCATTGTGCACACTTTGTGAAATGTATTTATATTGTTAGCACACCGAAAATATAAAGAAACCAGTAAAAATCTCAAGACGATCTAGTCTATTACTTATTGTTCTTTTACCAGAACCTTCATATGATCTGAAAGACTGACAAGTCAAAAACCAATTCGATACCAATTCAGACCAGTCCAAAACCAGCAGGATGAGTTTCACTTCAATTGGGCCTCACAGAAAATTGCAAAAGGATAGAATTGCAAAGTCAGATTAAATATGTTCCAACACCTAACCCTTCTCTCCCATCTCCTCTACTAACCTCAATCCCACCCAATTAAACTAACCAATGCAAATGCAAATCAAGCTAGATGAAATGAAAGTAATTGCAAAAAGTGGTAGCCACAGACCGTACCTCAATTGCGAGGCCATCGTATCTTCCAATGATCAATTCCTCCACCTTGTCCGACAATCACCACACCACCTGGCGATCTGGCACTGAATCTGACATATGTACACTGGCGTCGACAAAACCAGCTGACTCGAGCATTGTTGTAGACTTTAACCGTTTCCTCTTGTTCCCAGCCAGGCGATCTCTTGCGATACGAGATCAGCTTTGTCGGAAAGCACTTGCACATGTTACTCCCGATCGCAAGCTAAAGCGTACAATAAACAATTGAACTCAAAAGTTTCCGGTAGCGGGTACTCCCGGACCAGTATTCTCGCGTTTTCGCTCTGTACCCTGGACCGTAGGATTCAACTCGACGCCACTGATATGATTAAATATGATTCAGTCAGGAGACAGACAGTTAATTTTTAATCTAACGATCCAGATTACAGATACACACTCTTGCATATAATTTTCACTTCTCAGACAACATCTTTCAGGAGACTCCCACCAACCTATCAGTTTTTTTTTTTTAAGGTGTGCTTCTCAACCTAACGGGTTCGTCCAGCATTTTAGTCGTGGTTGTTTCGTGTTTTGGAAAAAATCAACCGGTCCTTGAACCATTCCGTTGATCGACCGATGGAAAGTTCGTGCGAATCTGTCGGTTGTGGACTCAACTCGTCACTAACTCGGACCGTTTTATGTTCGTGTTTAACCTCATTCTGGCCGAGGTAACCCGTCTAATTCTTAGGAGTGAAAAAATCTGATAACAAGATATATTATATTCATATATGTTATTATTTTTATAATATTATTTTCTGTATACGAATATAAATAATTTCAAATATAAGACGAATCGGTTAATAAACAAATGCAAATATGAATCAATTATTCTCGAATACGAATGTAGATATGAATATAATTCGAATAATTTTTTATTTTTATTTAAATCATGACATGAATTCTTTCTGTTAGTTTCTATGAACTGAAACATCATTTTTCCCCTTTATTAATTAGTGAAACAACATAATCAAATCAAAATATATTTCGAAAATGCAACTTTTTTAGAAGAAAATATTACAATTCCAAGTTTCTAACTTTTATTCGGTAGGGACAATTCTAAACGGACAACAGTCAGCAGAGGACATCTAGGTTTTCTCCTTTTAGCGAAAAAGGAAAGTCGAGACGAAGAAATAAACAATGAAAGAATTTCTGGTTCTCCACTTTATACAATTCAGTAGTTAAATAATTGTTTGTTGTGGTAAACGTATGCCTGTAAACGAAAGGCTTTTTGTGTTTTAATTATTACGTTTTGTGGGCATGAACAGTTGACGGAAGGCTTTTTTCGTTTGGCCCGCGAAATGAAAGATGAAAATTGGCTCATTTTTGTTATATAAACGAAACACTAAACAAAAATATTCAGTTTTCGTTGCGTTAATTTTCGTTTCGTTTACGAATTGTATAAATTTGGAGTAGTTTTGATTGCATGGGATATCTGCGTAGAAAAAGAGAGACGTTAGAAATTTAAGTTAAGAAAACAAGTCTAGTCTTTGATTTCTTCAGTACTCGTTTGAAGACAGAAAAGAGGGAAAGAATAAATAGTGATTCTATGCTAACACTAACCTTAGGCCCTGCCGACCTCCTCCGCTCCTCCATAGAAAGAAGCAGATTCAGAATTTTCGTCAAAGTGGTTAAAGATTTGTGACTTTTTTAGAAAATTTCAAATGATGCATATTCAAAAAAATAATTTTTATTATAAACATATTTTTTTAAAATAATTTGAAATACATGATAATTTTTTTTTAAAAAAATACCGAGAGTAGAACTGACCCCTTGGCTATACGTCACTGCTCCCTACCTTCCTCATCTCTCTCTTATGTACTCTCATTTCTTTTCAATCCATTTTTCATTATGAGATGATGAACAACCTCTTCTCGAAAGCTGGGGCAAAGATGGATCAAGTCGAAAGAGAGAGATGGATCAAGTCGAAAGAGAGAGACAAAACCGGAGCAAAGGTATTAGTGGTGCTTTTCTGGATTTTGCTTTGCAATCATTGATTTTTGCTGCAAAGGGATTATTTTTGCTAGAAATCACAAAATTTGTTTGTAATATGGCATGATATTTTTTGTGATATTTTTAATTTCTGTTTTTCTAGTAAATGATCTGAATTTCTGATAAATGATATGAAAACTCTGATTTTATGATAAAATGCATACTTTCAAGCACTAAGTTGGTAAGAAAAGAGAAGTTTGGTACTCATCTCATCATTTGGTTCTTTCATATTCACTGTTTCTCGTGATAAGTTATAAGTTGGTCAGCATTTTATTTTTTAACGTTATATCATTTCTAACATTTGATTTAGAGGGAATGTAATATGTTAATGCCACAAAAATTCCTCCGTTCACTGAACGAAGCAGATAACGTAAAATTTCTTTCGTTGTTTAAACAAAATGTAAAACGAAAAAATGCAATTTTCGTTGTGTTTTAACATTTTCTAATGGGCGATCTTCACTAATATTGTAAGTATTGGATCACAGTATGGATCAATACATGGCCCACAATATATGTTAACTAAGTTGCGGATACCTAGTTCTAAAAATTTCAGATACGGTCCACAATATACTGAGGTATTTTCTCAGGATCCTTGCCCCCGCGCTCCCCCAAATCACTGCCGGAATGGAGAATGGCTACCCTGCAGCAAATAGGGCAGCAGGGCAGCGCCACAGCAGATCCAACAAGTCCAGTACTTCCCCTGCCTCTTCAAGCCCTAAGGACACTAATGTCACACCTCCTCTCCCCTGTCCTCTCATCCAGTTCACGCAGACCTGCTATTCGCGCGGCTCAAGAAACTACACAGGTGAAAGACCCTCGGGAGACAGAAAAGGCACAAAACTGTCAACTTCTGTCAGTCCCTCGAGCCAGCCAAAGTCAATTCCCAGTGATCATCTGGACCCACTCCAACCAGAAAAAGGAACCAGTCAGCCCAGTCTTTTCTCTAGAAAGTCATATAGGCCCAGTCTCCCCGAGGCCTTTGTCACCACTTGAAAATGAGAACCCCAATGAAGCCCAAGTAGATGCCACAAGCCCAAATGGTAAAAGGCCAGAGCCAATCTTCACCTACATTGATCCAGATGATATTGAAGCATGGAAGCAGGCCTTGAAGGACTCACCTGATGTCCTTCAGGAAGGTGAACCCAATCCGTTTTTCGGTAACACCGCAGCCGCACAGCACCAAAACCAGAAGTCACCCATACCCCTGGGTTATTTCTCTATACGGACTCTCTGGACTCAGGAAGCACCAACCTTCTCTCCAACAATGGCACCTCCCGCTCTGACAGTGAGACATTCCTTGCTGACCCCCGCACCACCAAACTCCTCAAGCTTCTTGACCAAGCCCTCTCCTCAGAAGGAGAGGAGCCAGAAGATGGATTGTGCAAGGATATCATCATCTCATCAGACCTCTCAAGTTTCCCGCCTAACCAGGAGGCAGCCAAGACATCTGCCGAGCCACCCCTCATTATGTATGAATCTGAAGCACCCGGAGATAGCCAGTGTAAAGATATCATCGTCTACTCCCCCACCTCAGCAAATCTTCCCCCTTGCCATTGTTGTTCCACTTGAGAGCATGATTGCACGAAATACCTTTCTCCCACCTGAATCATCCGCAACCCTTCTGAAGGACGCACCGCAGGACCCCCTCTCAGTACCAGAAATGATACCAGTACCCCCAATCACTACCAGCAATCTCACTAACCCACCAAGACGCAGTCCACGCCTGGCCAACAAGAAGGACATAGCCACCACCTTCGCAGGTACCAGCAGCAGAAGGAAGATGAAGGCCTCTTCAAGACTATCCTTCGACCTACCGCCCCAGCACCAGCCAATATGCAAGCAACATGTACGCATGATCCTTGAAGAATCCGGCCTCCAGATCACGACCTCCATTGAAGTTGAGATAGAACAAGCTGCGATGCAGGAAGAAGACATAGAAAGGCCTAAAACGCCGGTAGTTGAATCTATGGCCCTACAGGAGGTAACACTCAAGGGCCGGAAGTACTACCTCTAAGGATAGAATGCTGACTGTCCGGGTAGTCAATGGACAATGTGGGGATTTGGTTTTTCTTTTGTCTAAGTCTAGTTAGTCAGGTCTCGATGTTAGCTAGTTTCTTTTCTCTCAAGATGTTGAAGGTTATCTTTTCTGCAAGTTGTTCCCAATATTTTGTAAGACTTTTGTTCCAACTGGATGAAGTAGTTGTTTCTGTTAAGTTCGTATATGTCAACTCCGACCAGAAAATTCTCAGCTCTAAGCTGGAACGTGAGGGGCCTAAACAACCCAATGAAAAGAATGGAAGTAAAATCGGTGATCAAGGATGCAAATCCAGACATTGTATGCTTACAGGAGACCAAAATGACACTGATAGACCAAAGCACACTGAAACAGACGATACACAACAAACAAAGTGACTATGTGGTGCTTCCTGCCACAGGCACAACAGGAGGCATCCTGCTGGCATGGTCGTCAAATCTCTTCACCTTGACGGATTCAACGATTGAAGCCCACACGATACACGCCACGCTGCAGTTCAGGCAGGATGGCTAAAAAATTTGTGTGACAGCAGTATACGGTCCGTGTACAGCTGCTCGAGTTCGCATTTTTTCCATGAAATGCAGAGAAACAAGCCTGGAGATGATACACCATGGATCGCTTTCGGCGACTTTAATCAGACAATAAACCCACATGACAGACCATACGGAGGATGCCACCCAAACCGAGTGTTCTTGCACCTTCTAAACAATCTCAATCTAATGGATCTTCCGCTCCAGGGAAGATGCTACACCTGGACCAATAGCCATACCTTTGCAAGATTGGATCGATTCTTAATCAATGGCACATGGAGCACCAAGTACCCCCAACACCAAACAGATGGCCTTGTCGTCCGCGATCTCTGATCACTGTCCCATTCAATGCACTTTTCAATCATCCTTCCCCTTACCAAACACTTTCAGATTCGAAAATCTCTGGCTCTCTAAGCCAGGTTTTGAGGACATGGTGAAACATATTTGGGAGGACCGGCCACCAGCTACTAGACCACATGAATTGGCTGCCAAACTAACAAGTCTGCGGAAAGGAATTGCAGCCTAGGCCGAAGAAAGAGTAGGTAACATCAAGAAGCAGCTAAAGGTGGCGCACCAGGTTATGCTCTAGCTTGATGCAGCTAGTGAATCAAGAAGGTTAACAGCTCTTGAAACTCTACTTCATAAGCATCTAAAGGACATAATAGCACAATTGACAATAGATGAAGAAAAGCTATGGCGTCAGAGAGCAAAGCGACAATGGATAAAAGAAGGTGACAACAACACAAGATATTTCCACACAGTGGCCTCTGCTCAGAAAAGGAAAAACTGGATACAGAAATTGACGCACAACAGTGAACAAGTCACAGACGAAAAAAAACAAAGCAAGGATCTTCTTCCGCCATTTCTGCTCACAGATGGGATCGTACACCCCTCAGTCAGCAACGGTGGACATGTCACGTATATTTTGTGATCACACGTTACAAGAACCAGATGTCCAATCCCTCAAAGCAGAGCTAACAACACAGGAAATCACGAAAGCAATCACATCTATGGGGAAAAACAAGGCACCGGGACCGGACGGACTAACACCAGAATTCTACCGCAAATTCAGTGATTTGCTCATGCCAGACTTACTGCTTACCTTCAAGGGGCTTCTAAACAATACTATCCAGTCCCTGTACCCACTGAATGACTCCTACATCTCACTAATTCTTAAACGAAACAGCCCGGATACACCTAACCACTTCAGACCAATAAGCCTCTTAAACATGGTGCAAAAGATCCTCTCCAAAATCCTTGCAAATTGCCTCAAACCAATAATAGGGAAAATAGTTTCCTCCTCACAAACTGCATTTATCTGGGATATGAACATTGTCGAGGGATTCTTGTATGCCCAACAGATGATACAAGAGGCCACAAGCCAAAATTCTAAGATCGCAATACTGAAGGTTGACATAAAGAAGGCGTTTGATTCCATTAACTGAGATTTTCTGCTAAAATGCCTTGAAGCAAAGGGTTTCCCGACAGAATGGATACTATGGACAAGACACTTTCTCCTCCCTAGCACCTCACGTGTCATTATTAACTCCGTGGCAGGAAAAAAATTCATTCTGAAAAGAGGAGTTCGGCAAGGAGACCCTATCACACCATACCTTTTTGTACTCACTATGGATTTCCTCCCATGCTGGCTGCAATGACTGTCGTCAAGAAACCTGCTAAACCCCCCATTCCCTACAACTAAGATTTGCTTGTCATATGCGGACGACACCTTGATGTTGCTTCAGGCGAACCAAAACCAACTCAGATTGATCAAACTACTGCTGGAGATCTTCTCCAAACTCTCGGGCCTTTCAATCAATCATGAAAAATCAGAACTCATCCTGACGGCCTCGACCTTTAGGGAGACAACACTGATGGCACGACTGCTCTGCTACACACCAACAACCTTTCCAACCAACTACTTGGGCTTACCACTCAGAGACACAAAACCCACAAAAGCTGATTTCAAACTGCTTGTCAAAAAAATGCAAAGCAAACTACAAGGGTGGAAAGCCACCACACTGTCAATAGGCGGCAGGCTTGTGTTGTGCAATGCAGTCCTCTCGGCAATGCCGGTGTATTACATGACAACATTCAAAATTCCAACAAGCATAATTAAGGAAATGGATCAAATCCGAAGAGCGTTCCTCTGGCATGGGCACAAGCCGCTCCCACTACACACGAAAAGACTTACCATGGTGAAATGGGACACATCATGCAGACCAAAACAAATGGGCGGGCTAGGAATAAAAAACCTTCAAATAATGAACATCAGTCTACTGATGCGATGGATATGGAAATGCCAGAGCGCTGACAGGCCGTGGTGGGCACTGAATTGTCACGCGCCATGGGAGACAGCTCAAACTCCCTTCTGGAAATCCATAAATTCCATTCTGCCGCATTACCAAGCATGTACCTAGATCGTAGATGGACATACATTCTGGCTCAAGAACTCGCAGGGATCTTATTCGGCAAAATCAGCCTACCGATTCCTAACCTCTACCCCGTCTCCCCGAGTCAAAATCTCAGCCATATGGAAAGTCAAGGCGCCTGCCAGAGCCCTCGTATTCACATGGACAATGTTGCTGAATAGACTGATGACCTTGGATAATCTTATCAAACGCGGATGGTGTCTACCGAATTTCTGTCACATGTGCAAATCCAACAGCGAATCGAGAGACCATCTCTTCATAGCATGTCCCTACACAGTGAACACAAGGCTACAACTAATGCAGATACTACAAGATGGTAACAACAACCTGATGAGTAGATATGCAGGAAGTCAACCCCATAAACTGCTCACAGATCATCCGACAACAAACTGGGCAAAAACGGAAGCTGTTACAAACTTTGTGATATGGTACGAAAGGTGTAGAAGAATTTTTAGGGATGAAGAACAAACGGACGTGAAAACCATCAGAGAGATTCTGGAAGAACGCAAATTATGGTTTCCAACATGAATACAAAGTATCTAAAACCCCTAGCAAATCGGCTCACGACAAGGAGCACACAACTTATAGCGCAAGCCGAAGTTCTCTTTTTCGTCTTCTTTTACACATGATACTATATTTTATTTTTTCTTTCTCCACTCTTCTCCTCTAGTTTTGTTCTTCCTTTAGGACTACAATACTCGTACATAAACTGTTATCAATAGAAATTCGAGAGCCATGAGCTCTCATCTTTTTCTCAAAAAAAAAAAATAAGACTATGAGTTGTAAAAATTATAACATTTCCACTTTCTCTCCTTCATTTTCATTCCACCTCTTTCCTTTCCATTTCAACATTGGAGCACAACGTAAAACTAGTGATAATCTGCTCCAAATCCAAGTTTTAGGATCGATATATACCCGGTTTATTTCCACTCCTAAAATAAATAGCTAATGTGACTTTAATGACAATAAATGGGCCTAGAAGGCCTACATTACAACTTAAACTTTTCACCGCTAGTTCCAATTTCGAACCTATTTATAGTTGATTCATGGGCTAGTCACTAGGTTGGTTGACCGTGTAATATGGTAAGATGAAAATCTTTCATTTGATGGAAAAAGTCAAATTTGTTTCAAATATTAGATTTGGTGATACTCTTAACTCTTTAAATCACTGACCTGCAAATGGGGAAGCTAAACATATATCATTTTAGAATTCATCCAATGTGGATTTTATACCATTTGAGACCACTTGAATGCTTAATTGGAAGGTTTTGAGGGTCCATTTTCTACTAGCCTATCATTCCATTTATCTGTAAAATTAATGAAATTTGGGGGCTCGACCCCATCTTTTTTTCAAAAATAGAATTTTTGAGGGCAGACTGGTACTGGTTGGTACCATTATCTAGGTCACGCAGATAAACAAACAATGATGTTTACAGATGTAAATACTTTTATGATCAATAATTAGTAGGCTTTTTACTTAACGCTTCAGAAAAAAAACAGACAATGATGATGGACTGCTTCTCTTTAGGATCTGAAATCATAGGGAACATTTGATTTTGCAGTCAAGATGTGGATCATCAAGGTGGAATTCTGAAATTGGTTCTCTATTGTAGTCTTTTAGTTAATTGGTATTAGTTGTAAACTTGTTCATGGTAAAAGAAAATGGGGCTTTTGCTACTTTTTTCCCAAAAAGAAGAAAAATAAATTGAATATACCAAACAAGAATAACGCACACAATCGAGCCACAAATATATATATGAGATATATGTAGCGTTCCTACTTCCAATAAAATACATGCAATTACACAAAGAAAAGTCAAAATAAACTGTAAATTTTAAAAGGAACAATATATAAGCACTTAATTGCTCTTTCTTACAATACACTTAAAAAAATAGAACCATCAGATAGAAAAGCTAATGGCAGTAATAGCTAAAATAAGTAATGTCTACATGCTTGATAACCATCCAGTCTCCATAACCAACATTACCTTTCCTTCCAAACTGTAGTATGAAGTCATTTCCAATGTGAGATTGCTTGAAGGCTAGCATAGCGCATGCATAAGCTTTCAAATATCATCATGATAATCTTGCCAAGGATTTATCATACATTTTCTCATCGCGTATGCATAAGCTTTCAACAACTTCTCTCATTTGGGTCCTTTTTCCTCTTCCATATTCAAGCATTCCCTCGCTAGCTCTGCGACTCCCTTGAACAGATTCATATTATCGTCAACCGGAATTTGCTCATAAAAAATTACAGGGATTGTGTTATGCTTCATAGCAGTAAAAAAGATAATGTTAGACATCTCTCTTCCTGTCCCACTAAAAGGGCTTTTTACGATTGAGGAGCTCCAGATGAACCTCACCAAAACTACACACATCGCTTTTCATTGTCAATTGGCCGATTTGCATGCACTGTGGGTCTAAATAGCCACGGGTTCCTTGCACTCAGCATGAGAAATTGATTTTCATCTGAAGGTGCTAAGGCTTCCTCAAGTAAGGGATAAGATTTGTGGTAGTCTTGTAAACGCGTGTTGTTTAGTAAAATCGGTCGCGTAGGTGTTGGTGTTTTCGTAGATGTAGGCAACTTCAAAGATCGAACCACGTTATATCTTGTGTCAAATTTGTCTAATCCTCTCTCTCTTTACTTTTTTGATTTGATTTGAGCTTGTTTTTATCATTATTGAATCGTGAAATTGCTAAGGTAAAAATCCTGGTTATTGAATGAAGTGATCACTTTTGCACTTATACTTGAATTGAATTGTTATTCCTCATTTATTTTAATGGCCTATTATACTTGAAAATGATTTATATAACAAATGATGTGTTTACATATTAAATTTTTTAATTACTTTTTGTTTTTTAAATATAAAGTCAAGATGTCAGAAAATTTTGATGAATTACTTTCACACATTCATTTATGTCATGTTTCAACTGCTTGACTTTGTAGTAAACAAAATAAAAATATTAGAAATTAAATATGCAAATACATCACTAATTATTTAGATCGGCCTCAACGGTTGAAATTTGTCACTTGAATCTGATTTGACTAACTTCTTTATTTTTAGTTAATTAAGCTAATCAATAGTCTTGGTAAGCTTAAGAACACAATAGTTCTACTCACACCGACTTTTTAAAAATATTATTATCAATATTGGAAATTAAACATTTAAGAAAACATAAAGTAGAATTCCAAAAATACTCTGGACGCAGGTGGCACACTCATCCCTAAAGCCTAGATTTCTCTTCGAAACTTAAAGAAAAACTAAATAAATCCTAGGGCTGCAAGTGGCACCCGCGACTCTAGAGCTTAGGCATGCAAGTGAGAGCTGCGGTCCAAGAATTCCGCTTCCAGCGATAAATATTACACCTACCTCCAGCATTAAATTGATGAGTGTAAACATGTATTGTTGGAGAGGAATTTTCCTTGATTTTAGGACCGTAGATGTCAGCTGTGTGCATAGACTCACCTACGGTCTTAGAAATTATATTTAAAAAAAAACTAGGAGAGGAATTTGGCTCTAGGGGTGCTACCGACGTCGGTAGTAGATTTGAATTTTTTTTTTTTAAATGTTTAATTTTGAAGAAGGGAAGTACTGTTTAATTTTGATCATGAGGTAATGGGTTCAAGTCGCGAAAACAACATCTTGCAGAAATGTAGGAAAATACTGTGAACAAAGACCTCAAAGGCTCAAAGTAGTCTGATCATTTTCCGGACCGCGCAAGCGGGAGCTACGCGCACGAGCTGCCTTTTTTTAATTTTGAATATTAATAATATTATTTAAAAAATCACGGTACTCACATCACAATTGTCTTCTTTGAAACGTTAGTTTTTTTATTGTTCAAATTAGTCACAAATTTTGAAGCAATAGTGCTCCATTCTCAATACCAATTTACAAAAAGTTAATTTTACCACGGAGTTATGAGTGCATATATTTAACAGAACCGAAAACTAAAATTTACATTGCGTATTTATAATAATTTTGTCAGGTATTAATATCCGACAGATCTGAAAATATCTGTAGCAAATTTGTAGTAATAATTACATCATAAATCAGATTTAAAAATAAGAAAATAGCATATTAGATCTTATCTTCAACCACTTTAGGCTTTTCCTTTCTCTAATCACACTTCAGGCTTTTTCTCAGAGCTTTGTGATCTTTCCGTTTTATTAATATAACGGAACAGATCCGTTACTCTTTATTTTTTTTTCCTTTTAAATATAGAAAAATCCCAATTGTTGTGCACTCCATCTCCCACTAATGTTTTTAGACATCTTAAAATATATATACTTATTGTAAAATACAAACTCAATTCAATGATGATCGAAGACATATTTGCTTATGGCAAATTACGTGTCAATGTTAAACACACATAAAGTTAGGAGCACGCGAGAATCAGTTCTCGGTTCAATAGTTAAAGCAATGTTTTTGAAATTCAGGAAAAACATTTTAAAATAAATTTAGGTCTAAATTTGAGAGTGAAATAAATATCTCAATTCTTTCTAAAAGAAGTTAAGAGCATACTTCTTTCTCAAAAAAATATTAGAAAATGTCGTAGTAAAAAAATAGAAATATTGCATAATACGACGTACTTTTCAAAGAAAATAAAAATAATAGAAAAATGATAATATAATCTATTTTGACAAACCAGCTAAGATACGTTTTTCTAATGATCTAAACTAATAAGTATAAACAATCAGAATAGTAGTATATATATGTATAATGTATCAGTTTACAGACTTTCCATTTGATCAATTTGATGAAATAATGAAATAAATTTTGAATCCGAGAGAAAAATGCAATATTTTCCTTTAATTTGGGCTTTGGCTACAAGTTGCATTAATTACGAGAGAGTGATAATATTTTCTCATTTGTAAACAATTAATTTCAAGAAATGGAAGGCTACTGAGTTCAAATCATTGGAGAGATTGAAACAATCTATTTTTCTTCAAGCCCGTGGGTAACAAACAACTAACAAGCCACCCACCATACCATGTTTTGGCGAACCACCGGCGTAGCAACCCAAAACATCATTACACGTGTCAACCTCCTAAGCTTTCCCCCCCTCGTGAAGGCCTTTTCTTTCTTCTTCCTTTAGACCCACTCAACATCAACATGCAATGCAAAGTTGCAAACCCCCTCTTCTCCTAAAACCCAACCCATGTCTCGTTCAAACGCCAAATCCTCTTCTTTCACCGAATGTCTCATCTTCACTTCTGGAGCTTTCGTTGCTCTCTTAATTTTTTCCGGCATGTATTGCTTTCTTCCCACCTCCTCTCTTCTCAACCGCCTCTACTCCATACCTCTCCCTATCTCCTCCTCTTCCCACACTGACAACAATAATGACCCATTGGGTCAAACCTTCTACGATGACCCCACTATTAGTTACACCGTTGACAACCCGATATCGAACTGGGACGAGAAGCGTCGTCAGTGGCTCCAACTGCACCCTTCCTTCTCTGCTGGAACAGAACGGATACTCATGGTCTCTGGTTCACAGCCGATGCCTTGCCTGAGCCATGACGGCGACCATCTTCTGCTTCGTTCATTGAAAAACAAGGCTGATTATTGCCGACTCCACGACATTGAACTCTTTTACAACACGGCATTGCTCAATCCGTCCATGCCCAGTTTTTGGGCTAAGATTCCAGTAATCCGGGCAGCCATGCTGGCACATCCGGAGGCTCATTGGATATGGTGGGTCGATTCCGATGCTATATTAACTGACATGGATTTTTCCTTGCCTCTGACCCGGTACCAGGACTACAATTTGGTGGTGTATGGTTGGCCGAAGCTAGTTTACGAGGCGAAATCTTGGGTCAGTCTCAATGCTGGTGTGTTTCTGATCAGAAACTGCCAGTGGGCCCTTGACTTCATGGATGATTGGGCTTCCATGGGCCCACAATCGCCAGATTATGAAAAATGGGGCAAGATCCTAACCTCCACATTCAAAGACAAGGTGTTTCCCAGCTCCGACGACCAATCGGCACTCGTGTACCTGATCCTCACTGGTAATGGGGGATGGAGGGACAAAATATACCTAGAAAATGAGTACTACTTCCAGGGCTATTGGGTCGAGATCGTGGACCGGTTAGAGGAAATTTCGGCAAGGTATACTGAAATGGAAAAGCGAGGACCGGCAATGCTCCGCCGCAGGCATGCAGAGAGAGACTTTGTGTCTTTTGCAAATCAGTTGAATCTTCAGCTGGGGATAGAGAAGGGGGCAGTTACTGGACCCACCGGGTGGCGAAGACCATTTGTGACACATTTCACTGGATGTCAGCCATGCAGTGGCAACAGAAATAAGGCGTATTCTGGAGATAATTGCACTAAAGGAATGTACAAGGCCTTGAACTTTGCCGACGATCAGGTTTTGCGCATGTATGGTTTTCGCCATGCCGGTCTACTAAGTGGGGATGTGCGACCTCTGCCATTCGATTATCCCCGTGCTCAGGGGTGAATGTTGTGGTTGTTGACAGGGAAAATGAGAAATTAGTGCTGCATGCAGTACGTAATTCTCAAATTGAGTTGATGATGCACTAGGCATGAAGCTTGTCATCACTGTCTTTTGTATAAGTGCTCCATTCAATGTTACGAAATGCTTGTCATCACTGTCTTTTGTATAAGTGCTCCATTCAATGTTACGAAAAGCTGGTCATGCTATGAATTTTAGTTTTTGAATGCTTCACTGTCTTATTTATGAATTATTTCAGTATTTACAACAATTTATCTAGTGTACATAACTACATATGGCTTTAGTTTTCCTCTCTGTAATGGCATCCACTAAATTCCGATTATAACCTCCAATTCCATGAAACTTGGGATTCAACACTAAATGTGATGCCCAATAACTAGTTTGTATCTCAAAGTAATAGACTTCAAAATTAAGCTTTACCCACTGGTATTGGTGGTGTCACAGTTATGGTAGTGAAGTTTTTTTTTGGGGACATAAAATCTCCAGTTTTTATTAACGGGTTGTAAATTACTAAATTTTGTGCTCACAGATTATTGAGTTACTCATGACCTTAATAAAATCATTTTATTTAACTATATAGACTAGTAGGCTGTTTGCAGCATGTACTGAAGTTAATTGTTAGATCAGTAACTGTCTAACTGATATATTATTTCAGTTTACCAGAAATTGCCGTTCAGTTTTCCGTTTAAATTTCCTTTCAATCAAAAGGGTATAATGGTAATTTTGTTCTCAAGATGGCAATTCCTGTGCGAACAAATTTTTTTAGGAAGCTGATATATAGATATCACATTTGATATCGACTATCGATACTGATATTATTATGCACATTATTTGAATTATTATGCATGTTATTATTTGTACTGAAATAGTTATGCATGTTATTTGTGTTATTATGCACTTTATTTTGTTTACATGCATAATAATTTTTTCAGTACAAAAATAACATGAAATAACATGCAGCAACTCAACGAAATGTGTATAATAACATTAGTGTCGATAGTTGATATCAAATCTGATATCTACGAAACATTATTCATTTTTTTTATTTCTGACACTATCTTCCTTTCCTAACATTCCCATTCTTACTTTCCCTACTTCAAATTCAAGCCCAACTAGAATTATATACCACAAGCTGCACAAATACACCTAACACAGAATAACAAAGTCCAAATATAATCGGCTCAAAATACAGTACACACAATCAATCGGACTTGGCCCAAGTGAGAGTCTCAAAAAAAGAATATTATGTTTAACGTGTTACCAATAAATATCCATTCAAAATTCGTCAGCAAAGTAACAAGCACCATCACCAAAGGAACGTATCCTTGCTTTCTTCAGAAGATAATTTTACTTCTCTCTAAAATTCCCTCCTGTGAATTTACATTTTATCAATGCACCAGTGAACTAAATTGAAATGTCAATAGTTGTTGAATTAACTCATAATCCTCCAGTGTAACTCCAATTGTGTTCCTAAATTTGCGACAGTAAGCCAAGCACAAGGCACAGTTAGATTTGCTGACAAAAAAAAAAAAATGAAATCTCCAGTCCTGTCTATGTGCCAGTGCGAGGTACCAGTGGCTCAGAACATTGTTAATTAGATTGCGTTCCGTTGTTCTCTGATACTAATACCTCCTAAGTATTTCTATATTCTACTAGAAATTTAGAATATTACTAAAAATTACGGAGTAGCAACACAATCTGAAATTCTGAACAAATACATCAACCCAAGTATTATGCCAGAAAAGGGGTCCCAGCACAATCTGACCACTATGCCACATGGAACATCAGCAAGATCTGTAAATTGATCCAAACACTTGTACAGAAAAATTTGGTGCCACAAGTTAAATGGAGGCTCCACACGACCTTTTACATATCTTACAATTACATATTCCATTTTGCACCATGGCACTTGTTGCTATTCAAATTTCAACTACAGATACATACAAGGGGACCTGTTTTTTTTTATCAGAAAATATAAAATTAAATATGAATGATCTTTTTGTGCTGTTAATTATGCAACAAAACTGATACTTGTAGAAAAATCAGAAAAATTTGAGACCGCAAAAGATAATGATAGCAACACCAATTGATGGGGGCCAAACCGTTTGAAAAAATTTCATCTAATATCAAAGACTTGTAAGTAAATTAATTTAGCTAACAATAACTAGATCAGACATATCACATGGCGTAAGCCAAATAAGTAAATTCATGCATGCACCAAGAAAAACTGCATCTTGATGCAATTAATGGAATCTTGAGATATTAAAAAATACCGAGAAGGGTTTATGAATGAAAAGCAATAATTATAATGAAATATGTGGTTATACCGATGCAAATTGGACCGAAAGCTTTGATAGAAAATAAAAAACTAGCTATTACACATTTGTAGGTGGAAATATAGTAACATGAAAAACAAGAAACAATATAGTGTAGCACGATCAAGTGTGAAAGCAGAGTATCGAGTCATGACATCTATGACAATTGAGCTCACTTGGATAAAACAATTAATTTCTAGGGGAGTTGAATCTTAAAATTCACAAAGCTACGAGGATGTATTGTACAACAATGTAGTAAGACACATAGCCTCGAATGCGGTATTTCATGAAAGGATCAAGTATATCGAATTTGATTGTCATTTTATAAGAGAGAAAGTTCAAATAAAAGAAACTCTTTATGTGAAGAATCAAGATTAATTGACTGACATTTAATTTCACAAAGTGGCTCATACAGAAAACATTTGAAGATATAGTAAACAAGCTAGAATTAACAGATATTTATAATCCTACTTTGAGAAAAGTGTTGAAAATAATAAATAATTAGAGACTACAATGTAAAATAGTCAATACTATAAAAATAAAATAGATTTACATACACGTACAGTAAATGAAAGCGACTGTTGGTATGGAAATAAGACTCCAACGGTACAATGGGCAAGAGATAAATAGCAACAAATAGGAGAGAGAATGTATATGCAATACTCTTATAGAAAAAATATGTAAATTTTTTTTCCCAAAATATCTTTCTCAATTTCTAACAGTATATAGGATGAATTTCGTGGCCTGAACTTCCAAACTTGGGCTAGAAACTTACAAGTAGCTGTAATAATGATCGACTAGATTCATTATATTATTTTGGCATGATGCAAATTAGGCCCAACAACACATGGTCATGCATGCAATGAATCCTGATATTCTTCCGGTAAAAATAAAATAAAATTGATCAGACAGTGTAATAACATTCTGTCAAATTTGGATGCAAAATTTAGTTTCTGACTCATAGCAGATTATCGATTAAATCCAACTAAAGAACTGACAGAAAAGCTGTTACTATTCCTAATTTTGGCACATAATGAACATATTTTTACCAAAATATCAAATATAATCACCAAAAATTGGAGCCAATAAGCCAGAATTCATGGTACCGCAAGATGATCAACAGCAAAGATCAAAGCTCCAGATCTGTATCAGTGTGTTCTCAGTGGCAAGTACCACTAACTTCGAAGAATGTAGCTTAAGCAGATTATGTTCTAATGGTGTCTGATACCTACTTAGACATGCACTGATGTACACTATGATCATGCCGTGATACCATAATACCGCCGCCTATTTCTCAGTTCAACCCAGATTTTAGAATGACAAAAGAGTTTTGTATACAGGATCCCAAACAACAAAAAATCTGAACAGATACAACAACTCAAGCCAAGCATGGATCCAGAAATGGGGTCCCAACTCAATCTGAGCACCATGCGAGATGGGACAACAGAAAGATCTGTAACCGGACCCAAACGCTAGTACGGACACATTTTCTGCCACAAATTAAACAGATGCACCATCACTTTTTGTTGCTTGCTCATGGCATCACATCTTACATATTTTCTCTTGCATCATGTCTCTTCCTGTAGTTCAAATTTCAAAGACAGATACATGTGAGGGGAGCGGGTCTCTGTCGAAAAGTATAAATCTAAATTTGAACAAAATATAAACAATTAATTTTATTTGCAGAATGGACGATCTTTTGTGCTGTTCACTATGCAGCAAAATTGAAATTTGAAGTAAAACACAAACTTTTGAGTTTAAAAAAATATATAAATATTTATTTTTTCACAGATGGGAGAGAATACAACCAATAGAATACTCGTACATGTAGGATACTAAATACATAATGCCATCAAACTTCTATAAGCATACCATTATAGTAGCGTACTAGCAGTAGGCAAATAAGAAATCAAATACTCCTATTAGTATCCACAAATAGATTCATAATCTATTATTAACTATTATTAATCATACTACCAAGTGCAGACTGCTCATTCTCACGAAATTAATCCTCCGCTCCAATTGATATCATGCCGCTTCATATACCAAAATTGCATTCTCTTGGGTTAGAGGGAAAAACTTCCAGTTAGAATCCAGCAATCTTAACCTTTTCAAATAGTTCTCACTTCTTAACCTAAAAATAGAGCAGCATGCACAGGATTAGAAAATTTTTACAGAATTAATTTGCTGGCATGAGATTAAAATCGAAAGGACAGAAAAAGGAAATTACTTGTGAGTAGAGGAAGGTGCCAAAGATTGCAATGGCCGCACCAAGAGCATTTACTGGCTGTACCGGTGTGTGAAAGATTATTATAGATGATACAATGACCGAGATACGCTTCATGGTGTTGCCAATGCTGAATGTGAGTGGCGATATCTCATCCAATGACATGTAGGACACTTGATTATATAAGTGGTAGAACACACTTTGTGCAACAACCCACCTATCCACAGAAAATCCAAACAACAGCGTCAGAATTAACCAGTTCTGAAATCACATGTAAAATATAGAAATTTAGTGGATTTTTGTCAGTTAAAGAGTAATTACCAAATAAAATTAGGACCGATTTGTGTAACAGCCGCCTGCCATCCAGCAGCCCATAGTTGCGGGCCCTCGACAGCGATGGCGAATGGGGTCAGAATCAAGAGAGACATAATTGAGAGGCATGCATAGTAGTTCATGCCGCTGACCGATTTCCCTTTCATCCCTTTTTTGGAGAAAATATTGCGAAATACAAATGCCAAGTTGGAAATCATTGCTCCCATAAATCCTGCGTATTTCCAAAGTTTAACAGGGTAAATCGTTAAAATTAATAAATGAAAAATCCACAAAGTTGTTCATGATTTATGCGAACATTTTTTGCGGCAGCTTTTTACAGAATTTTTCTTTCACAATCGAGTGAATCTGAACAATATTTCGTATTGATCTTACCATAGTTAACAATTTGACAATTAAATTGCACAACATCGATGATTGCCATAATTCAAAGTAGATGCATGTGATCATGATATATTGATTCCGTGAAAATTGTCTGATGTTGAGTTAATGAAAGGAAAAGTTGTTGCAAAATAATGAATAGATCTCTTGGTACTTACCTGTCATGTTAAAATTCAACTCTGTTGCCGCAGTCAGGGCACAGCCACCGATGATAGGCAAGAGAGAGAGGTATATCGGTAAAGGAAAATGCTCGCCCAAAAAGAAACGTGAGACGATCACACTGAAAGCTGGCTCGGCACTCTTAATTATATGAGTGAAGGAGACAGCAACCTTTGACATGCTGACGGTTGCTGCCACATGCCCGATGGTGTGTGCGATTGCAACCTAAAATACACACACATATTACAACTGGTAAGCTGATTATTATAGCAGTAAGTGCAGGAAAGAAGAGAAAGAGATAAAAGGTTATGCTCCATTCATGAACCCAATTGCCTCCTTTTTTAACTAAAACAAATATAGAAATGAATAACATGCAAGCCCCCTGTTTTTAAATATTAACTACATAATAAAAGATATTAACAAAACGCCCTACCTTTAACAAATCCCAAAAGGTATTATGTAACTAATTTACAGAGGATCACCATCCCTGGATCATAATTCTAAACCCAAACAATCTGACAACAACTTAATTAATGATGCATTTTACTGAACCAATTAGTCATTTAATTTCTTACAAATATGACAAATCATGCATAATTATCACAGAAATTGTAAACATATTCATGTATTATACCTATGTATATGTAATATATATAGAGCTATGTTATTATGCTTCAAGAAGCAAAAAGGAGTTATGCTTCACATATTTTCAACCATCCGATTTCATCATGACCAATTCTGAACTGTGGACCTAGAAAACTTGAAATTAAAAACCAACAAACCACATACTTAACCAAATTTTAATATATGAGTGATTGGAGAATTACGTCAAAAAGCTCAAATTACATAGAAGCCCTAAAAGCTACCGAATCGATTGAAGAACCCGCGGTTGGTCTCGTTAAGCCAACTGAATCAAAGAGTGGTACTGCTACCATAATCAAACAAAATAACACCATAATCCAACTCTTGGTGAGACTTACTGAAAATTTGGAGGATTGTAAAGAAGCTATTAGAAGTATCAGGCAAGTCGTAGCTGATCAAACGTCAGCCGGGACGAGTGCTGATATAACTAATACCATTGACGAGTTACAAAAGAATTTAAAGAAATTGAGTTTAGGTGAACCAATCCCTAAACCAAAGAAAAATGAGGTACCATTCTACGTCTTCAAAGATCCACTAAAAATTTTTGAAGAAGAGAAAAAGAAATTAAAATGAACAGAACGCGTACTGAGACTGTGATGGAACCACGACCATCTATCTCGGAACGAGAACAACAAAGCCGTAATGAGAATCAAACTCCAACAATTGAGGATCAAATCCGAAATTATAGACGTAGCCAGAGACTACGACAAGAAATACAAAGAAGGTTACCCGGAAGGAGACAAATCGGGTACAACAGGAGTTTGGAGAGCCAACTGAATCCTGACGTAGAATTAAACATATCTCAGTTCAGAAGAGCACAGTCAGTACCAGCAGAGACACTTTACCAAGATGGCTGGACTGCTACTCAACATAGGGTATACCAACATTATTCTGACCAACGAATCCTCGTAACTGATGGACAACAGTTAGAATTACCATTTATTACCCAACAAAGTTACGAAGAGATACAAAGATCAGGACTTCAACATTTACACCTAGGATTAATAATGATAAGATTATATACTCTACATCGTAGAGAAGCAGGTGTAAACGCCCTTGTAGTGGTGAGAGATACCCGATGGGCAGACGATAGATCCATAATTGGAACAATGGAGATGGATTTAACTACCGGAACCCAACTAGCATACCTAGCACCAAATATGATGCTTAGTATAGCTGATTTCTTTAACCATATACAGTTGGTAGTTCAAACACATGGGTATGAAAACTGGCAAGCTGGAGAGAGTAACATATTATTAACAAGATCATTAATAGGAAGACTGTCTAATACGAGTTATACCAGCTTTAGATATAATGTACAAAGAGTTTCGGATTACCTAACCAGTAGAGGTGTCCAAGCGATCTCTGGACAATCACATACCACAGAAGGATTAAGGGGATCAAGATGGATTATTAGACCACCGCATGTAGCAGAGGTGCAACATCCACAAGACGCTATGATTCGCACGAGATCAAACAGAACAATTTCATTAAAATTCAAAAATTATGCGGCTACACAACCATCTCAGGGACCAACAGTTGGAACTAACGATGAAGAACAATTGTCAGAGGAAGAAACAGCCTTAGTACTGTTTGTAAACGTGTCCGATAATGAATTAGAAGATGAAGAAGACGATGACACGTACTAGGGAGCTATTCAGCTAACCGCCAGTTTGGCTGAAGTAGAAGTGAAACAAGATGGTCCTATATGGGACCAAAGTGATGAAGAAAACGAAGAGGATTTCATAAATCCTTTCGCGGAAGGTGGTGGAGATAAGAACAAGTCTTCTTTTGAAACCGAAACTGTATACGTTTTGGGACAAGAATTAGAATTTGATTATCCTATACTGAAACAATTTCTTGAAAAACCTGTTGTCCAAAACACAGTTTTATCTTCATCGATAACATCAAATTATAATCTACCCCCCGAGCCAACGATGGGAAGAATAAATTACCCACCAGGTAGATTAAGAAATGATGATGAATCATCAGGAAGTAGATTCATGCAAAGACCAAGAAGTCTACCCGGAGGAGTCGGATCACACCAAAATGAGCAGTGGAACTTACCAACTGCCATGCAAAAGCAAGGTGCAATGTTAGTCTTGCCAGAAGATATTGGCTTATACAATGATGTTATTTCAAGATGGGAATCAATAACGTTAAACCTAATAAGTGAAAGAAACTTTGATAATAATAAAGCTAAAATACAATTCATCGAAAACTTATTAGGCGAAGTAGAAAAGAAGATCTGGATCCAATGGAGAATGGCCTTTGAGGCTGAATACTTAGCCTTAGAAGCAGTGGCAGATGATACGCAAAACGTAATATCTCAGATCAGAAGAGTATTAATTCTGGAAGATCCATATCAGGGAACTACTGATGAACAGGACAGAGCGTATCAGGATTTAGAAAGGCTATCCTGTGAACATGTGAAAGATCTATTATTTTACATGAATGATTTTAAAATATTAGCGGCAAAATCAGGAAGAATATATATATCCCCCGAACTATCTGAAAAATTCTTTAGAAAAATGCCACCGCTAATTGGGAAAGAACTTGAACAAGCTTTTCAAAAGAAATTCCCAAGAAATACAGTTGGGGTAATCCCCAGAATCCATTTCTCGTATCAGTACCTAGCCGAGATGTGCAAAAAGGCTGCGTTACAAAGAAGCCTGAAGGACTTAACGATATGTAACAAAATACCTATCCCAGGATATTACCAAAATAATAGAAAGAAATATGGGTTAAGAAAGGCTAGAAATTACAAAGGAAAACCTCATGATTCACATGTGAGGGTATTTAAAAGAAAGCACGCAGAAAGGGTACGTAAATGCAAGTGTTTTATCTGTGGAGAAGAATGACACTTTGCTAGAGAATGCAGGAATAAGAAAGGCAACATAGTAAGAGCCGCAGTAATGAACGATCTGGATTTACCAGATGATCTCGATGTTGTCTCAGTAGATCTAAACGAACCGGACAGTGATGCAATCTGCAGTTTGTCAGAAGGAGAAGCAGGTAACACAGAATATCAGGTACGAACTTGTTTAGAGGAATTACCTATGGAATCAAACCTGATGCTACAAATAACAGACTTCGGCTGGAGAAGCAAAGTCGAATTACCCGAAAAACAAGAATCTTGTGAGCATAATTTTGAAGAAACAGAAGTTCAAAGGAGTTGTAGCTTCTGTAAATTAACAATAAAGCCGGAATACGGTATATGGTGTATAGAATGTAATCTCTCAGTCTGTTCATTATGCGCCCCATTCTATTTTGGAAAACAAGTCAAACCAAAAACTTCCTTACAGCCAAGACCTTACAATAATAAAGATGCACTAATAAAGGAATTGACTAATTATATTGTGTATCTTGAGGGCGAAATTGAAAAATTAAAACAGACATTACAAGAGGAAAGAAAGAAAAATCTAATCAGAGACTTAACTAGTGATTTTAATAATCTCTCAACAAAAGAGGAAGATGAGATAGGAGAAGAAGACGAAATAAGAGATGAAGGAGTGAATGTTTTATTTGAAATTGATGAATCTTCCTATAAAGCAGGAACCTCTGAACCACAACCAGAGAAAAAGAGAATCTTTAACCGTCTTTACAACTTAATGATCACATTCGAAATCCCTAATATAAAACCTTTTGAAATAAGGGCAATTTTAGATACTGGTGCAACAAACTGCTCAGTTGATCAACTAGCAGTACCAGAAGAAGCCCTGGAACCCAGTCCATACCCGGTACAAATAATAGGAGTTAACTCAACCCAGATAGCAAATAAGAAACTAAAGGGTGGCCAGATGACAATTGGTGAGAATAAATTCAGAATACCCTTTACTTATAGTTTCCCCATGGGTATGCAAGACGGTATACAAATGTTAATTGGGTGCAATTTCATTAGATCAATGCAAGGTGGACTAAGAATTGAAGGAAACACGATAACATTCTATAAGAATGTTACTGTTGTTCAAACATCTACTGAAACAGTAGCCCATTCTGTTGCAATTGAAGAATTAGGATTAGATGAAATAGAGTATATCACGATTCAAGATGCTCTATATCATCAGTTGCTAATTACAAATCCAAAGTTTGAAAAGAGATTTGGCAGCCTCTTAACTAGACTCAAAAATCAAGGATTCATTGGTAATGATCCTAATACATTGGCAAAAGAACAAGGTCGTGTGTAAGCTTCATATCATAAATCCAGATTTGACCATAGAGGATAAACCATTGAAACACGTAACGCCTCTCATGAAAGAACAATTCGATAGACATATAAAAGCGTTACTAGAAATTAGTGTTATCAGGCCAAGTACCAGCAAGCATAGGACAATGGCCTTTATTGTAAATTCTGGTACATCTATTGATCCAAAAACTGGTAAGGAAATAAAAGGAAAGGAGAGGATGGTCCTTAATTACCGAACTTTAAATGACAATACACACAAGGATCAATACAGTCTGCCCGGTATAAACACAATCCTTAAAAAGATCAGTAATAGCAGAATATTTTCCAAATTTGATCTTAAAAGTGGCTTTCACCAAGTAGCCATGAGTCCTGAATCTATCCCTTGGACGGCTTTTATCGTCCCAGGAGGATTATATGAATGGTTGGTTATGCCGTTTGGCTTGAAGAATGCCCCCGCAATATTTCAAAGAAAAATGGATAATTGTTTTAGAGGAACAGAGGCATTCATTGCAGTGTACATTGACGATATTCTAGTATTCTCGGAAAACGAGGAGAAACATACACAGCATTTAGAGGTGATGTTAGCTATTTGTGAAAAACACGGTTTAGTACTATCACCAACTAAGATGAAAATCGCTATACCTGAGATTGACTTTTTAGGAGCACATATCAATAGAGGAAAAATTAAGCTCCAACCACACATCATTAAAAAGATAGCCAACTTTGATATAAAACAACTCAAAGAGAAAAAGGGTCTAAGATCATGGCTTGGAATTTTGAATTATGCTAGATCCTACATCCCGAAATTGGGAATTTTGCTTGGTCCTCTTTACTCCAAAGTTAGCCCACATGGAGATAAAAGATTGAAAGCCTCAGATATAAATTTAATAAAACAAATTCAGGAACTGGTCCAGAATTTGCCAGATCTGAGTTTTTCGCCAGAGGACGCATACATTATACTAGAAACAGACGGTTGCATGGAAGGATGGGGTGGAGTTTGCAAATGGAAACCAAGAAAGAATGACCCCAGATCAACCGAGAAAATCTGTGCATATGCCAGTGGCAAGTTTGATGTTATAAAGTCAACAATTGATGCAGAAATTCACGCTTGTATGGAAACGTTATCGGCCATGAAAATCCATTATTTGGACAAGCCGGAAATCACATTAAGAACAAATTGTCAGGCGATAATAAGTTTTTATAACAAGTCATCTAACAATAAACCCTCGCGCGTTCGATGGGTTAAGTTTGTTGATTTTGTAACAGGTACAGGAGTACATGTGAACTTTGAGCACATTGAAGGAAGACTCAACTCGTTAGCAGATACTCTATCGAGACTTACAACTGCTGCCCTTAACACACAATGTCTCACAGACCAGCAAGGGCTGATGATCGAGAAATTGGGTCCAGTACTAGACGAAATGCGCAACAAAGAGGAAAACAATGTGCCAGTCCCGAAAGAATTAACCCAATCCCTTCAAGAGAAAATCGAAAACCTGTTTCCCTTATCAATACAGATCAACTACATGCACAACAATTCGAGGCCTACATTAACAAACCAAACCAAAGCCTCAAAGAATGGCGTGAGAACGCACAAAGATTGTCCGACACCAAGGAAATGCACATGCGACACACCTTGGTGGACATTCAGCAATTGATTTCCATAATTAACAGGGAGGAGAAGTACTGTAAGCCTTACCAACGCAGTGACTGTATCCTAACTGATAATTATTGGATACTAAAGAAACAGCTTGAAATGCTCGAAAGAATGGAAAAAGATTTTAAAGCTTTTCTTAATAATATTGTAAAATGTAAATTAAGGAAGCTGTGGTAAGTCCCAAAGTTTAGCACAAGTTCATAAAAACTGCTGAATTTTGATAAATAAATCTTAAGGTTCAGTTTGGCAGGGTCCTATGGGTAACTGCTGACTTTTTAGGTCTGGATCACTTAATTGTGAGGATCTTTCTTTTGTTTTGTTTTCTTATGCAGGTGGCATGATAAGATAGCCACTACTAAGTGTTTGTGAATGCTTTAGCAGGTGGATGGATTAGAGCCGTTCACCAAAAATTTGCTTGGAGTGTAGTGCTCAATTATATGAGCACCTTTTTACTTTATTTTGAGTGGAGTGTAGTGGTTAGCTGAGTCACCCACTCACGTTTGTTATCTTTTGAGACAAAGTATTGTGGAAATCCCTTTATTCACATGTCGATGGGGCCCAATGAGCACCCGATGTGATAATTGAGATTCCAAAACCCGAGTCTCTAGTTCTATATAAGGGCTTGTATTCAGAGTTGCAAAACAAGCTGAGAACCAGCAAGTTTTACTTCTCTTACTTAAGTATCAATAAAATTTCAACTTTTCAAATTTCTTCTTTCAAATTCACTATTCCGCACTTATCTTCTTACTATCCCGCGTCCTCAGTGGCCTGCGAAGTTTGAAGATCGATCTGTAAGGCGCCATCTACTGGTATCAGAGCTTAATTTTTGGTTAGTATCCTTCATGGCTTTCTAAATTCTCTCATAATTTCTAGGAAAACAGGGATGGAACGGTCAAAATTCTAATTAAGTTGAGAAGGGAAAAGGGTTAATTAATACCGAAAAGCTTGAGGTTTGGAAGACGTGTACTTAGTATAGGCGAAAAAGGGGGAAAAGTACCCAAGGGAGGGGAATAGTACCATTACATTCGTAATATTAAGAAGGCACTCAAATGAATGGCTAGAAAATTTCAATCCAACGGTTTTAAAAACATGAAGCACGAGATCCATCTACTTCATGAAGCACGATAGCATCTCTCATATATATATATATATACTTTTTTTTGAAGTAGTAATATATATATATTTGTATGTATTCTTTTGTGTCATCTCATGCCATTCGCCTCTCAACCTGGCATCTTTACAATTCAAAAAAACCTGGCATCTTTACATGAACTCCTCTTGGCTCTTGCTTGCATGCTTTTCCATAATTAACTAAAATTCAATGAAAAGGGAGAATTTTTTTACCGGAGCAAGAGCTTTCCAAAAATCCATGTCAGTCTTTGGGGCCTCAGCAATGCGTGTTCCCCATGATACCAACATGATGAGGGACCCGGCCGCCAGAGAAAGAGTTGATGTTAGCCATGGAAAAGGAAATACATTCAACACTTTCTTGTTGTAGATGTTGAATACAACATTCAAAGCCCACCATGTCGCGAAATAGATCGAGATCTTGACCCTATGTTTGGTCTCGCTGTCAACCGGGACCACCAGGGAACGATCCGAAGGTTTGTCTTCGTATGCATGGACCACCGTAGACCGGAGACGGTGGTGCATCTGTTGCTGGTAAAGAGGCTTCACATTGAGAGGAGCGAATTCGAATCGGGATTGAGTCTGATGTGGGGAGGGTTTGAGAGATAGATTGAGTGGTTGAAACTGGATCTTTTTAGATTTTGGTGTTTGGGAGAAGAGAGGAGATGATTGTTTGAGAGAGATCAGATTCATGGTTGATTAATTAGATTTCGAGAGAGAGAAATTGTGGTTTCGATTGAGAGAAAGAGAGAAATTGAGAGGAAGCTAGAGAGCAGAAGAAGTGAGAAACTTTGATTTGGCGAGAGAAGCGCTGGCGCCGATCCGTTTTATAGCGGGACAGAAAATCTCGTGTTTGATTTTGTACCGTTCTATTTTTGTATAAGCAGAGTATACAACTTACACGCACCGCTCGATTTAACGACTAATTACTATTGACCGAAGAGAGCCGCGAAAAGGAAACAGCTAAAAGTCGGGACTCAGGACAACGGTTGCCTCATGTAGTCGACAAGTTCTGTAAAAGTTTCAGTAGAAAACTATAGTTGGGTTTAATATTTTTATTTTTATTTTCAAATAAACAAAACAAATCTTTCATCAAAATATAAGCAAGTCTGGAAGCTGCTCCCAAAAGCGGTTTATATTGAGTGAACTTTTATCGAGAGAACCCTTAATTTGGTTTATTCACTGCCATTTATTATTGATAAATTTCTCGTGAGGAAGAATAAGAAGGGTAGCGTACACATATTTTCAAATTAAATTTTCTATGTTATTTCTGAATCACTAATATGAAATGAAATGAAATTAATATGAATAGTAATATTAGAATATTGTATAGCAAAATTGTTGGCAGGAAACAAAACTCGAGAAATATTAATATTAAAGTCGATCTCAACGACTACATAAATGGACGGCACTTAGAGAAATTAGAGCTGAAATTTGAGTTTCTCTAAATCAAATTAAAATTTGTAATACATATATACACACAGAAAATTTTAAATTATTTTATACATAAGATTTTATTAATTATTTTATAAAAATATATTAATTATATGTGTGCTATGTTGCTCGGATTCTTTGAGAACACAGCGTATTCCGTATCGGATACGTATCCGATACAGATTCACTTGCGATACGTGTGCGATTCATACTCGAAACTCCAGCTAGCATATTCAGTTATTTATTATTTTTTGACCAACTGATTCGGTCAAGATTCAGGTATAATTCGCCCTGATATAGATTTAACTCGTATCCATCGCCACAGAAGATCTGTATGCCATCCTTGAGGAGTAAAATGACACTAGAAATTAAATCTAGTGCTGGAATTCGAACACTAGACCAATGGACAACACAACACCTCACACGAAGGCGCATGACCACTGAGACGCAACTACTTTTTTGTTCAAAAGTGTTACTTATTATATATATCTTCTTATAATATATATTATTTTATTATAATGTGTGATTTTATTGAAATATTATTTCTTATGTAATATTTTATTTTAATATATAATGTGATTTTTTTATTATTTAATATATACTCCATCGTATTCTAGCTTTTTTTTAAATGATGTATCGCCGCACCCCACCATATCCGATATGATACCGCACTCGCACCCGTGCAACATAGTATGTGTATGATATAAAAATAATTATATTAATTATATGAGTTCTATACATATGAATTATATAAATTATATATACGTGATATGAAAAATACACATAATAAGATTTGTTTTATAGGATGTGAAAATACATAATAAGATTTTTTATAAGAGGATGGATATAATACCTTCATTTTTGTGTGTCTTCATGGTGCCTCCAAATCTACATCATTCATTAAAATCAATGTATGATCTAGATTTAGTTGCATCAAAAGTTGTGCATGATGAATGATGTGGATTTTATAGGCACAATAAGAGCACACAAAAGTGGAGTCATTATATTCCTCCTCTTTTTATAAATGTTACTCTTCATTTTCTATATGCATTAAATTTAATGTGATATGAAAAATACATATAGTATGAAAATATACACATCTTGATATTCATACATTTAATGACTAACTTTTGATATTTATATATTAATAAAAAAACATAATTAATAATACATTAAATTAACAGTAAACAAATACAATTAATACAAATAAAACAATACGATAAACAATATAATATAGTTGTGTTGTTGATCGCAAACGTCTCATAAAAAATCGCTCTCTACACTAAATAATTGCAAATATCGTCCAATTTAATCACTGAAATTTTAAAAAAATCATGATCAAATAATTGCAAATGTCCAACTACTATGCAACCTATTTGTGTCCAAAGTGGACAAACAAATTATAATACTCGTTGAGATGAGTAATCCCATGAAAACTCTTCTTTAACTTTTCGATTTGTAACATACAGTGGAGGTTTTGAGGGTTAAACCGTTAAAGTATATATTCTTGTTAATAAATCATGAAATATTTGAGCTTGGGGTTGAATTATAATCTTGTAGTGTGATCACAATATAATTGATCGAATTTTTATACGTCAGCAAACTTTTTGAGAAACCTGACACAACAAGTCTACAATTGAAAATGGCTTTAGTGCTGTCTAATTATTACCGAATCTTAGTGACATCCGGAGTTAAAAATACTAAGCGATTTAACCCCGATTTTTATTAAAAAAACAGTGATAAAAGTACTTTTATCACCAGTTGTTTGTTAATGTCCTATGATAAAAATTGATTTTTATCATCGAATATTAACAAACAACCTGTGATAAAAGTTTTATCATCATATTTTTTTAATAAATCGGCAATAAATGTTTGAATTTAGAAAACCCGTGCTGGCCCTAGCTCATTTTTCTTTGTCTCTCCCTCCTCTCTCTTCCATGTCTCTCTAGTATATACCTCTCAACTATCTCCATCCTTTATGTCAAAAAAAAATACTATCTCCATCCTCTATCTCAATATTCATCATTATTGATCTTATTTTTCTTCGTAAAAAATGGTGAGATTTGAAGAGAGAGGGCTCGAGAAGCAACAAATCACCATTTTTATTCTCTCAACATCAGATGGAAACGACGTCGGCTCTTCTCTTCTCTCTATTCTTATTCTATTTTACTTATTTATTTCTGTTTTCTTTTTTGTTGTCTTTTATTATTTATTTCTTCTATATTTTTTATTTATTTATTTATTTTTTATGTTTTCTTACTTTATTTTTTCTATTTATCTTCTATGTTCTTGTCATTTTTCTATTTAGTACTTCTAATCTTCTGTTTTTGAAATTTAAATTTAAAATTTGAATTTTGAAATCTAAATTATCTGCGATTTGACAGCTGTCAAAAGCTGTACGTTCTGGAGCCAGCTGTCAAGTTGCAGAACGAACAATTTTTTTTTACTTTTTTATTTGACTTTTATCACCAATTTTTAGTAATAACCGGTGATAAAAGAGTCTTTTATCACCGGTTATTACTATAAAATCTCACTTTTATCACCGGTTATTACTAAAAAACCGGTGATAAAAGTTAAGTATTATTCTCGGTTATTAATACTTTTAGTGCTCTCCTACTACGCCGGAAGAAAAACCCGACAATAAAGACAAAAAATCGAAAATAAAGCCAATTTTTTATGTAGTGAGAGTCCCTTTGTCTATATAAAGCTCCACCACCTGTGACAAGAAAAACCCAAATCTGAATCTGGAGCACCCTTTTAGCAGCATATATTTGGATTGTTTGGAATAATCGTAATTCACATATTTTCCAACACACAACATTTAAAAAACCTGCTTCTATTTATTGGGACACATTTAATCTATTCAAATTTTTGACAGGTGCCTCTTTTAAATGGGCACATAAATTTCAAGACTTAGCAAATCAAATTAATAATCAAGCTGTTGCGAGGGATGTGATAAGCCAAGATGAGCCGGCTCAAAGCTCTAGTGAAGATGAAGATCTATTGGGAGATTGATACAAGCTTCAATTGTTGATCTCGGATTACTTACTCAAAATTTTGTAATAATGTGAAAAGTTTATAACAGGGATTAGATTTGGTTTAGTATAATTTTCCATTCATTTGTTGATGTTTTGCTATTCTGATTATAGCACATGATCATGTGCTAACACTATTATGTACTTTTGCTTCTGTTTAATCAATAGAAGTCGGAGCCTCACCTTGAGGCTACTCATTTCAAAAAAAAAAAAGGATAGTGGAAATCTATTATGTTATATAAATATGAGAGGTCCAACATTAAAACAAAATGGTTTTATTTTTGGAAGAACATTACGGACTTAGAGGTTTTGATTAATGTTCAAAGATATGTGAAAGTTGGCAATGGCATGAATACATATTTTTGTATGGGTAAGTGGTGTGGAGAGGTTTCACTATCAATTTTGTTCCCTACTTTGTATAAAATTTCTCAACAAAAATGTATTTCTGTTGCTCACACAATGCAAATGGGTTTGGGGTTTTTACACTTGACATTTAATAGCCAATTGACTCAACTAGAAAGAGAACAATTGCAAGATTTAAATGATTTGGTAAATTCACATATGCCCTTATCAGAGGAGCATGATAAATCAGAATGTATGTATTTATTGAATATTATTTTCTGTTATGAACTAAACAATCAAAGATTAGTACATGAACGTTAGTTCTTCACCAAAATAAAATGTTTTGATGAAAAAAATAAAGCACAAATACGAAGATGTAAAAGTAGATAAACATGTTATAAATTAGATACATATTAATTGTAATAATTCACTTGTATATTTTTCAATTATTTTGAGTTATATAATTCACAAAATATTCTGGAAAATATATCATTTTCTAAATTACATATATATTTATTAATTTTAAATCATCACACAATAAAAGCATGGTAATTTCCAACCAACTATGATAATTATGAGTGAAATTAATATTTGAAAGGGAAAATCGTCTTGATGAATTGATAAGTTATAATTAGGTATTGTCAAGAGTAAAAGTTTAGGAGACTACATACATGTCAGAAGTCAATAATTTAGAAGGTTTTTGTAGCGTTATTCCTCTGAAAAACATAGAAAGTTGACAATATATATAAAAGGAAATTACACAGTAATGAAAATTATTGCATCAAAAATCAAAATGACACCATCAAAGACTTTATCAACCAAATAAATAAGATTTACCTATGTTTCTCGCAAAGAATTAATATCAGCAATTTTTTGTGTGCGCGCGTATATATATGTAATGTACACATATATATAGAAGATTGGTAAACTTTAAGAAAAGCAAAAATAAGTTGTACTGTTGTAGATTTAGCAATATGAATATCACATGAATTGAGTGTAAATCATTGATTTCTAACATCACGAGAAAATTTAGCTTACCTTCAATTTTTTTCTATGTTCTGTTGTACACTCGTTGTAATCAATCAAATCATTAAATTTTAATTGAATGTTGCAATTCCTAGTATCGCGGTAATTAAGCAATATTTTCTCACAATTTGTATAATTAGTATGTACTATAATATAATGAATACTAGAAAATTTACGTATTAAATTAATTTTTGAAATGTTCACCTCATCTTCTCAAACAAAACAACCCCAAATTTTGAAAGGATTTCAAGATCATGTCAATTATTTATTTTACGAACTTTAAGATTGAACCCAAAAAAAAATATAGAACATAGAAAAAAAAATTGCTATAGTCAGTGAATAATAAATTCACTTTTTCTCAATTACATTTTTTACATCTGTGAAACAATAGCACAAATTAGTCTAATGTTGGCTAGAAGCTCATTTTTAAAAACAAAAAACAAATTAATTTCTATTAATGCTTTTAAAAAACTAGTGTATCTCAAATAATGGAATCACATTCAAATGCAGATTCATGGATTTTAATTTACTCACCAAACGAGCTAGGTACTTCATTCTCTCTTTCATTTACACCCCTGATTTTTTACTGACGGTGATTTGGTATGCATAATGCATTTTAATTGTACAAATATTGTCTCATTTTCATCCTAATACATACATGCCGACGTTTTCTTCTGCAACTTGTTTTCCTTTAACAATACAAAAATGTATCTCCCCTTTCCCTTTGGTTCATTAAAATGTTGATCGTCCATTAATGTAACATTGATTAGATGATTTTTTTAATCACCATCAAACTATAACAAAACATAGAATAACGCCAAGAAGAATGGAAATAGACAGCTAGCTACATGTGAAAATGACACGGAGGGACAAGAAATTTGTTGCCAAGTTGATGTTTGGTGTCAAGTGATGTACGATACTACTATATTGAATCACCTCTTGGATTCTTTCTAAACCAATGAGTCGTGACAAAAACACTAGGCCATGAACTACTTACAGCCGTCTAAAGAGAGAATCAGAGAAGAGTACGTGTTGATTCTCATTTTGAATTCATTGCATTGCATGTGTTTGTTGCCTCCAGAGAGAAAATAGAGACACACGGCTGTCGGTTTTTTAGTGGTGGGTTGCTTATATATAAGTATAACCTCACATTTGGATCTGTTGGAGTCAATAATATCAAAGGTGTAATCAAAGCTAGCGAAACTAAACATCACCATTGCTGGACAAAAAATTCGTAATTTGTGAGTCATTCGAAATCGATTTGAATTCAAGTTGGCAGAACTCAAGCTAGCATAACTCGAGCTGAGCTAATTCGAGCTGAGCCAACTCGGTTGACTCATGAGTTGAGTTCGAGTTACCCTAAGCTCGCTATATTACGCATGTTATGTTTATTATGTTTATTTTGTTCTATTTATAATTTATATTATACATGTTAATTATATTAGATAAATGTGTTATTATGCATGCTATTTATATTATTTTGCATGTTAATTACATGAAAACTAACAAAAAGAATATGCATAACAACAAAATAACATGCATCATAACTACAACAATTTTCAAAATAAATGCAACTGGATTCATCCAGTCCGCATCGATGAGCGTAGCTAGAGTTCTAAAAAAAACTCGGACGGGTTGACCCGCCTGTGGAAAAAAATTTGTGGATCTACGGCGAGGTGAAGAGCCCCATTTTCCCGGAAATCCATCCCAACCCGTCCCGTGGCAGACCCGTCGAGAACCCGCCCGACCTGTGCCAAACCCGTGCCAAACCCGTGCCAACCCGTGCCAAATTCATGTGAACCCGCCGACCCGTCCAACCCCGTGACAAACCCGTGCCAAATTCATGCAAACCCGTGTTACCCGTGCCAAACTTGCGAAATACCTTTGCCAACCCATTTTTTACCCAATTCTTTCAATTCAAAATTAAAAAAAAATCCGGCGGGAACCGACCCGCCCAAACCCTAATTCCTACACATAAAATAATTTTGATTCAAAGATAAGATAGTAGAAATCTGACCTCCTTACAAGGGTCCGAATCGTCTATCGCGCAACATACAGTGGACGGTTCGGATTGGTTGTGTTGTGTGGTACGACCGACTCAAATTTGATTTAGGAGAGTTGGATTTTATAAATTTGATAAGAACAAATCTCTACCAACTCCTATGATGTACCGCACGACAAAAGATCTCGATACTCCTTGCAAAAGTATCACCATACACAAGGGCGTATTTAGTATGTGCCATGGGGAGCAGCTACTCCCAGGATTTTGAATTCAGTATAGAAATAGCATTGGGTCAAAAATTATGTCCCCCCCTGAACTAGACGTGTCTAACGTGCGTAACGATCACGAAAGATGATAATTTTGTTAATTATTTTGTTGAATAAACGATTAAGAAATTTTGTTTCGTTAATTGTTTTGTTAAAGAAAACGATCAAGACAATCGGAACGAAACATAACGATCAAACTCATTATCTTCGTTCTTCATCCAACTCCTCTATCATCACACTAAAGCAAACCATGAACTGGTGGTGAACGATTCTAATCATACACCAGAATCAAATCATTCATCTACTCATTTGAGCAATCATTCATCTCACTCTCATCACCTTCTTCCAACATAGCGTTTTTCTCTAAAATCAAAAGAATTCTAATAATACACTACCTCAAACGAAACTACAAAACAAACAATCACGAAATAATATTTTTCCTTAATCATTTTGTCATTTTAAAGAAAAAAAATTCTTTGATCGTAATCATTTCATTTGTCACGAAACAAAACGAAAAATGATTAAAAGACTGATCATTGACAGGCCTATCCTGAATCTCTATTTTTCTCCCCTGTTAGGTTGGACTGTATATTATTTTAGAACTCAGAAACAAACTAGGCGTACGACTCGCGCTCCGCGCGAAAAAGTTAAATTTTAAACTTCCGTATTACAATAATAAAATTATAATAAATCGTTTAAATAATAAAAAGGAAAAAATTGCAAAAAAGAAAAACTACAGTGATTTTATTGTAGCACTGTTCACTGTTCATTTCACTGTTGAAATGAACAGTGGCACATATCGCGCCATGAGTATATAGAACTAGCGTACGACTCGCGCTCCACGCGAAAAAGTTAAATTTTAAACTTTCGTGTTGCAATAATAAAATTGTAATAAATTGTTTAAATAAAAAAATAAAAAAGCAACTGAGAAAAAATTTTGAAAAAAAAAATATAACCTAGTGATTTTACTGTATCGTGAACAGTAAAAACACTGTTCATTCCACTGTGGTAATGAACAGTGGCACATATCGCGCAATGAGTATATAGATAAAATTAATAAATACTCTAGAGAGTCCAAAGCCCATTGTTCTTTGCTGAGCTGGCGCTACAGACACACAACCAGATGCGTTCACGCGTCTTCCTCTCACAAGACTCGCGAAAAAAGGAAATCGACGTGTCTTCCAAATTGAGAAAAGTTAGGCCGTTAAGTTTCCGTTTCCCGTTGTCTCCGCATGCGGCCTGCCCGTGTCGCCATCAGCCGTCTTCACCCTTCCACCTATGTTCTCTCAGGCTCTTTCCTCTTGGCCTTCGCTTCTTCACCATCGCTAATCCGCCAGGCGCCAGTCCAGCAGCCCGCATCTCTGCCGTCTCTCGAGTCTCGTCTACTCTGTGCCTAGCCGTCTCTGCTCTTCGCCTCGACCTCCCGAAGCTTGCGGCTCCGCTCAGCCCTCAGGCAACCCAGCAGGCACCAGTGAGCAGTCAGAAAATTGCTAAAATTAGCTTAGTGAAAACAAATCAATATATATAGTGAAAGTTATGCGTTCAGTGAAAAATGCTAAAATTCGATGCAAAATATAAGGAATAGCGGTTTGGAAGAGTTACTCAAAGAAGTATATGAATTTTGTGAGAAACACAAAATTGAAGTTATAAATATGAAAGATTTTTATGTTGATAACACACGACGCCCAACATACATGACTAATTTGCATTATTATCGTGTTAATTTGTTTTACACGTTTATTGTTATGCAATTGAAATAGTTTAATGACAGATTCAAATAAATAAATAATGAACTTCTATTTGTATGTCGTGTTGGATCCAAAAAAATGTTTTCATCTTTTAACAAAGATAGGTTGTTTCAATGCGCTCAATTCTACCTTTCAGATTTCAATGAATTCGAGCTGTCTATCTTAGTGAGTCAATTAGAGAATTATTACATAATGTGTAAGATGATAGAGATATTTTTAAATAAATAACTTAATTGAACTTTCTCAAAAAATGATTAATATGAATAAGAATAATGTTTATTTCATTGGTTTACAAATTAGTGAAATTAGATTTGATATTGTCGGTGGCTACTGCTAATGTTAAACGGGTATTTTCACAATGAATTTGGTGAAAACCGAATTAATAAATAACATGTGAGATGTCTAAATGATTGTTTTGGCTTTCATTGAAAGAGATTTCTTTATGAGTGTGGACAAGAAAAAAAATTATGCAAAAATTTCAAAATATGAAGTCGCGTAGAGGAAAAACTATCTTCATCGACTTGATTATGTATTATTTTGAGTTTTTTTATTTCAATATCTTAATTAAAGATGATTTTCTTCAATTATTTGATTATCTAATATTTATAATTTTTGTTTGTTTTTAGATGTTAATTTAATAATACATATTCAAGTTTTTTATTTATTTATTACGATTAGTTAATAAATTTCATACGATGAATTATTATGATCCGATTATTGCCTCTCTGATTCGTCCCTCACCATACACGTACAGTGAGTGATCTGTGCATCTGCATCCTCATTAAATTGCCACCGTTGGTACTCCCCGAATAACTTCGTAGAACCGATAAACAAATAATGTTAAGTTCTATTTAGTGTTGTGGTGAGACACAAAATTTTTATGGAGAAGATTCGAAATTCAAATCTCGCTAGAGGTCATTTTTAGAAGAATTTTTAAATTTATTTTTTATTTTATTTGTAAATATGTATTGTAAATCTACAGTAATGAATAAGAAAAAAAACCAATAAACAAACGAAATAATCACGCGAGGAAATAACAGCCGTTCATTTGGCAACTTGTATGGGCCCATCACGTATCACGTGATACACAGGGGCCCATCTTTTTGTCCACCATGACACGTATTAGTCGTTCATTAATCGATCAATTCTCAAGTATTTTACCACGTTAGATATCGCCAAATTTTGTTTAATTTTTTTTAATTTAAATTTCAAGTAGATTTCTCATTTCATACGTCGCCGAATTTTTTTTTTTTTTAGAAAAAATGATAACAAACAGCAAGCTGGGAAATTTTAGCGTATACAGATTCAGATTCAGATTGACTCTTTCTGCTTTGTCTTATTGCAGTGACCTTATTCTTTGGTATATTTTGTTTTTCTCTTTTTCGGAATTTAAAGCCTGTAGGCATTCTTTATTCTTTCGTATCTTCAAAGTTGAAAATCAAGAGCTCATTTACTCACAAGGAATGATTGATGGAAAAACAAACAACAATTTGGATAATACTCAATTTGGAGAGAGTTTTTAAATAACGCACAAAATGCAATTAGTATTTATAATGGGTTTGAACGTGTCTTTCATTTTTTATTTTAATTGGTTTACGTCTTATTTGCAAATATAATACCAATAAAAACTAACATGTACTCTCTTAATAATATATTTTACATTTGTATAATTTATTGACACTATCACACTAACTATAATGTTTTACATTGCAACTATCTAATTATTATTGTTCTTATTTTTGTTCTTAATCTCATTTTTATTGTTGTTATTGTTCTTGTTCTTGTTCTTATATAATAATTTGATTTGGTTATTACAAGAAATTGAAAGAGAAATTGAAAGAAATTGCTAGATATTAATAGAATTGGAATTGAATAAGAGATGTATTGAACTCAAAACTGAAATTACAAGCAACAGTAAGATAAGAAGAGGAAATAAGAGAGGTGTTTTGAGTAGGTTTTGATTTGCAAATTCTTCGACTCTATTCTAATGAACAATTACTGAAGTAAAGATAAGAAGATGCCTTTATATATTGAGGCATTTATAGCATTCAGTACAATTACTGAAGTAAGAAATAAAAGTAAAAAATGGTAGATTTCTTGCTGATAATCAACGACACATCACTATAACGACTCTAGCCATTGTCTCTGGTGCAAACAATTGGATTCTAGAACTACCCCACCTGTCATTCTCTACTCCCATCCTGCGTAGGCCTGCTCTCTACTACCTTACAAGGCCAATTCTCTATCTCTTTGATACGACCCAATGTCTTATTACACGACCCATCAGTTAATATATCATTTCCCTCCTTCCAACCAATTGTGCCTCTAACGGTTGTCTTCAGTGTAGTCAGCTCAGTTGTTGATATTCTTGATCCTAGCCTCATGTGGTACCAATCTCTGGTACATAACAATACTCCCACCATCGATCAAATTCGGCTTGTCCTCAAGCCAATGCAAACAAAATTAAACACAAGGCACCAATTGTTTAGCTTTATACTTCATGCTGGATCACTCCACAATGTTGGCAAATGTCAGTTTATTGCCTTTCGCAATTAGTCCAATCTGGAATGTGCCTTCAGAACCCCGTACTGCATTTTCAATGGAACTATATATAACACATTGTCTCTTTAAGAAGCCCTTTTCTCGTGAGTGTTCCATTTATGTGAGTTACTCTCCTTTCAATTGTCAATCAATTAAGATGAAGTTTTGTTGACACTATTATAAGGAAAGTTACTGACCATGCTATCATCCACATGTGAAATATGTTTTCAAGGCTCTCTTGAGATAATTAGGCACGCAAGACTTCATTGCCTTTCTACGGAATAACACTCTCTTTCAAGTAGTGCCATACCACTAGTGTTGCATGGTTTGCTACCAAATAGTTGCATGGTATGCCTTTTTTCAATATTTGCACATTTTCATTACTCACCTTTCCTTTAAGAGTACTTAAGGGTAATTGGAACCTGAGTTCACTTGGATTCAACTCTCCCAACATGTATCAACATGTATTGGTGTTCTATGAAGTAGGCCCTACCAGACTTAGAGCATATACTCCAAAACCTCTTATACAGCTAACATGGCCCTTTTAGAATCATCACTACTCACACTACTTTGCCATTGAATGTCATTAATTGTGTCAATAGAGAAATTGGTGGAACCTTTTACCTTGGCACAATCATCACTACTCACACTACTCACACCATTGGGCATGTGGCAGCGGCTATCAGCATGTCTAAGGTGACTGTCTCTTTTATTATTGTCTATTTTACATCATATAAATATTACTCTCAACTAGCATGAAGGGAACTTAAAACATAGATTTTGTAATTTAGGTTTTCTGGGAGCCATAATCTCCAATCTGTCCTTCCATCTGTCGTAACATCTATTTTAAGAGGGGATAGAAGGAAGATCGATATCTGGCATAAACTATTATGCGTGCCTCTCAATTAGATCCTTATTGATATTCACTCCCTTCGCAATAGTAGTTGAAGAGCCAAAATTGTGGGCTGTTGGCTGGCAAAGAGCTGTTATCCTGGTCGGTCCTGACTTTCTCTGGTATTTACTTCGCTTCATGTTTTTATTATCTTACTTTTTAAATATTACTGTCAATATATCTCCTTCCTTTCCATTGTCATATAGAAACAATAAGTAGTTTTGATTATTCATATCAGGTGCTTATTGTGTATCTATGTTGGAATAGAGACCAAGTTCTTCAAGTTTCTCTAACATTATTGAATGATGTTTAATTTTGTCTTCATATTTCTCATCAGAGGTTTATTGAACCTGACACCAGTTCCAATTATATCGAGTCGGCATGAGCTTTACGAGAATCAATTTAATTTGTAATTTGTAATGTTATCAATTTCAAACAAATGAATTGTATTTGTGGTACAAATTCTTCTACTGCCAGATACATTACTGATACCGGTTACTTATCTGTAATGATTAACTTTTGTGTTGGATCTTTTGTTGACAGGTGGTTTGGTAGCCCAAAGTGTTTTCTACCATTTGTATAACCAGTTCTCTTATATGTCATTGGATGAGATCTCGGCACTTACTTTTAGCATGGGCAATACAATGAAGCATATATCAATCATTGGAGCAGCCATACAGCAGTGCGGCCATTAAATATCCTTGGAGCAGCCATTGCCATTATTGGAGCATACATCTATTGTCAGGTGCTAATTTCATCTTTACCATTGTTTCATGAGTGAAGCTAGTTTAAGCTTAAGCTCATCAAAGTGTTCGGAAACTTAAATCAGTTGATATTGTTGAATGTTAAATGTTTACTTTGATCTGCTTGTTTGGGACTAAAGGCTTTGTTGGGACTACCCAACTCGTTTGGGACTATGGGCTTTGTTGTTGTTGTTATTGATCTTGATCTGCTTGACAAGCCAAGAGTCTTTGTTCCAAAGTTTTCATTTTTCAAGGCTGCATTGTTTGGACCAAGTTGTTCGCAAAGATGAATACAGAAAAATACACTTGTCAATCTCATGATTTCAGAACAGAACAAACGGAAAGATTGAAAAATCACAATGCAAAACTTAGCTTGTCATAGATCACAATGAGTGGTTCAACTTTGTTGTGAAAAGCTAATTTGATGGCCTTTTCAGGCAAGATCATATATGGTACCATTAACACAAGTCAGATGTGGAAATTCTGTTATGTGATATTGTCATTTTGCTAACAATATTTTTTATTGATGTTATTTACATGTGTTTGGTATGTCTTGTTATTATTCAGGTTAACTACTAAGCTTTTGATGGTTTTGCTTCCGATGACAGTGTGGAGCTAGCGATTATGCAGTTAAATTGTCATGCAGTCATTTGTAACTGCTCTTTTTTATTTTCCTCTCAGACTGAATTATGCATTTTCTGGTTTGGTAATAACATACCTGTTGTAGCTGTGTGATATGATGGTTGTTGTTGAAATGTAATTCTTATCTTTGTTCCAAACCATAGTGGTTAGTATCTTACGATACGGGATACGAATCTCACGATTCGATACGATTCAGAGGCTAAAGAGATACGAATCTTACCTGCGTATCTGAGATGAAGTGTATCTCGCGAATCTTACGATACGTGGGATACGAATCTCACGATTCCATACGATTCAGAGGCTCAAATATACGAATCTTACATGTGTATTTGAGATGGAGTATATCTCGCGAATCATGGCGATACGGGAGTACAATACGCATATCGTATCGTGACGTATCTTATTTAGTTGCGATTCATGAACCGTCCAATAGAATCCACGATTTTGCCTCAATAAAATATTATTTCTATTTATAATAAAAAATACTTTAATCTATTATTATTTCTATTTTTAATAGTTACTAACTAAATATTTATAAAAACTAAGTTTAATATATTTAATAACTCCTACTTATTACTTCTAATATTTTTATTTCTAATATTTTTAATATATTTATTAATGTAATAATATTTTTAATATATTTAATAATTTAATAACTAAGTTTAATATATTTAATATTTTAAATATATTATTACTTATACATAATAAATATATTATTACTTATTCAATATAAATATATCATTATTACTTAATTATTATTACATAATGCAATATGTTCTTATATTAAATATATTATTACTTAATTAAATATATCATTACTTGTATTAAATATATAATATTTATATTTAATATATTATCACATCTATTAATAATAAATATAATAAGTGCATTTAAAATAACTATTTTAATATAATTAATAAAATGTGTATAAATAGAAAAAAATGCCCAGAATGTCAGGGGCGCATGTATTAGTCGCGCCCCTGACATGTAGGGCCCACAGTTCGTTAATGCACTGCAAACTGCCTTGAATTCAGCCAAAAAAAGAATCTCTCTTAGGGGCGCGACTATTAGTCGCGCCCTTGGCCCTCTGTGCAATTATTAGGATGCCTCTGGCCCTATCTGTTGAAATTTGTTGCTGTTTGGCCCTCTATGAAAATTTTCCTTTAAAATTATGATAGTTTCTTTAGTTATTTAGAGTTTCTTTTGTTAGATACTAATTACTATAACTCCTTTTGTTATTTTAAAAATAACTTAGCATATCTTTAACGATACGATACGCGATACACGATACGATATAAAATTCACCGATACACGATACACTTTACGATTCAACTACTATGTTCCAAACAAACCTGGAATCCTGGAAAACAGAAAACCTAAAAAGCAATTTCTGTACATATGTTATTGTATTTCCTGAACAGCAACGCCAAACCTCCAAGATAGCAAAGCTAGAATAAACGAATAAAATGAAAGAAACTTAAATTTCAAGACCCTTGTAACTTTTCAGTAGTAAAGCCCAAAAAATTCACATGGATACATTTAGTATGGTATCAACTACCTTGGAAAATAAATCACATTTGACTATTTGGGTTGTGATCTGAAAGGAAAGCCTAGTTAATCATGACTCTTTATGGAAATCTATCATGTTATCTGATCCATTTCTTGTAGTAGGCCCCAAATTAGGCCTTATCTCTGTTTTCTTTTCATTTGTCTTTTTTTTTCCAATTGCTTTGAACCACGTATGCATTATTGCATTAAGACGGCAGTCATGACTTTTTTTATTGGGAATCATATCCTCTGGTCTGTTTTCGACTTTCTGATTTAACAATATAAAATCTCTCATGTATTATATTATTGAGACCGAACGTTCGATATTAATTCAAGGGTGCAGATTAAAGCGCATCCTCTGGTGTAAAAAAATGCACCATAAGATATTCTCTTTTTTATTGCATTTTTTTAGATCCTGCATCAAATCAAATCAATATAAGAGTATTCCGTCAATTGACGTCTTTACAGATAGAATTAATATACTTTCTGTTTCTTTTTCCTTCTGGTAAATTGAAACACTGCAACTTTTGCAAATGGCAAATAGCAGTGATACAGTTCTGTGATGGTTTCAAGTAATACAGTTCTCTTTGTCACCTCACTCTCATCTCCATTTAGCGGATTTCTTTAAAAAATTTAGACAGATAAATGACCTAAATTAGAACATAGCAAGGATGACATTATTTACCCTAAAATCTCCATTTAGCGGATTTTAAATTGGAACATAGCATATATGATTTGCATTCAATCACCAAAATTTCATCAACTAGACCCCAACCCCAAATCTAACAGCAAGGATGGCATTATTTAGCCTACCCTAAATTTCTGGTTGGCAAGACCTGTTTATGTAGCATGTGAAAGGTAGTGAATTTTCTTTATTTCTATATGGTTGTGTGCGAGTTCTTTCGGTTTGGATTGATCAATATAACTTTTTCTGAATTGAAAATCTTCTTTTTATTAATATAACAATCCCATTGACTCATTAGTCAATCATACTCAAATCGACATCTTAATAATTATGTAAATATGAATAAAAAAAATGAGAACTGCTCTTAGTCTAGTGACAAAAGAACAACGAGTTTCAAGTGAAGGTCTTAGATTCGAAATCCAGTGAAAATCAAAAGTCACTGAAGGACTCTTGATCACTTTGAATAATATTTGAGAGCAAAGATCACTCGTCTATTTCTCAAAAAAAAAATATGAATACAAAAAGGAATGCCATGCAATCTGACATGATCTGAATCCGAATTAGAACTCAGGAACCTCCCGACATAACCTGCCGGATCCGCAAATCTACCTATACCTTTTCAAAGAGGAGGACATAGAGACGTAGAAATGGAAGCATTTAGGATTTAGCATGAAAATGTATTTCAAAACACCAACCAGGTACAGATACTGGTATGGACCGTAAAGGTATATGTTCGTGCATTAATTAATACTTCTCTCATGAATTTGACCAATGACCAGTGTGCGCCCCAAATAAACCGAAAATTTTAATAATAAACAAAATAAAAAGAAAATAAATGGAAATGATATAATTTCGGATAAAATGATCAAAAGAAGAAAATAGAAATCTAAGAATCCGATTGTATGGAACCGGAATCTAAAATTCCGATCCAGAATCGAATTCTAAGATTCCGGTCCTATACAAATGCTGCCCTTTAAATTTGCAGGATATCAGACTCTTATCGATTCATCTCATTTCAACAAACTTATGCAAACACATGTATGTAAATTTTACTTAATTATTGTAAGTTTTTTAAATTTGTAAGATGATCACAAACTTAAAAAATTGTTTCACGATAAGTATGATTATATGTTACTAGAAATTCTACTAAAATAGCAATAATTTTTTTTTCATGCACAACAAAACTTCAGAGAAATGATTCCAATTTCTGTGTATTTTGGTGGTGAGATACGAAACGGACCTTACGGTATCAAGTACAGTTGTGCTTCTAAATTTACTTTTCCTGAAAATGATCAAACTCGTTACTAAGATGTCCAAAACATTATATACCAGAAGTTGGGAATATTTGAGAGTCAACATTCACTTAATATTAGCGCTCGGTACAACACAGCAGGTAGCAGTGCATATTATTTTTGTCTAATTTCCATACGTGAAGAGGTAGATTGGCGAATGATATTTGAAATGGCACGAGGGGAAATGAATTGGAGATTTGTTGAATTATTTGTTGAGGTGTTGCCAAATGAGAATGCTGGTAATTTTACTAGCAATTTACATGAAACTAGTAACCCAGTTGAGGAGCCTCGAGTCGTGATTTTCCAGAATACCGATCAAATTAGTTTTTATCGTAATACAGTTCCGAATAGCCCTCACCATACTCCTCATAGCCCTTCCGAAAGGCATTCACAACACATTGATCTTAATGAGCCCATATCTGATATTTCCGAAGACATTGAAGATTACGACGATAATAATATAGTATCCGACGAGGGAGAATGGGAAACTGGAGAAGATTATGATTACACTTTCGATGAAGATGATCCAGATTATGATCCTAACGATCATTCGGATCGTCGATTAATCGTACAAGGTATATCAGAGAAGCATCACCCGGTTCAGCAATATCAAATATGGGCTAATTAAAATCAATGTGTTGTGAATGTCTTTCGGGAGGGCTATGAGGAGTCTGCTGAGGGCTACCAGGAACTGTATTATGATAAAAACTAATTTGATCGGTATTCTGGAAAATCACGACCCGAGGCTTCTCAATTGGGTTACTAGTTTCACGTAAATTACTAGTAAAATTATCAGCATTCTAATTTGGTACCACCTCAACAAATAATTCAACAAATCTCCAATTCATTCCCCCTCGTGCCATTTCAAATATCATTCGCCACTCTACCTCTTCACATATGGGAATTAGACAAAATAATATGCACTGCTACCTGCTATGTTGTACCGAGCGCTAATATTAAGTGAATGTTGACTCTCAAATATTCCCAACTTCTGGTATATAATGTTTTGGACATCTTCGTAACGAGTTTGATCATTTTCAGGAATAGGAAATTTAGGGGCACAACTGTACTCGATACCGTAAGGTCTGTTTCATATCTCACCACTAAAATACACAGAAATTGGAATCATTTCTCTGAAGTTTTGTTGTGCATGAAAAAAATAATTTATTGCTATTTTAGTAGAATTTCTAGTAACATATAATCATACTTATCATGAAACAATTTTTTAAGTTTGTGATCATCTTACAAATTTAAAAAACTTACAATAATTAAGTAAAATTTACATACCTGTGTTTGCAGAAATTTTGTTGAAATGAGATGAATCGATAAGAGTCTGATATCCTGCAAATTTAAAGAGCAGCATTTGTATAGGATCGGAATCTTAAATCCCGATTTCGTACAACCGGATTCTTAGATTCTGGTTTTCCTCTTTTGATCATTTTGTCCGAATTTTTATCATTTCCATCTATTTTCTTTTTATTTTATTTATTATTAAAGTTTTCAGCAAATAAATGAATCACCACATTTAATATTAAGAAAAAAGGGAAATCAAAAGTCACGTCTCATCCTGTCAATTCTGTTTGCACATGCTACGTGGGCCCAAATATTTATTCCTCCTCCCATTCATGTTTGGGTTTAGTCCTATCATGTATTCATGTTGCAAGAATCAAATCAAATCCAAGTGGAGCATTTTAGGCAGACAAGTTACGGGCTGTGGAATCATTTTTATTCATGGTAGGCGGTTAGGCCGTCAACTCAACACGTTTTGTTCGTTTTAACGTTTGATTTCGTCATGACGCAACATTAAACACAAGAAAATTTTGTTGTGTTTGTTAAACGAAATGAAAGATGAAAATGATTTTTGTTACGTGTTGTTAAACGCAACATAAGCGCAAGTGGTTCGTTATGTTTAGTTTTAAACGTTCCTTACGTCATGTTTATATGAAATATATAAAATCATGATTATATAAAGTTATAGAATATTTTAGAAAGTTGTAAATAATAAAATAACTAAGATGTCGATCTTTCTGAAGAATACAATTCAAAGATAGTAATTACATAATGCTGATATAGTGTTTTTTAGACTTATAGTGTCTTTTAGTTTCCTCTCCTTCTTCTAAAGCACGACGTGTCTTTTCTTCTCAAGGACTTTCTGCACAAAGTAATTTCATCTAAAGCACGCCCTCACGCCGTGTCTCTTCTCCTAAAGCACGGCCTCACTCCGTCATTCGTCTCAAGGCAATTTCATCTTCCATTTCTCTTAAGCTTGCTTAACAATGTATTTCAATGTTCAATGTTCATTTGTCCAAAATAATGTAAACGCAACGTTCAATGTTCATTATTACTTATTAGTCCAAAATTGTAAATTATTGTTTTGCAATTAGTTCACTATTCAGTTAAATTATTTACTAATCGCTTTCATTATTCGGTTAAATTTGTTTTTTGTATTAGAATTTAGGGTATAACACTTATGAGTTGATTTAGAATTTAGGGTGTAGGATATAAATGTGCAGCAACTGATGGCTTTCATTTTTACTGATCATTTTTTGTGTTAGGATTTAGGATATAATCACTTATTTACTGATTGCTTTTATTTTTCACTGTTTTTGCAGTAACTGATGGACCCCCTTAAAAAAATCCAAGCAGGTCGTGTAGATCATGTTGGAGAATATTCATCCATAGAGTTGAGTTTATCCCGATCTTCAAAAGGTGGCCAAGGACTAAGACTGGTTGTTATCGGTACTAGCACCAGCTTCATCCAGCAAGAAGAGAAAAATATGTAGTAAGTGTAAGGGCAAGAGCACCAGCACTAGCACCAGCAAGGATAAGGAGAAGAAGAAGTTCATGAGGGATTTCAAAGATGAACTGTGGGACACCACATATAAGTCTACCGCAGGTTCAGGTGCGAGTTCGGATTCAGGTTCAGGTGCGGGTTCGAGTTCAGATTCAGGTTCAGGTTCAATTGATTGGGACGCTTTGATTGGCTTGAATTTTGATGGTGCTAGTGATGAAAAGGTCAATGAATGGGGGAGGCCATGGCAATGGAACAAAAGTAAAAATTAGTTCTTAGGAAAGTTTTTTTGTTTTGTTTGTATAGAGTTACTCATGTTTCTTTGTTGCGTTTGAATAGAGTTTACATGAGGTTTTTGTTTGTAATCCTTAATATTGTTACAGGTAAACAGTTATGTTATGGTAATGAAATAATTAATTTTAATGCTAATATATTATGTATTTATGTTTTGTTTGTTTGATTTGTTGTTAACGTGTTTTAATGTTGATGTGAGTATACCTGTAATTTTTCCTTTTATTCTTGATATTTTTAATAAATATTTTTACTTTATTGTGCACTGTTAGTAGCAAGACTTTAAACATGCAAAAAAATTCAATGTTTTGCACGTTTAACTAAACGTAAACGCAAATACAAATAAATTTTCTTAAACGTGACGTAAGACGCAACAACAAAACTCTTATGCTTATAAAACACAACGTAAGTCGCAAGAGAATATTTACGTAAACGTTTCGTGCGTTTGACAGCTGTAGCAGTGAAGAACAGAAGATATGGTTTGTTGGGAAAAAAAGTAAAAGTTGCAGACATGTGAAATTATTTATTTACCAAGTGAAGGTTGATGATGATTGTTTATGATAGATTTGTTTTTTTACCCCTTCATTGATGGACGTGCAACATTGTTCGTCAATGTCAATCTTGTCGGTGTAAATCAGATGTCAATTTTTATTTAGAAAAACATATGTGAAAAAGTTAACAAGAATGAATTTTTGGTATTCTTTTTTAGCATATATAAGAATAAATTATCATTCAATGTCGTCTTTATTATTTATTTTTAAGTACTATTTTGAATGCAAACGATTTAATAGTACAGTGATTAGTAATTTAGGATTTATTATTTATTTTTAAGTAATATTTTGAATGCAAACGACCTAGTCGTACAGTGAATTTAAGATGAATTTCAAGAGGCACAAAAGTTCCTCTTGAAATTAACAAAATTCATATTTTGAATTTATATAAAATATCAAAATGGAGAAAATCATAACAAAATTTCATGGAGACTACTATAGCAAAACCAAAAGATTACTGGATGAACGGAATCTAGAAATTAACCTAAATCTAATTGAATTTCTATGGTGTTCTTCCTTGTAGCGTATATAAAATAAATTATTATTGGACGCTAGATTAACAAATTATTATTGAGATTTTATATATAAAAGATCAAATGATAATAAATGTGGAAAATACAATAAATAAATTTACATGAAATACCATGACAAAACCAATTAAATTACCTATTAATGCCGTATTACTTAGAGATAATGCCATGAGACCTTCGAAAATTTAATTTCGATAATTTTATCATAAAAAAAAGAAAATTTAATTTCGATAAACACCATGCGCGAACTATATGATGACAACAATGACCTCCTAATTGTTAATTTATCATCTCATGATCAATTTTAAACAATAGATGACCAAAAGATTCTGGTTTATAGATGTTTAAAATATTTATACTATGATATTTTAAAAAATATTTTTTAAAGCAATAATGATAAATATAGTGTTGTTTAATTAATTTTATGATTCATAACACTTTACAATTTAATATCTATTTTAAATTATATAATTTGTCACTTCATATTTTTCCATGTTTTTGTTTTCAAGCAATTAAATAAAATGATTAATGTAAACAAATATGAAACGACAAACATGTTATGTTATGAACATCTATGCTATATATTAAGCATCTTGAATGCCAGATCCGATGACAGTCATGATTGATTTAATCAAATTTCAAAATAAAATTAATCGTAGATTATCTTGCCATGATCGAGCGATGATCAAGATATAAAATCTTACTAATTTTGCTCTTCAACATATTCAAGTATTGTAATTTCGCTACATATAATCCACTCATATCCACTTGTAAGGAAATTGTTTTAATGTCTATAATATTCTTGTTGTTGTACAATTAATTTGCATTAATTATATTTCTATTATTGTCCTTTGTTACTTTAATACTTATATTTACTAGTAATTGTTGTTTTCATAATGAAAATACTTTTAAGCAATTAATGCAGAATGATTTGATATTCTTTTAGAAAATATGATTGTATTTAAATACAACGATTTATTAAATAAGACCCGTAACAACGTACATTCGATATTAATATATTTATAAGTGCCTTCATTTAAAAAATTACTATTTTAAAAAAAAATCATAAAACATTAATGTTTGAAGTACTATACTATAAATATTTTTGAAAGTATGATTGTATTTAATACAATAATTTTATTAAATAAGATACGTAACAACGTACGTGTCCGATACTAGTGTATTTATAAGTGCCTTCATTTAAAAAAATATTAAAGTTTTTAAAAAAATCATAAAATATTAATGTTTGAAGTACTATAATTAAACACCCAAGAATATAGTAGTCGCTTCATATTTAAAATTGAGCATTTTATTGTAAGTTATCTGTTGGACTCATTGTCATTGATATCATAATTCGGAAGATTTTTGTGGAAAGTAAAATTCAAAAAAGGTTTTTTCATGACTATTACTTAACATTGGGACTTTGAATATGTTAAATAAATAAAATTTATTCATTAATGCAATATTCTTGAAATAATACCGTCCATAGCATACATCATACTACAATTGGGGAGGTACAGTGGAGCTCACCAGGAAAACAGTGGGGACCACAAGCCCATTACTTTATAAGAGCACAGTCCATTGTAGACTTTAGTCCATTATGTGGGGACAATATGCTTCTTTTTTCCACACCAGACCAGGTGCATTTAATAAATCGCCATGCAGTTGGGCCCACCTTCTAAAGTATTGAGATTTTTTTAATAGGAGAATGTTCCCAAGATACCACATTTGATATCAACTATCGATATCGATTTTATTTTGCATCTTATTTGAGTTATCGTGCACATTATTTGAGTTATTATGTATATTATACCATAACTATTTTCAGTACAAAAAATAAAATGTATAACTATTTCATGAGCAAAGCTAAAATAATATGCATAGTACACCCCATTTCGTACTATGCATATATATATATATAAATCAATAAATTGAGATTTAAGTTGCTCAATAAATTCTTCATATGAAAATATTGTAGGAAATCAAATTTCATGATTTTTAGAGCTTTCTTGCTATTTTTTAAAAACAGTCCAGATTTAATACTACAAAAATGTCATTTCTGGGCTGTTTTTAAAAAATATTTAAAAATAGCAAGAAAGCTCTAAAAATTACGAAATTTGATTTCCTACAAGATTTTGATATGAAAAATTTATTGAGCAAATTAAATATCAATTTAATGACCAAATTAAGTATAAATGGCCGCATAGTACAAAATGAGGTGTACTATGCATATTATTTTAGTCTTGTGCACGATAACTCAACTAAAGATGCATAACAAAATCGGTATCAATAATCGTTATCAAATATGGTATCTACGTATCAACTCCCTTTTTAATATCAGGTAATGAAGTTCTAACTGAGTCATTCTTTATTAATGAGTTTCATTTTTGTGCTCATCGGTGTTTAAACTTATGATTTTTTTAGAGTCATTCGAGTTATTCACTATTAGAATACAATGTTGTATCAAATAATTTATTTTTATTTGTGAATTTGTAAAACAAATTTGGATTTTACAAAACATTTTGGGTATTCAGATTTTTATAGAGACTTGCATGTAAAATTGAAAAAGGAAATTAGAAGTAGGAAAAAATTATTCAAGATCAACTCAAATTCATTAAACTGAAAGCTTCCGAAATAAATATGTTAATTGCAAACTCAAGGATATTTAAATTTGAGTTACAAGAACAAACAATGATTCAAAAACCAAAACCAACCGTTGTGTAACGATTTTCAACCATTATAACAGTTTGGACTATTGAAGGAAAAGTTCAAAAAACCAAACTGCAAGCAAAAACCCAAATGCAACCATTGTGCAATGGTTAGGTAACCGTCATAACAGTTTGGATTTCAATGACAAAAAAAAAAAAAATCAATGATTAGCCAAATATAAAACATACAGATTAAACAGTTGTGTAACGGTTGTCAAACCGTCATGATGATTGAGATCTCAAAAGTCCATAAACTTCAAATCAAATGATTAATTTATGGACTTAGTCAGAAATCATTATGACGATTTTAAAATTGTCATAACGGTTCGTTGCGACATCATTTTTTGACCTAGGTTTTTGAGCTGTATAAATGATGGATGCTCCCAGCCTTTCTCTCTCTCTCGTCTCTATTAATTCAAAATACATTCTAGAGCAGCCATCATTGTTATTGAGCTTAAAATTCCAAGTCAAATCCTTAGCTCTAAACTCAAATTTAGTTATTAAATTAAACAATATCTATTTGAGTGATTTGAGAGATCATCTTTATCATCAAGTTTCTCTATTGTGCTCGTGTGCTATTTATCTCGGACCTAGTCTCTAATCGGTGTTTTGTAAATAGCTATGTTCTATTCTTGTTTTCTCAGGTCTAGTTTTTAATCTTGGTGTTGTAAAGAGCTAGATTCCAATCTTGTACCGAATATTTGGTTTTGGTGCATCGACTCGAACTTGTTATCGTGTGTGTGTGGGGGGAGGGTCAGAAGTTATGAAGAGTAGGATCATCAATATCCGACTCCGTTAAAATTTTGGTGTCACATGTGCTTGCTTTATTTGCAACTTCTAATCTCTTCTCTATTTACTTTCAATTGATGTACATTTATTTGAGAATGATTGAATTGCTTTAATTAATTATATTTCTGCAAATTAGTTTAAAAATAAGCCAAATCAATACAAGTACTTCTTCATACTAATTGCTTGAGTTAACGATTTGATAAGTGAATTGATTGACAATTTGGATTGATTGTATTGTTTGATTTGGAAATTGTCATCAAAACTTGAATTGTTATAAATTTGCAAAAATAATCTAATTAGAAATTAAAAAAAATCCCATTCACCTCCTCTAGAATTAACATACTAGACTATTTGCAGAACATTGAGAATTATACAATGACCAATTATTAAAAATAAGAGTTAATACCACTTTTTTGTACGTTGTCCGTAGGCTACGCTCACACCACACACACTCCCTAACGCACGGGGATCGATCTCTAGACCTTCCTTGTGGAAGGGAAAATTTTCATAGAGGGCCAAGCAGCAACAAATTTCAAAAGATAGCGCCAGAGGCACCCTAATAATTTCACAGAGGGCCAAGGGTGCGACTAATAGTTGCGCCCCTAAGAGATTCGATTTTTTTGGCTGAATTCAAGATAGTTTGCAGTGCATTAACCAATTGTGGGCCCTACATGTCAGGGGCGCGACTAATACATGCGCCCGTGACATTCTGTGCATTTTTTTTCTATTTATACACATTTTATTAATTATATTAAAATAATAATTTTAAATGCACTTAATATATTTATTATAAATAGATGTGATAATATATTAAATATAATTATTATATATTTAATATAAGTAATGATATATTTAATTAAGTAATAATATATTTAATATAAGTAATGATATATTTAATATAAGTAATGATATATTTATATTGAATAAGTAATAATATATTTATTATGTATAAGTAATAATATATTTAAAATAATATTACATATGAAAATTTATTATTACATTATTATATATTAAAAATATTAAACATATTAAACTTAGTTATTAAATTATTAAATATATTATTAGAAGTAATAAATAGGAGTTATTAAATATATTAACCTTAGTTATTATAAATATTTAGTTAGTAATTATTAAAAATAGAAATAATAATATATTAAAGTGTTTTTTATTATAAGTGGAAAGGTTTATAGCCTATTAATACTAAAGATGTTACAACTATTTCGAGAAATACAAATGGTCCAGTGGTAGGGGGTTTGAATAGAGGCGCTGAGTTTGTGTGAGGGCGTGGGTTCGAACCCCCCTCCCTACCATTTTTTTGGATTTACTTAGGGGCGCATGTATTAATCGCGCCCCTAAGTGCTGAAACAATTCCAGAGAGCATCCAGAGAGCTGTTTTTGTGTTCAGCACTTAGGGGTGGGATTAATACATGCGCTCCTATGTTAACACTCAAAATTACAAGGCAATTAAACAAGTTTGAAACAAGGCTTTTATTGTGTTAGCTTGTTTTTTGTTTAATTTTCATTTTCCTAAATGTATTACAAGGCAATTAAACAAGTTTGAAATTTTTTTTGTCATTCTTTAAGTTTGAAACAAGTGTTTGAAACAAGGTTTTTTTGTTTACTTTTCTTTTTCCAAAATGCATTACAAGGCACATAACAAGTTTTCAACATCGATAACAAGCAACATACAAAGTAATTAAAGCAACATAACAAGTAATTAAACAAGCAACATAACAAGTTTTTAACATCGATCTAATTAAACAAGTTATTAAACAATTAAACAAGTTTTCAACATAACAAGTCTCAAAATAGCACAAACATAAAAACATACATCAAACAACATGCATCGATCTAAATAATATCAACCCCCTACCCCGACGACCCCGACCGCAGCCACGTGTATCATAAGCGGAAGGGGTATAAGCACTAGGCGCTCGAGCCGTCCTAGTAGTGCGTCGTAAAGGAATGATGTCCTCGTCTTCATCATCAGAATTGTGTGCTTGGCTCGAAGGGCCAAACTTGTACTCGGATGCACGGTCCACCGCGTCCTCTACGGTACGCTCATCATTTGGTTCCGATTGGGCGGCTCTGGATCCTTGGCCGGATTCCCATACTCCGCCCTGTGATAGATGTGAGTAAGGAGGGTGAAAGAGTGGTGCCTCGGGCATCTGACTCGCTTGCTCGCCACCCACCAACTGACCCAACCAGTCGTAGTGCTCTGGCTGGACGCGCAACCCCTCGGCTATGGATGGCTCCAAGTCCTCATCCCTCAAGCCATGCTCCAACATCAGGTTGCGAAAGACGACTCCTTGGTCGACGTCTTTGATGTTTCCGCGACAAGTTCGAAGAACCTTTCTCGCGAAAGTCTTGAAGACACTGTTGACGCTTTGTGCAATCACACCAATCGCTTCCCTAGCGAGTGTTAAGTTGCGAAGCACCTGATTAAACAATTTAGTTAGTACTTTATGTTTTTTAAAGTTTAAATTGAAGGGAAAAGACAATGAATTTACCGTTCGTTGCACAACTTCGCCTTGCATGTTGAAGGTTCGCTAAACTCCACGCCCTTGATGTGCAATCGGGTTGAAGGCATTTCTTGCGGTTGTACCTCTCCAATAGACGGTGCGCATGCCTTCCCGGTTGAACCATGCCAAGTAATGGTCCCAAGGGCCGTTCATGAAACCGTGCCCCAAGTTAATTGTATTGGCCAACCGATTCCCCCAAGTCTGTATGTACCCCTCGTGATAAATCTCCCAATCACGCCCCTCAGATTTTTTTGTTGTGGCATACCTTATGAAGGCGCTTGCAATCAGGAGGTGGCAATGGAGGCGGCACTTGGACTTGGAAAGATAATATCCGCGCGAATCTAGTAGGACCATGCCACTCGACAATCCAGAAAAATATAATTGGCCCCCGATAATGAAAAAGACTCATATGAACTTGATCATTACATATCGGGGGCAACATAGCCACCACATCTTCATCGTACGGCCACCATTCTGGACCATTGTCATCGAGATGCTCGAGTCGCCACCTATATAATTTTCAATAATGTTAGAATATATAGTTATTACGAAAATTGGAGATGGTTAAAATAGTTAGAATATATATTGAAGGAGAAGGAGATGGAGAGGTAGGGAGTAGAGTGGGCGATTTTGAGAGAAAAATAGGTTAGGGGCGGGTTTGGGGAAGAAGAAGAAAGGAAGGGTTTTTTTTTGGTATTAATAGCAGCAGGACATAGGGGCGCATGTATTAATCGCTCCCCTAAGTGCTGAACACAAAAACAGCTCTCTGGATGCTCTCTGGAATTGTTTCAGCACTTAGGGGCGCGATTAATACATGCGCCCCTAAGTAAATCTGAAAAAATGGTAGGGATTAATACATGTATACCCATGCCCTCACACAAACTCAGCGCCTCTATTCAAACCCTCTACCACTGGACCATTTGTATTTCTCGAAATAGTTGTAACATCTTTAGTATTAATAGGCTATAAACCTTTCCACTTATAATAAAAAACACTTTAATCTATTATTATTTCTATTTTTAATAATTACTAACTAAATATTTATAATAACTAAGGTTAATATATTTAATAACTCCTATTTATTACTTCTATTTTTTTTAATATATTTAATAATTTAATAACTAAGTTTAATATATTTCATATTTTTAATATATAATAATGTAAAAATAAATTTTCATATGTAATATTATTTTAAATATATTATTTCTTATACATAATAAATATATTATTACTTATTCAATATAAAATATCATTACTTATATTAAATATATTATTACTTAATTAAATATATCATTACTTATATTAAATAAATAATAATTATATTTAATATATCATCACATCTATTTATAATATTTATATTTAATATATTATCACATCTATTAATAATAAATATATTAAGTGCATTTAAAATTACTATTTTAATATAATTAATAAAATGTGTATAAATAGAAAAAAAATGCACAGAATGTCAGGGGCGCATGTATTAGTCGCGTCCTTGGCCCTCTGTGAAATTATTAGGGTGCCTCTGACCCTATCTGTTGAAATTTGTTGCTGCTTGGCCCTCTATGAAAATTTTCCTTGTGGAAGGCATGGTACACCGCCAACTTCTCTAGACAGTGGTGTGTAAAACTTATATATTTTTGGATCAAATTAATTGGCAAATTGCTAATTAAAAAAACCGATAGTATAATTAAGCGATTAAAACAAATAGTAATTTTTCAATTAGTAGGGAGCCGGTTCACTTTTTCTGCTTGATAACATTAGATATTTGAAAATACAATTTTCTCATGAAAGGAAAAAAAAAATATTTGAGTGTGCGAGTTAAAAATATTTTCCACAATTCGTATGAAAAAAATTCAGAATAATACCCCGCCTCTCATTTTCCTAGAAGTAGCAAACCTAATGATTAATACTACAACAATTGATTTTCTTGAACTATAGGTCTAATAACATAATATATATATACATGTAAATGGCCGATTCGGACCGTTGAAAATATTATCCATATTAATATAAACTTGAAAATCAAATTTTACATTTTTTTTAAATATTTTTACTATTTTATCGGATGGATTGAAATTTATTTATCTAACAATTTACAAACATTCAATTTTCAACCCTTTCGATAAAATAGTAAAAAAATTCCAAAAAATATAAAATTTGGTCTTTAAGTCTACATTAGTATGGAGAATGTTTTCAACGATCTGGATCGATGATTTACACTTGATATGATGGAGCGGTTGCGAGCGGCTGCGAGCGGCTACGAGCGGCTACGAAATGAATGACGGCTACGGACCCTCATATATATATATATATATATATATATATTAATAAACTAACTGCGCTCTACATAAAAAATAAAAAAAAATTTAAATCGCCACAGAGAAGGATGTCAATTTAGGCAGCAGCCAGCAGATTTGTAGTGATTGTAAAGTGTCAAGTGTCAACCCAAACCACATGGGCAGCACAGTTGGCTGCTTCCTAGTACCTATCTCGCACTTTTGTCTGTTCTCTTTCCATTAGATCAAGATTCACGGTCACGGGCAATTTCTCATTTCTCAAATTTGTTGTCCCCCTTTATTTCTCCTACTCCCCCACGTGGGCATGATCCTGGATCTACTACTCTCTAGGGTTTAAAAAATACCGGGCGGGTCTACCCGCCCATGGATCCGCCAGTGTCCGATCCGTGCCCGACCCGTGCCCGACCCGTACCCGTGCCCGGATCCGCGGATCCCGGATCCACGGATCTATCACGGGTCGGGTTGGCCCCAAATCCTCCAAACCCGTCTAAACCCGTGCCCGTGTAGACCCGTGCCCGACCCGTCCCAAGACCCGCCCGTGCCCGACCCGTGGATCCGACCCGTAGATCCGTGCAAAAATTCAAAAAAATTCAAAAAAATACAAAAAAATTCAAAAAAATTCAAAAAAAATCAGAAAAATTCGAAAAAAAATATATATATATTAAAATAATGTGCAGTTTTAAATTCAAAAATTCGAAAAAAATTCAGAAAAATAAAAAAAATTCGAAAAAAATTCAAAAAATTCAACGGATCCGACCCGACCCGCCCGGATCCGTGCCCGACCCGTCTGGACCCGCCCGGGTTTATGACGGGTCGGATTGGGGGTTTTGGGTTCGGACCCGTGCATACCCGCCCCGTCGTACCCGTGGATCCGTGGATCCGGACGGGTCGGATCCACGAGTACCCGACCCGCCCCGTTTTGAGAACACTACTACTCTCACCAAAATTCTGCATATTATGTTGTGATTTCAAGACTACCTAGATGAATTTTTGCAGGAAATTTTATGTGGTCTCTGTAATATCATGTTTTTTTTTTGAATGTAGGGTATACCTACTAGAATTTTTTTTATTTCACTCAATACCAAAGACTTCGGTTAGAACTTCGACATTAATTGAGATTTTTTGACCATAAAAATAGATGGTTACCCCAAACGATTCTTTGGTTGGTCTCATGTTGGCATACAAAATCCTCACCAGAGTCAAGGCAAATTGGTGGTTTAATTCAATCAAGAGTCTCCATGCCCAAAAATCAATTGCTTGAACCAATTAATTGTACTTCCATTCACTTAATTGGTTGTCTCCATTTATCATGAATATGAAGGTATCGGAAATGGATCTATCTTTTAATGTGCTATGGAAGGTTGAGAATTCAAGGGCCGACTGATATAAAATTCGATTTGTTGATAAATTGGCCTAAGGGTTAAAAATTCGTTGTCGTTCTGGTTGAAAGGAAGAAGAGTTTTCTGTTGGTTGAGATGAAGAAGGGTCTGGCTCCGAATTGGATGGTGCCATGAGAGAAGTGAGGACTAAGAGAAAACTTACGAGAAACATGACGTGGTCTTGAAAATAGCTTGAGCACGACAGAAAATTGATTGATCTCTTGAGAATTCTGAAAAATTTATAGAGTTTTGGAGTTAGGATTTCAACAATAATAGAATTGAAAGGTCTAATTTCAGTTTGGCGAGAATAAAGACTCTTGAAGAAGTAGGAATGTCTTAAATAGTTGAAAATTCTTCAACCATTACAGCAACTCGTTATAATAGGTTGCTCACGCATAATAACGGTTCTCAGCCGTTATAACGCCTCTCTTTCCTCTCTGCCGTAACGCCTTAGTCATTTAAACCTCCAATGAACAATTTTTATCCTTTAACCCGTTATAACGGGTTTCCAGCCGTTATAACGGTTCCCTGACCCATTTTAGTGGATCTCATAATGCTTGGACTTATTTTTGCAATTAATTGAGTTTTAATTTGCTGCTATGCTCCAAATTTGCTCTTTGATATTAATAGGGTTCAGCTATCATATGATGTTTATACTCATGTAAATGCTTAGAATGAGTTGTGATTTGGATAGAAAGATTAATTAAGGTTCACAAAACATACAATTCAATAAAAAAATAGACATTGAATCATTCATTTTGCTACATGACTCACTCTCAATACAATATACAAAATGAGAGTCAAATTGGGCAAGTCTAGTGACTCTCTATACAATTGATTTGATACCACTTGTGCTTAGAAGAGCAAGTGGCTCCACAAAATTTCCTTTCGTAAAATGAAAAAATGTTCTTGATGTCCAAACTTCAAACAAAACGAACAAAAAGTTGTCTTAGAGTTAATGTTGCTATGATCATGATTGTTGTTGTTGTTAATGGTCTCCAATAACTCATCACTAATCTATATTTATCATGAAAATTCCTTGTGTTTCTTGGATGAGATGTTTTTTGATTAAACACATTAAATTTCTTTCTTGGAAATTGCTACTAAAATTCTTATGATTATTCATTGCTACTAAAATTCTTATGATTATTCATTGCATTTTTAGGGTTGTCTTGGTTGAAAAGCATCTTAATACCTTTTTCTTTGAAAATTGTTATCAAGTTTCTTGTTCTTGTGTAGCTCATGAAATTTACCATATTTATCCTTAACATAAAGCTTTGGTGGTTGAGCTCTATGTTGGTTAGTAATCTTATAATCATTTCTAACTCTAGGGTTGTTTACCTCCACTCTAGAATTAGGTTTAGTGAACTTGGTTTTTTCATTGTATCTTTTATCATACTTGTAGGCATGATTCTTACCTCAAATAGGTTTGTCATTTGTCTAGGTTGCTTTTCAATCTTAGAAAGTTGTTCCTTTACAAATTCAAGACTGGTCTTATCAGGTGAACCTTGATCAATATACATCTTCTCAAAGTCAATTTTAGTGTCATGAAATTTACCATACTTATCCTTAACATAAAGCTTTGGTGGTTGAGATCTACGTTAGTTGGTAATCTTATAATCATTTCTAACTCTAAGTTTGTTTACCACCACTCTAGAATTAGGTTTAGTGAACTTGGTTTTCTCATTGTATCTTTATTCATACTTATAGGAATGGTTCTTAGCTCGAATAAATTTGTCATTTGGCTAGGTCGCTTTTCAATCTTATAAGGTTGTTCCTTTACAAATCCAAGACTAGTCTTATCATGTGAACCTTGACCAATATACACCTTCTCATAGTCAATTTTAGTGTCATAAAATTTACCACACTTATCCTTAATATAAAGCTTTGGTGGTTGAGCTCTACGTTGGTTGGTAATCCTATAATCATTTCTAACTCTAGGTTTGTTTATCACCACCCTAGAATTAAATTTAGTGAACTTAGTTTTCTCATTGTATCTTTTATCATACATATAGGCATGGATCTTAGCTCGAATAAGTTTGTCATTTAGCTAGGTTGCTTTTCAATATTAGAAGGTTGTTCTTTTACAAATTCAAGACCGGTTTTATCATGTGGACCTTGACCAATATACATCTTCTCATAGTTAATTTTAGTTTCATGAAATTTACCATAATCATAAAACTTTAGTGGTTGAGTTCTATGTTGGTTGGTAATCCTATAATCATTTCTAACTCTAGGTTTGTTTACCACCACTCTAAAATTAGGTTTAGTGAACTTAGTTTTCTCATTACTTTTATCATACTTATAGGCATGGTTCTTAGCTCGAATATGTTTTGTCATTTGGATAGGTTGTTTTTCAATCTTAGAAGGTTATTCCTTTACGAATCCAAGATCGGTCTTATCATGTGGACCTTGACCAATATACATCTTGCAAATGTCGAAGGCTTTTCCATCTTGTTGATAGTAACTATACTTGATAATTCACCCCTTAAGGCTTCTTCTTGTTCTCTTGCATAATCGTCCTTAGCTTGAGCCATTTGCTTCAAAATGCGAGTCTTTTTCAAATTCGTCATTCCTTGTTCCTTTATGATCTCAAGAGCTCTCTCCAAGCATGTCCTTGGTTTCTTTTCGATAAGGGATAGCTTGTTTTCAACTTCTCCTCCCGATGTTTACTTCCTCTTCCTCATCTTCACTTTCTTCGGATTCGCTTATCCAAGTTGCTTGCATCCCTTGTTAATTCCCTTAAAACGTCATTCTTGTGGTCTTCTCTTTTGAGGAAAGATCACATAGCAATTTTGAATGTTATGACCTTCCTTGTTGCAAGATAGACACACTATCGTTTTGCCTTGAACTAATCTCTCCTCATTTACTTTCCTTTCGAATTCTATTCCTCCTTCCACTAGTTTGGTGAGAAGATCTTTGTCCTTGGAGAGTACTTGGTGGAGATTTTGGTAGACCACTTCGCTTGCTTCGAATTTGTAAGATGGATTGTATGAAGATTGTGCAAGTAAGGCCGATGATTTGGTTGAGATTGTGCACTTTACTTCCTAGTGATTCTTCTCATGTGAGCAAAGTTGTGCATACACCTCTTCGAGTTGATAGGTGAGTCATTTGGCTTGTAAAGCTTCGATAGAGCTCACATCGCCATCCCAACCAGGCTTCTTGGACACCATTCTTAAGAGTTTACCTACAAAATCTTCATCACAAATGTTAGATCCTACTTCAACAAATTCATTTCTTAGATATACGAGTCTATGGTAGAGACTTTCAAAGGACTCGTTATCTTTAAACTTCATATTCTTTAATTTTGTTGGTAATCCAACCTTACGGGTCTTTTTCATGTGTTCATTCCCTTCATACCAAAGTACTAAAGCATTCCATATTTCTTTGACATTAGAGGAGTGAGTGAGAGATAAAGCAATTGACTCATGAATTGAGCTAAGTATAGTGTTCATGACATTGTCATTTGTATACATAAGATCTTTGGACTCTTTTGTTAGGGTTACACCATCAATCTCATATTTGGGTGTCCAACCATTCTCTACAATTTTCCAAAGCTCAAGTAAACTAAGGTAGTTTACCATACATCTTTTCCAAAAGGAAAAATTCTTACAACCTACACAAAAAAATGGTGGTTATTTCACAAATTTCAATTGTGCCATTTTTTCACAAGATAAGGTCAAGAACTATCAAGATTTTGACAATTAGCTAGGCATGAACCTGTGGTATTGATACCAATTGTTAGAATTTTTGAGACTTAGTAGAAAGACTAAGGTCAACTAATAAGGCAGCATTTTCAATCAACAACTACAAGCCTTTTGACCTTAATCACCTAGCTAAAATTTCAGCTAGCAAGTTCTAAGAATAATTGAGCAATTCACAAATGTACAAAGAGCTAGAATAGTAAAGAGCAAGAGCAATCAAGAGAACTCAAGAACACACAATATAACGTGATTCGATCAGCAAACAAACTAGGCCTACATCACTAAGACTTCCGAAAACAAAACTTCCTTCCAATATAAAGTGTTCTTTAAAATTTCGGAACCAATCTTTGGTTTCTTTTAAACAATCAAATCAATCTTCAATTCCTAGATCAATGCAAGAAAACACCACAAAGCATCATATCCTACTATGATAACTATTTCTGATCAGAGTACTTCATTTATGAGTGGTAATCTTTCAAGAAAATTCCACAAAGCCTCATATCTAACTACCAGAAGAGTTTTTTCTCTGAGTTTAAGTGTTGTAACCATTCACAAAAACACAACGAAGAAGCATAGAGTATCACTCTAAATGCTTCATGTTCGAGTACCTAATTTATGAGTGATTCTGTTCAGAGTACTTCATTTATGGATGGTAACCATTATAGGAAATATCACAAAGCATGTTATCCTACGGCGAGAAGTGTTTCTTATTTGAGTACTTCATTTATGAATGGTAGCCATTAAAGAAAACACCACAAAGCATCATATCCTACGATGATAAGTGTTTCTGATCAGAGTACATCATTTATGTGGTAATCTTTCATGAAAACTATACAAAGTATCATATCTTACTACAAAAAGAATTTCATCTTCGAGTATTTCATTTAAGTGTTGAAAGCATTCACTAAAACACCACGAAGAGTTTCTTCTCCGAGAAGAGTTTCGTCTCTGAGTACTACATTTAAATGTAGTAACCATTTAGTAAAACACAACGAAGAAGCATAGAGTACCAATCTAAGTGCTTCATGTCCGAGTATTTAATTTATCAGTGATTCTGATTAGAGTACTTTTTTTATGGGTGGTAACCATTAAAGAAAACATCACAAAGCATCTTATCCGACTACGAGAAGTGTTTCTTATCTGTACTTCATTTATGGGGGGTAACCATTAAGAAAAATATTACAAAGCATCACATCCTATCATGAGAAGTGTTTCTGATCGGAGTACTTCATTTATGAGTGGTAACCTTTCAAGAAAACTCAATAAAGCATCATACCTAACTACGAGCAGAGTTTCTTCACCGAATACATCATTTAAGTGTTGTAAACAATCAATAAAACACCACAAAGAAGCATAGATTACCATTCTAATTGATTCATGCCCGAGTACTTAATCTATGAGTGATTCTGATCAGAGTACTTAATGGGTAGTAAACATTAAAGAAACACACAAAGCATCTTATCCTATTACGAGAAGTGTTTCAGATCGGATTACTTCATTTATGGATGGTGACGTTTCAAGAAAACTCCACAAAGCCTCATAGCCTATTATGAGAAGTGTTTCTTCTTCGAGTCCTTCATTTAATGGTGGTAACCATTCACTAAAACACCACAAGGAAGCATAGAATACCACTCTATGTGCTTCATGTCCGAGTACATCATATTTGGGCGGTAAACAATCAAGAAATCTCCACAAAACATCTTATCCTACTACGACAAGTGTTCCTCATCTGAGTACTTCATTTATGGGTGTAACCACTAAAGCAAACACCACAAAGCATCACATCCTACTATGATAAGTGTTTCTGATGATAGTACTTCATTTATGAGTGGTAAACTTTCAAGAAAACTTCACAAAGCATCATATCTTACTACGAGAGGAGTTTCTTCTTTGAGTAATTCATTTAAGTGTTGAAATCATTCACTAAAACACCACGAAGAAGCATGGAGTATCACTCTAAGTACTTCAGTTTTGAGTACTAAATTTATGAGTGGTACTGGTCAGAAATTTTCATTTATGGATGGTTACCATTAAAGAAAACACCGCGTAGCATCTTATCCTAGTACGAGAAATGTTTTTTATCCGAGTACTTCATTTATGTGTGGAAACGTTTAAAAATAACTCCACAAAGACTCATAGCCTACTACGAAAAGTGTTTCTTCTTCGAGTACTTCATTTATGGTGGTAACCATTCACTAAAACACCATGAAGAAGCATATAATACAACTCTATGTGCTTCATGTACTAGTACATCATTTATAGGAGGTAAACAATCAAGAAAATACCTCAAAACATCTTATCCTACTACGATAAGTGTTTCTTATCTGAGTGCTTCATTTATGGGTGTAACCACCAAAGCAAACACCACAAAGCATCACATCCTACTATGATAAGTGTTTCTTATTAGAGCAATTCATTAATGGGTGGTAACCTTTCAAGTAAACTCCACAAAACATCGTATCTTACTACGAGAAGAGTTTCTTCTTCGAGTACTTCATTTAATTGTTAGTACCATTCACTAAAAGACCACAAAGAAGCACAGAGAACCACTCTAAGTACTTCACGTCCGTGCACTTAATTTATGAGTGAGACTAATCAGAGTACTTCATTTATGGGTGGTAACCATTAAAAAAAACACCACATAACATCTTATCCAACTATGAGAAGTGCGAATACTTCAGTGTCTCTGATCAGAGAACTTCATTTTTGAGTGGTAACATTTCAAGAAAACTCCACAAAGTATCACATCTTACTACGAGAAGAGTTTCTTCTCCGAATGCATCAATTAAGTGTTGTAAACAATTAATAAAACGCCACGAAGAAGCATATATTGCCACTCTAAGTAACTCATGTCCGAGTACTTAATTTATGAGTTATTCTGATAAGCGTACTACAGTTGTAGGTGGTAACCATTAAAGAAAACACCACTAAACTTCGTATAATACTACGACAAGTGTTTCAGATCAGACTACTTCACTTATGGGTGGTAACGTTTCAAGAAAATTGCAAAAAGCCACATAGCCTTCTACGAGAAGTGTTTGTTTTTTGAGTACTTCATTTAATGGTGATAACCATTCACTAAAACACCACGAGGAAGCATAGAATACCATATATGTGCTTCATGTCTGAGTACATTATTTATTGGCAACAAAAAATCAAGAAAACACCACAAAGCATCATATCCTCCTATTAGACGTGTTTCTGATGAGAGTACTTCATTTAAGAGTGGTAGCCTTGCAAGAAAACTCAACAAAACATCATATCTTACTACGAGAAGAGTTTCTTCTTCGAGTACTTCATTTAAGTGTTGAAAACAATCAATAAAACACCTTGAAGAAGCAAACATTACCACTTTAAGTGATTCATATCCGAGTACTTAATTTATGGCTGATACTTATCAGAGTACTGCATTTATGGTTGATAATCATTAAAAAAACTACCACATAGCATCTTATCCGACTACGAGAAGTGTCTCTGATCAGAGTACTTCATTTATATCCAGGTAACCTTTCAGAAAACTCCACAAAGCATCATATCTTACTACGAGAAGATTTTCTTCTCCGAATACATCATGTCCGAGTACTTAAATTATGGCTGATACTTATCAGAGTACTGCATTTATGGGTGGTATTCATTAAAGAAAAAACCACATAGCATCTAATCCTACTACGAGAAGTGTTTCTGATAAGAGATTTATGTCCGAGTACTTTATTTATGAGTGATTCTGATCAGAGTACTTCATTTATAAGTGGTAACCATTAATGAAAACACCACAAAACATCTTATCCTACTACGAGAAGCGTTTCAAATCGGATTACTTCATTTATGTGTGGTTAAGTTTCAAAAAACTCCACAATGCCTCATAGCCTACTACAAGAAGTGTTTCTTCTTCGAGTACTTCATTTAATGGGGGTAACCATTCACTACAAGACCACAATGAAGCATTCACTACCACTCTATGTGCTTCGTGTCTGAATACATCATTTATGAGCGGTAAACAATCAAGAAAATACCATAAAGCATCTTATCATGCTACGACAAGTGTATCTTATCTAAGTACTTCATTTATGAGTGGTAATGTTTAAAAAAAACTCCACAAAGCCTCATAGCCTACTACGAGAAATGTTTTTTCTTCGAGTACTTAATTTAATGGTGGTAACCATTCACTACAACACAAAGCATCTTATTCGACTACAAGACGTGTCTCTGATCAGAGTACTTCATTTATGAATGGTAACCTTTCAAGAAAACTCCACAAAGCATCATATCTTACTACGAGAAGATTTTTTTCTCCGAATACATAATTTCAGTGTTGTAAACAATTAATAAAACACCACGAAGAAACATATATGACTACTCTAAGTGATTCATGCCCGAGTACTTAATTTATGAGTGATTCTGATCAACGTACTTCATTTATGGGTGGTAACCATTAAAGAAAAAACCATTAAACATCTTATAATACTATGAAAAGTGTTTCAGATCAAATTACTTCATTTAAAAGCCACACAGCCTTCTACGAGAAGTGTTTTTTTTTCGAGTACTTAATTAATGGTGATAACCATTCGCTAAAACACCACGAGGAAGCATAGAATACCATATATGTGCTTCGTGTCTGAGTACATCATTTATGGGCAATAAACAATAAAGAAAACACCACAAAGCATCATATCCTCCTATTAGAAGTGTTTCTTATCAGTGTACTTCATTTAAAAGTGGTAACCTTGCAAGAAAACTCAACAAAGCATCATATCTTACTACGAGAAGAGTTTCTTCTTCTAGTACTTTATTTAAGTGTTGAAAACAATCAATAAGACACCATGAAGAAGCATAGATTACCACTCTAAGTGATTCATATCCGAGTACTTAATTTACGGCTGATACTTCTCAGATTACTACATTTATGGGTGGTAATCATTAAAGAAAACACCACATAGCATCTTATCCTACTACGAGAAGTGTTTCTGATAAGAGTACTTCATTTATGAGTGGTAAACATTCAAGAAAACTCCACAAAGCATCATATCGAACTACGAGAAGAGTTTCTTCTCCGAATACATCATTTGTGTTGTAAACAATCAATAAAACACCACGAAGAAGCATAGATTACCGCTCCAAGTGATTTATATCCGAGTACTTCATTTATGAGTGATTCTGATCAGAGTACTTCATTTATAGGTGGTAACTATTAAAGGAAGCATCACAAAGCATTTTATCCGACTACGAGAAGTGTTTCTTATCTTAGTACTTCATTTATGAATGGTAACCATTAAGGAAAACATCACAAAACATCATATCCAACTATGAGAAGTGACTCTGATCGGAGTACTTCATTTTTGAGTGGTAACATTTCAAGAAAACTCCACAAAGTATCATATTTTACTACGAGAAGAGTTTCTTCTCCGAATGCATCAATTAAGTGTTGTAAACAATTAATAAAACACCACGAAGAAGCATATATTACCACACTAAGTAATTCATGTCCGAGTACTTAATTTATGAGTGATTCTGATCAGCGTATTTCGTTCATGGTGGTAACCATTAAAGTAAACACCACTAAACATCTTATAATACTGCAACAAGTGTTTCAGGTTAGATTACTTCATTTATGGGTGTTATCCATTCAATAAAACAACACGAGGAAGCATAGAATACCACTATATGTGCTTCGTGTCCAAGTACATCATTTATGGGCGGTAAACAATCAAGAAAACACCACAATGCATCATATCCTCCTATTAGAAGTAACTTTAAAGAAAACTCTACAAAGCATCATATCTTACTGCGAGAAGAGTTTCTTCTTCGAGTACTTCATTTAACTGTTGAAATCAATCAATAAATCACCATGAAGAAGCATAGATTACCACTCTAAGTGATTCATATCCGAGTACATAATTTATGGCTGATACTTATCAGAGTACTGAATTTATGGGTGATATTCATTAAAGAAAACAACACATAGCATCTAATTCTACTACGAGAAGTGTTTCTGATAAGAGTACTTCATTTTTTAGTGGTAAACATTCAAGAAAACTCCACAAGACATCATATCTAACTACGAGAAGAGTTTCTTCTCCGAATACATCATTTAGGTGTTGTAAAAATCAATAAAACACAACGATGAAGCATAGAGTACCACGCTAAGTGATATATGTCCGAGTACTTCATTTATGAGTGATTCTGATCAGAGTACTTCATTTATAGGTGGTAACCATTAAAGAAAACACCACAAAACATCTTATCCTACTACGAGGAGTGTTTCAGATTGGATTACTTCATTTATGTGTGGTAAAGTTTCAAAAACTCCACAAAGCCTTATAGCCTACTACGAGAAGTGTTTCTTCTTCGAGTACTTCATTTAATGGTGGTAACAATTCACTACAAGACCACAATGAAGCATTCACTACCATATATGTGCTTCGTGTCTGAGTACATCATTTATGGGCAATAAACAATCAAGAAAACACCACAAAGCATCATATCCTCCTATTAGAAGTGTTTCTGATCAGTGTACTTCATTTAAGAGTGGTAACCTTGCAAGAAAACTCAACAAAGCATCATATCTTACTACTAGAAGAGTTTTTTCTTCAAGTACTTCATTTAAGTGTTGAAAACAATCAATAAAACACCATGGAGAAGCATAGATTACCACTCTAAGTGATTCATATCCGAGTACTTAATTTATGGCTGATACTTATCAGAGTACTACATTTATGGATGGTAATCATTAAAAAAAACACCACATAGCATCTTATCCTACTACAAGAAGTGTTTCTAATAAGAGTACTTCATTTATGAGTGGTAAACATTCAAGAAAACTCCACAAAGCATCATATCGAACTACGAGAAGAGTTTCTTCTCCGAATACATCATTTAAGTGTTGTAAACAATCAATAAAACACCCCGAAGAAGCATAGATTACCACTCCAAGTGAATCCGAGTACTTCATTTATGAGTGATTCTGATCAGAGTACTTCATTTATAAGTGGTAACCAATTAAAGGAAACATCACTAAACTTCTTATAATACTACGACAAGTATTTCAGATCAGATTACTTTATTTGTAGGTGGTAACGTTACATGAAAACTCCAAAAACCTCATAGCCTACTACGAGAAGCATTTCTTCTTCGAGTACTTCATTTAATGGCGGTAACCATTCACTAAAACATCATGAGGAAGAATAGAATATCATATATGTGCTTCGTGTCCGAGTACATCATTTATGGGCAATAAACAATCAAGAAAACACAACAAAGCATCTTATCCCACTACGAGAAATGTCTCTGATCAGAGTACTTCATTTATGGGTGGTAACCATTAAAAAAATAACACAAAGCTTCTTATCCGACTATGAGAAGTGTCTCTCATCAGAGTACTTCATTTATGAATGGTAACCTTTCAAGAGAACTCCATAAAGCATCATATCTTACTACGAGAAGAGTTTCTTCTCCGAATACATCATTTAAGTGTTGCAAACAATTAATAAAACACCACAAAGAAGAATAGATTATCACTCTACGTGATTTATGTCCGAGTACTTCATTTATGGGTGGTAACCATTAAAGGAAACATCACAAAGCATCTTATCCGACTACGAGAAGTGTTTCTTATCTTAGTACTTCATTTATGAATGGTAACCATTAAGGAAAACACCACAAAACATCATATCCTACTATGAGAAGTGTCTCTGATCAGAGTACTTCATTTTTTAGTGGTAACATTTCAAGAAAACTTCACAAAGTATCATATCTTATTACGAGAAGAGTTTCTTGTCCGAATGCATCAATTAAGTGTTGTAAACAATTAATAAAACACCACGAAGAAGCATATATTGCCACTCTAAGTGATTAATGTCCGAGTACTTAATTTATGAGTGATTATGATCAGCGTACTTCTTTTGTGTGTGGTAACCATTAAAGAAAACACAACTAAACATCTTATAATACTACGAAAAGTGTTTCAGATCAGATTAGTTCATTTATGGGTGGTAACATTTCAAGAAAACTCCAAAAAGCCTCATAGCCTTCTACGAGAAGTGTTTGTTTTTCGAGTACTTAATTTAATGGTGATAACCATTCACTAAAACACCACGAGGAAGCATAGACCATATATGTGTGATAACCATTAAAGAAAATACCACAAAGCATCTTATCCTACTACGAGAAGTGTTTCTGATAAGAGTACTTCATTTATGAGTGGTAAACATTCAAGAAAACTTCACAAAGCATCATATCTAACTACGAGAAGAGTTTCTTCTCCGAATACATCATTTAAGTGTTGTAAAAATCAATAAAACACCACGATGAAGCATACACTCGAAGTGATTTATGTCCGAGTACTTTATTTATGAGTAATTATGATCAGCGTACTTCTTTTGTGGGTGGTAACCATGAAAGACAACACAACTAAACATCTTATAATACTACGAAAAGGGTTTCAGATCAGATTAGTTCAATTATGGGTGGTAACGTTTCAAGAAAACTCCAAAAAGCCTCATAGCCTTCTACGAGAAGTGTTTGTTTTTCGAGTACTTCATTTAATGGTGGTAACCATTCACTACAAGACCACAATGAAGCATTCACTACCACTCTATGTGCTTCGTGTCTGAGTATATCATTTATGAGCGGTAAACAATCTAGAAAATACCACAAAGCATCTTATCATGCTACGACAAGTGTTTCTTATCTAAGTACTTCATTTATGGGTGGTATTGTTTAAAGAAAACTTCATAAAGCCTCATAGCCTACTACGAGAAGTGTTTTTTTTTCGAGTACTTAATTTAATGGTGGTAACCATTCACTACAACACAAAGCATCTTATCCGACTACGAGATGTGTCTCTGAACAGAGTACTTCATTTATGAATGGTTACCTTTCAAGAAAACTCCACAAAGCATCATATCTTACTACGAGAAGATTTTTTTCACCGAATACATAATTTCAGTGTTGTAAACAATTAATAAAACACAACGAAGAAACATATATTACCTCTCTAAGTGATTCATGTCCGAGTACTTAATTTATGAGTGATTCTGATCAACGTACTTCATTTGTGGGTTGTAACCATTAAAGAAAACACTACTAAACATCTTATAATACTACGAAAAGTGTTTCAGATCAGATTACTTCATTTATGGGTGGTAACGTTTCAAGAAAACTCCAAAAAGCCACATAGCCTTCTAGGAGAAGTGTTTGTTTTTCGAGTACATAATTAATGGTGATAACCATTCACTAAAACACCACGAGGAAGCATAGAATACCATATATGTGCTTCGTGTCGGAGTACATCATTTATGGGTAATAAACAATCAAGAAAACACCACAAAGTATCATATCCTCCTATTAGAAGTGTTTCTGATAATCGTACTTCATTTAAGAGTGGTAACCTTTTCAAGAAAACTCAACAAAGCATCACATCTTAGTACGAGAAGAGTTTTTTCTTCGAGTACTTCATTTAAGTGTTGAAAACAATCAATAAAACACCATGAAGAAGCCACTCTAAGTGATTCATATCGAGTACTTAATTTATGGCTGATACTTATCAGAGTACTGCATTTATGGGTGGTAATCATTAAAGAAAACACCACATAACATCTTATCCTATTACGAGAAGTGTTTCTGATAAGAGTACTTCATTTATGAGTGGTAAACATTCAAGAAAACTTCACAAAGAATCATATCGAACTACGAAAAGAGTTTCTTCTCCGAATATATCATTTAAGTGTTGTAAACAATCAATAAAACACCAAGAAGAATCATAGATTACCACTCCAAGTGATTTATATTCGAGTACTTCATTTATGTGTGATTCTGATCAGAGTACTTCATTTATAGGTGGTAACCATTAAAGGAAACATCACAAAGCATCTTATCCGACTACGAGAATTGTTTCTTACAAATCATCATATCCTACTATGAGAAGTGTCTCTGATTGGAGTACTTAATTTTTTAGTGGTAACATTTCAAGAAAACTCCACAAAATATCATATCTTACTATGAGAAGAGTTTCTTGTCTGAATACATTATTTAAGTGTTGTTAACAATCAATAAAACATCACGAAGAAGCATAGATTAACACTCTAAGTGATTCATGTCCGAGTACTTAATTTATGAGTGATTCCGATCAGCGTACTTCATTTGTAGGTGCTAACCATTTAAGAAAACCCCACTAAACATCTTATAATACTACGACAAGTGTTTCAGATTAGATTACTTTATTTATGGGTGCTAACGTTTCATGAAAACTCCAAAAATCCTCAAAGCCTACTACGAGAAGTGTTTATTCTTCGAGTACTTCATTTAATTGTGGTAACCATTTACTAAAACACAATTAGGAACCATATATGTTCTTCGTGTCCGAGTACATCATTTATGGGCGATAAACAATGAAGAAAACAACACAAAGCATCATATCCTCCTATTAGAAGTGTTTCTGATCAGAGTACTTCATTTAAGAGTGGTAACCTTTCAAGAAAACTCAACAAAGCATCATATCTTACTACGAGAAGAGTTTCTTCTTCGAGTGCTTCATTTAAGTGTTGAAAACAATCAATAAAACACCATGAAGAAGCATATATTACCACTCTAAGAGATTCATGTCCGAGTACTTAATTTATGGGTGATGCATATCAGAGTACTTCATTTATGGGTGGTATGCATTAAAAAAACACTACAAAGCATCTTATCCTACTATGAGAAGTGTTTCGGACCAAATTACTTCATTTATGGGTGGTAACCTATCTGGAGATATCCACAAAGCATCATATCTAACTACGAGAAGTGTTTCTGATCAGAGTACTTCATTTATGAGTGGTAACCTTTGAAGAAAACTCCACAAAGCTTCATATCTTACTACGAGAAGAGTTTCATCTTCGTGCACTTCATTTAAGTATTGAAACCATTCACTAAACACCACAAAGAAGTATAAAGTACCACTCTAAGTGCTTCAGATCCGAGTAATTAATTGGTGAGTGATACTGATCAAAGTACTTCATTTATGGGTCGTGACCATTAAAGAAAACACCACATAGCATCTTATGCTACTATGAGAAGTGTTTTTTTATCAGAGTACTTCATTTATGAGTATCCTTTCAAGAAAACTCCACAAAGCATCATATCTTACTATGAGAAGAGTTTCTTCTTCAAATACATCATTTAAGTGTTGTAAACAATCAATAAACACGACGAAGAAGAATATATTACCACTCTAAGTGATTTATGTCCGAGTACTTAATTTATGAGTGATTCTGATCAGAGTACTTCATTTATGGGTGGTAACCTTTAATGAAAACACTACAAACCATCATATCTTACTAAAAGAAGAGTTCCGTCTGAGTACTTCATTTAAGTGTTGTAACCATTCACTAAAACACAACAAAGAAACATAGAGAACCATTATATGTGCTTCATGTCCGAGTACTTAATTTATGGTGATTTTGTTTAGTGTACTTCACTTATAAGTGGTAACCATTATAGAAAATATCACAAAGCATATTATCCTACTGCGAGAAGTGTTTCTTACCTGAGTACTTCATTTATGGGTGGTAACCATTAAAGAAAACACCACAAAGTATCATATCCTACTATGAGAAGTGTTTCTAATAAGAGTACTTTATTTATGAGTGGTAATCATTTAAGAAAACTCCCCAAAGCATCATATCTTACTATAAGAAGAGTTTTTTTTCCGGGTACTTCATTTAAGTGTTGAAAGTATTCACTAAAACACCACAACGAATTTCTTCTCTAAGAAGAGTTTCTTCTTTGAGTACTTCATTTAAGTATTGTAATCATTCACTAAAATACAACGAAGAATCATAGAGTACCAATCTAAGTAATTCATGTCTGAGTATTTAATTTATGAGTGATTTTGATCAGAGTACTTTATTTATGGGTGGTAAACTGGAATTCTCTTTCGAGAAGAATCCCAAAGCAAGTGGGAATCATTAAAGAAAACATCACAAAGCATTTTATCCGACTACGAGAAGTGTTTCTTATCTGAGTATTTCATTTATGGGTGATAACCAAAGAAAATATCACAAAGCATCATATCCTACTATGAGAAGTGTTTTTGATCATAGTACTTCATTTATGAGTGGTAACCTTTCAAGAAAATTCCACAAAGCATCATATCTTATTACGAGAAGAGTTTCTTCTATGAAAATAACATTCAAGAACAATCAATAAAACACCACGATGAAGCATAGATTACCACTCTAAATGATTCATGTCCGAGTACTTAATTTATGAGTGATTCTGATTAGAGTACTTCATTTATGGGTGGTAACCATTAAAAAAAACACCACGAAGCATCTTATCCTAGTACGAGTAGTGTTTCAGATCGAATTACTTCATTTATGTGTGGTAACGTTTTGAGAAAACTCCACAAAGCCTTATAGCCTACTACGAGAAGTGTTTCTTCTACAAGTACTTCATTTAATGGTGGTAACCATTCACTAAAATAACACGAAGAAGCATAGAATGTCACTCTATGTGCTTCGTGTCCGAGTACATCATTTATGAGTGGTAAACAATTAAGAAAACAACACAAAGCATCTTATGCTACTGCGAGAAGTGTTTCATATCTGAGTCCTTCATTTATGTGTTGTAACCACTAAAGAAAACACAACAAAACATCATATCATACTACGAAAAGTGTTTCTGATTAGAGTACTTAATTTATGAGTGATACTGATCAGAGTACTTCATTTCTGGGTGGTAATCATTAAAGAAAACACCACATAGCATCTTATCTTACTATGAAAAGTGTTTCAGATCAGATTACTTGATTTGTGGGTGGTAACGTTTCAAGAAAATCCCACAAAACATTATAGACTACTACGAGAAATGTGAATACTTCAATTAAGAGTGGTAACATTTTACTAAAATACCATGATGGAGCATAGATTGACACTCTAGGTGCTTCATATGCGACGAAGGAATATCCTAGAAGGCTTCATTATGCCCAGGTGATCATCAGACATGCGAAACAACAAAACTCTAAAATGGAAATTCTCAAGCTGGATATCAGGAAGGCTTTTGATTTCATGGATTGGCATTTCTACTCTGTCCATGTAGGTTAGAGGTTTTCCACTACAATGGATACAATGGATTCAGAACCTGTTCCTACAAGGCACATCAAGAGTCATCATCAACTCGATGGCTGGAAGAAGAATCAATCTGAAAAGGGGAGTGAGACAAGGGTATCCATTAGCCCCATATTTGATTATACTGGCGATGGATTTCCTCCCGCGATGGCTTCACTCACTGATGCGTTTCCAGCTAATAAAACCTCATTTTCTAATTGCCAAACATGCTTATCATATATGCTGATGACACACTGTTACTACTACAATCCACGGTGCAACATATGACATTAATCAGGATGATTCTTCATATCTTCTCGCAGATATCGGGCCTCTCAGTTAACCATGAAAAAAAAATCAGAAATCCTCATCACAGCTAGTCCAATTCATCTGACAACAAGAATGGTGATGATGCTCTCATGCAAAGCCTCTTCCTTCCGGATAACTTATTTGGTCTTACCACTCAAGGATGGTAGGTTGACCAGGAATGACTATCATCCACTACTTGTGAAGATCCAAGGTCGATTGGCGAGATGGAAGACTTCTTTACTTTCGATAGGAGGTCGTTTGACTATGTGTAATGCGGTTCTCACAACCATGCCAATATATCATATGATGATTCATGCTATCGACTTAGGCAATCAAAGCAATCGATAAAATTAGGCGTAGATTTTTGTGGCATGGTCACATACATATTGAGCATCAGTACAAAGGTCTACACATGGTTGGCTGGCAAATAGCAACTAGCCAAGGTAAATGGATGAACTCGATATTTGAGACATTCATCTGACAAACATATCCCTGCTCATGCGATAGATTTGGCTGTGGAAAACCTTAGAGGGTGCATGGTGGAAATATGCTTTTCTAAGCAACCCACCCTGGAGAGTAGATACCAGATCCACCTTATCGAAGACAATTAACTCAAATCATTCCTCACTATGACACTTGCACCAGGGACGGAGAAGTTGGCACTCACATCTGGATAAGAACAACAAACCAAGGATACACAACAAGGTCGGCATATGGATTCCTTGCCCAAACACCAGCACCGCAAGACCCAATCTCCAATATTTGGCATATCAACACAGCAAGGTTTTATGCATTTTCGCTTTTAAAACCTTTTATAGCGGACACCAGATGCCATCAGCTATAAAATACCTTTAATAGTGGATCTCTAGTACCACCCGCCATTAAATAATACCTTTTTTGACGGAATAGAGCGATGAAGGACCAGTCGACAAAAAAGGCGATACTCCAGGCGAACACCCATGGTGCCAGAAAGTCAACCTTCTACAGCTACAATCAGATGAACCAGAGGAAAATACTCAAGCTTGGAGTGAGATCTAACGCCAACAATCAAGAAGTGCCAGCCCCTTACCAAGTTGCGCCCACCATTAAATGCCACCTACCAGGTAACGACTTCAAGGCGAAACTGTTGAAAACAATTAAGCCTCCTGTAGCAACTAAAGAATGGCAAACAGTAAAAAGCAAGCCTAGACAGAGAACATTCAAAGCAAGGCAGATATGGTACCGATGCTTGAAACAAGAGCACATCAAGAGATTCTGCAATAGCAAAATTTGCTGTTATAAATGCAGGGGATTGGGACACACTCTAGCATCTTGTCCCTCACACAATCCAGCAAGCAACGCCACACAACCTCAATTTCAACAAAAGACCATCCCAGCAACCAATCCAACTAACAAACCTCCAACTCGACCTCAGATCAACCCAATCAACAAACCTCCAACTCAGCTCAACCCACTACACCACAGACTCCCAAACATCCCCCATCCTAAAACCATGAACCTCAGTTCGGAAAGACCCCACTCAGGAACTATCTATCGGCCAACAAGAGCAACTCTAACAGATGAAAATTCATATCTGCTTCATGCTGGCCTCATTACCCTGATCCAAGGAGCCCCTTCCCCAGACCTCCCACACCTTATAACACAAAAACTTCAGATGATACATGGTGGTAGAGAACAAGATTATAGGGTGTTTGAAGCAACTATAACACCATATATCATCACTTGCCCAGATGCATTTAGGAGGGATATGGTGATTCAGGCTGGTATTTACACGATACCAGAGCTTGATGTCAAATTCAGGGTATTGGAATGGCGTCCAACATGCGGAATGGCATATGACCCCCCTACGTATCAGGCTTGGGTTAAACTTATAGGACTTCCAATACAAGCATGGACTCACACTGAAATAAGGGGAGTACTTCAGCAATTCGGTCACCCGATCAGAATTATGCCTTTTGGACGGGCAGCCGGCCATTTTAGAGACATTACTGCTCTCATCGAAACCAAGTTTCCAACAAGCATTGCTCGCAGTTACATGTATCGAGAAGGGGACTATGGAACTCCGGTAGAAGTCATTATTATAAGGATGAGGCAAGCCGAAAACACTCCTTTCTACCCTTACCCAGACAACACATGGCATCAAGATCGCAATGAACATGCGTACCACCGTTCACACCAACAGCCAGCGGGCCAAGGAAGAACACCAACAGATATGTCGGATGCTTCCGGGAGCAACTCATCGGACTTCTCAGCAAACTATTCACCTCAGTCCCCCAGCAACTGGAACTTGCAGATAAAAAACAAGAGTGAATCAAGAATGAGAATCCCACCAAGGAATACACGAATCAGGAAACCTATCTGGAGAGTTAAGGTTAACCCTGGGTTGAAGATGACCATGGCTCAAACACCAAAACTGGACCTAACCGCCACAGAAAATCTGGCAAGAGCTGACAAGACAGTATTCGTTGGAGCATTTAATGCTCAAAGTCAAATCAGGAGAGGAAGCATTAATTTCCTGTCAGGAAACATTAATTTCCTTTCGTTATCCATTTGGCACGCCAAGATTTGGCACAAGGCTCAAGGTCCAACAAATATCTGTGTCTTAATGTTGGGTCAGAAAGTAAACGGCTCGTGCCCAGAGGTCTATCAACACTTCAGGCCAGTTAACAATCACATAGGTATGCATCATGACAATGCAGCAGTTGGCAATGGGCCTCGGGGTCCGGATCATAATTTTCTGGAAGAGAAATGGGGATGGCTTCGCACCTTCAAAAAGCCCAACTACTTTCTGGGTTGGGCCAGTATAGATTCCATCATTTTGGTGCAAGACAACCCACAACAAATTGGTAACTGGGAACTCAGCCAGGTTGATACTAAGGATGCAAATACCATCATGCTTATTCAAGATGATGCAACAACTTCTAAAAAACCAGTCAATCAGGTGAAAGTCACAGATACTCCGAGAAGAAGTCCTCGTCTGATGGGGAAATATAAGACAGATGCAATGACAACCAAAAGGATGAACAAAGGCAAGGCAAAGCTCTCCTTCGCATTGGAGGCTCAACAGAGTCCTCTAACGGCGGAACAGGCAATGCACATACCCATTGAATATGGAGTGCAAGTAAACGAAGAGATAATGAAGCAAGTTGCATTACAACTGGAAGAGACCGTGACAGAGACACCTACCACTCCGATCCATGAATCCATTGGAAACGATATGGTATAAAGGAGAAATGCATCAAATCTGAAGAAGGATTGGATGCTGTTAGGTAACAGAAGAGAGATGTGTTAAGTCTTAGGTTAGGTATGCTAGGGGTTGTGGTAAGAAGCCAAGAGGATTTGAAGATGTACTATCCTCCCGTTGATGAATGAATTTTATTTCCTAATGCATACAAAGCAATACATAATCATGTCTTGGAATGTTAGAGGGTTGAATGCAGTTGAAAAAAGAACGGATGTCAAAACCTTTCTAAAAAAAAGAGAAGCCTGACCTCATCTGCTTGCAAGAAACGAAATTGCATATAATAAACCAGCAAATTCTCAAACAAACACTTGGATCCAGACTAGATAAACATGAAGCACTTTTATCTAATGGGGCATCAGGAGGAATCATATTGGCATGGATGTCGACAGCTTTTGAACATGGAATAACAAAATTGGGACGTTTCTCAATAACTGTGGACTTGAGAGCAAGAGATGATGGATCCCCCTTTAGATTCACAGGAGTATATGGGCCACCATCAAATTCAGGTAGGCAAGATTTCATAGAGGAACTAGAACAGTGCAAACCGACAAATGAGGTAGCTTGGATGATCCTAGGGGATTTTAATCAAACTTTGCACATATCAGATCGATCAAATACAACAAGAAGACCAGACACACAATTCAGAAACCTAGTGGATAGACTTGCATTAACGGATATCCAACTGAAAGGAAGAAAATACACATGGTGTAATGAAAGAGAAACTCCCTCCTTTGCTCGGCTTGATAGATTCCTAGTGAACTCACAATGGAACCGAACAGTGCCAAATACGCAGCAGAAGGCATTACCAGCGTATCTATCGGATCATTGTCCAATAATATGCGAGTGTAGTACAAAGTTTCCAGTGTCAAACATATTTAGGTTTGAGAATTTTTGGCTCAAGTTACCTGAACTTGAAAATCTGGTAAAGGAGTCATGGGCAGAAACACCGGTAGCAACAAGCCCAATTGAATTGGCAAGGAAATTAAACAAACTCAGGCAAACGATCAGAAGATGGAAGATGGAATCGGTTGATCACATTCAATCCCAATTATCATTATGCCATAGAGTAATCTTATGGTTAGATATCTCACAAGAGCAAAGGAGATTAACAAGCTTGGAGAAAACGGTAAAAAGGTCGATCATACAAAGAATGCACACAATCTCACAAACAGAAGAGATGATTTGGAGACAACGCGCTAAACGATAGTGGGTCAAAACTGGAGACCGCAATACTAGGTACTTTCATGCTGTAGCAACAATACAGAAACAGAAAAATACGATTACGACACTCAAGGATGGAGATGTCACACACAGCAAACATCAAGAGAAGGCAAAAATTCTGTTCCAATACTTCAGCTCACAGATGGGAAAGGAAAACAAAGCTCGGGTACAGTTTAATCTTAATGATCTCTTCCAAAGAGAATCCCTGCCAACTCATGTGCAACAATAGCTCATAGAACCCTTGACACAACATGAACTACAAGAGGCAATTGATGACTGGAAGAGAAACAAGATGGCAGGCCCCGACGGGTTCACTGGCGAGTTCTACCAAAAATTCAAATTTGTGCTAATGCCAGATATCCTTCAGACCTTGCAATATGCCATGGATAATCCGAGTTCTACCATTTCACCACTAAACGATTCCTACATAGTCCTCATTGCTAAGAAAGGAGATGCAATATACCCATCAGAATACAGACCAGTGAGCGTCATTAATAGGATACATAGGATACTGTCAAAAATATTGGCCAAGAGAATGCAACCACTGATGCAGAACCTTGTGGAAGATGTACAAACTGGCTTTGTTAAAGGGCGTAGTATTACTGAAGGATTTCATTACGCGCAGCAAGTACTCCATGCAGCTAAAAACCAAAAAAGAAAGGTCGCAGTCATAAAATTGGACATACAGAAAGCTTTTGATTCCATAGATTGGGAATTCATGATGCAATGCCTCAAAGCTAAGGAATTTCCAAGTATATGGATACAATGGATAAAACAACTGGTACTCCAAGGCAGCTCAAAGGTAATATTGAATGGCGTGGCGGGTAAAAACATTGTACTCAAGAGAGGTGTGAGACAAGGGGATACTTTAGCACCATACCTTTACATTCTCACGATGGATTTCTTACCGAAATGGCTTCATAGACTTGCGACTACAGGGCACATCATCTTGCCCTTCCCTGCTTGCAAACCATGCTTATTGTATGCTGATGATACACTTTTGATGATACAAGCAAATGAGCGACAATTAAAGCTCCAAATAATTCTGCACACCTTCACGATGATCACAGGACTTCATATCAATCAATCCAAAACAAAATTAATAATAACTGAGAGTCCCCAATTCTTCACTGACAGAATGGCTGCAATCTTGAAATGTCAGCCTGCCAGATTCCCAATCAACTACTTAGGTTTGCCGCTCTCGGATAAGCCATTGCGAAAGAATGATTATCTGCCGATCATTGAAAAGGTACAAAGTAGACTATCGGGATGGAAGGCTAGCCTACTTTCAATAGGGGGAGACTAACTCTAGTAAATGCCGTACTCACTGCCATTCCGACTTATTTCATGAGTGCATTCATGGTCCCACTCGGTATATTGAAAAAAATAGATTGTATCCGAAGAACCTTCATGTGGCATGGACATAAGGAAAGGAATAGAGGTATAAACATGGTAAGTTGGCACCTGGCCACAACACCAAAACGAAATGGGGGCTTGGGTATAAGAGACTTGGAGATAACAAACATAAGTTTGTTGATGAAATGAATGTGGAACTGGGACATTGCATCCAGCAACTGGTGGAAGGCAGCAACCCCAATAGACAATCCACAGGACAGACCGTGGGAAGATGCACATGCAACGAAATTCTGGAAATCTTTGAAGAAACTTGCTCCTCACTATGAAGCTTGCACAACTGTGGATGGGGCGCAAAGACGCTGGATACGAAACAATCAAGGCTGCTACACAGCAAAATCAGCGTACACGTTCCTTGCTGAGAGATCGTCCCCAACATCTAAAGTCAGATGCATATGGAGAATCAAACTGCCGCCAAGAGTGCAAATCTGTATGTGGTTAAAACTCAATGACAAATTAACCAGAACAGATAACTTAATCAAGAGGAATTGGCAAATACCAAATATGTGTCACATGTGCCGGACATATAGTGAAACGATGCTACATTTGTTTCATCAGTGCCAATTCATCAAAAACTTGCGAGTTTATCTGATATCTGCTTTGCAAATCAGAGGACACCAATCGGCTAGTTTCTGCGATGAAGAATCAATGAATCTTCTCCTTCAAGGACGGGATGATAAATGGGCATTCCTAGAGGCTGTCACCACATTCATCGTATGGAGAGAACGATGTCGCAGAATATTCTCAGATCAACAGCTTGATGTTAGGAAGTTAACAAGAGAAATAATTACAGAGGGTAGGTTGTGGGGCCAAAATGACAATTTTATGACATCCTTGACATAGGCAAGCTAGACAACAGTTTGTAAATACATAATAATGTTTTTTTTCTTTTCCTTTTTCGTTTTATTTATTTTTTTCCTTTTATTCTGTAACACCATTTTATATATATGAAATTTGAGGGCTTAGACCCTCATCTTTTTCTCAAAAAAAAAAATACCTTTTATAGCGCCCCTGGTACCGTCCACAATTAAAGAGTATCTTTTATAGCAGATCCTCTACTACATCTGCTACAAAAGACTTTTAATAGCGAACCCGAGGTAACGTCCGCTATTAAAGACAATCTTTTATAGCGGATTCACTCCTACATCCACTATAAAAGATCTTTATAGCGGCCCTTTAAGCGACCCGCTATTAAATGAAGAGGTGTTAAAGGTCTTTTCTGTAGTAGTGTATTCACATCACGTATTTGTACATCGATATTTTACAAAAACATCATAAATAAAAACAACAAAATACTAATATAAGCAAACTATAAAGAAATTCAAAAGCCATAACATTTTTTCAATAATAAATTCAATTTATATTAGTCGTTTGTAAGTTTCTCGAAGCAATTTTCAAAACAATTTTGCCCATCTCTTCTCTATCGTCAAATAAAACTTCAATTTTTTTTATGTAAAATTTCCTATATTATGCGAATCTTTGAAAGAGAGGAACTGCTCGGTGAGTACCATTTTCTGATTTGTGATTCATTTCTTTCTGATTTTGTGATTTAAGTAATATTTGGTCTCATCAGATTTTGATTGTTCCTTTATTTATTAATTTTGGATATTATGAAGATGGTATTGATCTCATTTCAAGAATATAGTTTGAAGGTTGGTAAAGAGAACAATATCGAGTACATTGATTTCCCTGCTATATCATTGCTTAGCGGTACTGGTTTTTAGATCCGAATCTTGTTTTTTTTTGAAGAAAAGATCCGAATCTTGTTAGATAGTATTTTTCTGAAGTACCTTCTGCTGATGTGTTGGATATAAATTCAGTATCTTTGTTTGCACTTTTTGTAGGGAAAATGTGTTTTAAAACATTGTGTTTCAATGTACATTACAGGTAGAACATTATGTTTTGATTTAAATGGTGACATCTAAAATCTTGAATCAGAGCATCTCAAATTAGACATTATCCAAAATTATAATTTTCTAGCACCGTTTATCTGCAGGCATTCCTTTTTAATGATTATTTGGAGGACATTGATACTATCAGATCCTTCTATATATGAAAGCATATTTGGCACTAATAGACAATGTATAATTTTCTCTATTTGCTATTTAATTTGTTTAGTCTATTTTTAGAAGTGGACGAGTGATCTACATAGGCAATTTTGTTTAAGATTTTAAAGAAAAACTAACCGAGTTGCAAATGGATCTTAACAAATTGCGAAGTACACAATTGGTAGAGGTAGGTATAGTATAAAACCTGAGCTGCTACCATTGGTTTTTTTTTTTTTTTTTTGTATTTTCTTGTGCGAATTCTAACCCTAATTAATTAGGTATCGGTTGGATACACGAATCAGGATAATAAAAATACCCTCATAGTCTAATGCTTGATTACATTGGTAATCAGGCAAATTGGTGCTTGTTTGTTGTCTGGTTTCTGATATAATAACATTCTATTTTCTGACAAGTACCAATTTTCTTGAGTATTGCCTTGTACCATCCATATGGCTTGTGGTCGTGTTATGATTTTTTGAATGCTTTTTATGTAGACTTTTTTAGGATTTTGCAAAGAATATTTTGTATGAATCAGGTACTAAGAAAGGAGATGAATCAGGTACTAACGAATATTTAGTTGGGCTATATGGAAATATTTAATGTAGTATTATTTAATTAGATTGAAGGTATAATTAGTGATTATGAAGAATCAGCAGAAGTCATCCTTTGTAGTAGTTGGGATTAAGTTTATAACTTTTGAAATCGGATTATAACATTTTGTATTAATTATATTATATTTATGTTTGTTAATTAGGATTGTTTTGTATGACATTTGAATGATATATTTAAAGCAACTCTTAATTAATTGTGGGCATGTTGTTTTTTATTTTGAATATTGTATGAGAGTGACAACAACATCTTAATATATGTGCAAATATAAAATAATCAAAATTTCTAGATACTAGAATACATGTTGCTAAATTCAATCGTAGTGTTGCAAATATTTAGATTTATGTTAATTAAATTATTATTTTGTCATATTTAATCTAACTACACTTCTTAGTGTTGCAAAACTCAAAAAAGTAGTGTTGTTATTTTGCAACATTACTTTTTCAATTTTTATTCACACCACAAATTCATATTGCTCTAGCACTTAGCCACATAAGCTATAACAACATCGAAAGAGGTGTCGCTAAAAAAAATAGCCACATCTATATAGATTTTGTGAATCATGATGAGGTGCGGCTAAATACTTTTTTTGTGATAGTGAATTTTTAACTTTTTAATAAATCTAGTCTAATAAACTGATGACCATATGGAAAATCGAAAACTTTAGCAGGAGCAGTGCCTTGTTCTATGACGCTATTTTTTCAGAACTTGAACTTGATCGGAATGCCTAGTAGTCCTTTTCCTACTGTAATCTTGCATGTATTCTCTTGTGCACAACTTTGTTGTGTCATCGGCTCTAAGATTCTTCAAAGAGAATATGTTCTTACTATCAATATCTCTTTTTCTTGTTTGGCAAAACTTTTGCAAAACCCGATGGAAAGATTTAGCATCGGTCTTTCACTTTTACTTTCCTTTACCTTTTCTTTTCTCTTTCTATTTTTCTGTTAGAGAGAGTAGTCTTTTTCTTTTATGTTATGTGTTGTAGAATGAGAGAGAGTTCAGAACATATCACTCGGGGATCAGGAGTCCACTAGAGAGGGTACATGACAATTACAGTTAGTGCATTAATGAACTAATAATTATCAAAACTTTATTTTCTGCATATTTAAGAATTCATTCATTTAACACTTTATATCTATATTATTTATTTTTTAGCACTTATTATGACATATAATTAATATATAATTATATTATACGTAAGTCCATAATTCGTATGATCCATATGACATCACATACAATCCACTAAATTGTTAAATTTAACATTCTTTCCTTATAAAAATGACCCATATGTACTCAATTATCTCGAAGCAACAAGAACTAATTAGGCCTATCGTTTAAGAGTTCTTGCTCGACACGTAAAACATACATGTGACATGTCATATATCATATATCATATATGTATATTATATTGAAAAATAAAAAAAATAAGGTTTTATTTGTGCTATTGTTCTTGTTGTACTTCACATATACATGCGCGGCTACTATGTAGAAATGTACGCCACAACTTGATTTTTAAGATTCTGGTTATAGTTGAGTTATTTGTTCTCTATTTTAAATAGTTATTAAAAGACAGAATAGTACTACAATTTGTATAACTAAAAGAAATATCTGAAATAATTAAATGAGGATATTTCAATATAGAAAAAACCTCTTGCCATATCTGACTAAGATAATAATTACTGATGACTTACCTCCTTATATAACAGTACTAGTCCAATTAAGTTGTTCCATAAAAAAGTAGTTATTTTTTAATAATATAACATAATGTAATCTGTTGTATCTCGTAGCTGTACGTATATTTTATAGGTTTAGGTACTTCAACAGGTTATAGTTATATACTAATACGGCTGCACTTCATATATATATATATATATATATATATATATATATATATATATACACACACACACACACGTATATATAATATTTGTGCTAAGCACAACAAATGATTGAGGATCGAACTTGATTTTTTTTTTTCTGTCAACAACTATATTAGAAGATACTTAATTTTGCAAGATCACGAGCTAGCATGGAATACCTGTTCGATCGGCACAACGATAATATTCCCAGGTATATTAATTGTCGATATGGGTGCATGAATCTTCTCTATATACATCCGTATTAATTCAAATGTTATAATACATTAATACTCGATATATTCTATGGACCTACCTTGGGAAAAATCACAACTAATACACAGGCTCTCACCATCACCGAAAATTTAAAGACGGCTAGGTCCCATTTCCTAAGCGGCGGTATTGCTTTTCTAAATTTTTTTTTTGTGAACCATATTAATTTAATACATTTTTATCTCATCTCAAAATATATTTATATTTATTGTTGGTTGTAATTCAATTAGAAAGAGTCAAAATCGAATTTTAAATTAACAATTGAAATTTTCGTGTAGAGCTTAAGATATTTAAATTGTGCGAAAGCGTACATGAACTTATTTTCCATCTTGCTGAGTTTCTCGTTGATGGAAGAAGCGTGCGTCTTGTTGCAACTTCTTTTCTTTATCCCTCGATTTTTTCGCTGACGAATCCATTCAAGCAAACACATATGCTTTCTCTATTCCTTCGATTCACGAATGAAAGTCGAGGTATTTCGCTGTTAATGTAGAGAGCAAGAGAGAGTTTCAAGTGCAGCACATGCACACCTAACACACCTGAATATCTTGGAGGTCTAACACTTATATACTAGTGTTGATATATCTTTGAGATATCTCGTAATTAATGACAAATATTTTAAAAAAAAAATTGATGTCAATATTCTCTTCAAATTCTTTTCATATTGTTCATACAGCTGCTCAAAACATGTATACAAATTAGGTATTATTTTCACAGTAATTCAGCAAAGAATCAGCCAAACATGACAATAATTATGCCTCTCGGAGTAGATTCTTGCGACCCGCAAAGAATCATTGTGACTTGCAAAGTTCATGTTTGGCCCCTTTGTTTGATTTCTCGATCCAAAGTAAATTGAATTAGCCCAAACAATATTTCTGACTTTTACCTTAACACTAGCATTAGTTAAATCAATTATAATTGGTCCATTAATAATTATAATTAATTTATTTCAATTTTATATGCATTCATATCCAAAACTTTAATAAAATACGTATTATGTCATTCTTTAATTAATCATATTTATATGGCATATCGTATATTACATAATGTAATATTATGACAATACTTAGATATAATAATCATATAACACATAATCCAAACTTTAAATATTGGATTTGACGTCTCAATTCGAACAATCTCGCACATGGACAAGTGTGATCTTATTGATTATATATATTCCTTAACTTTATTGCATGCACAACTTTTCTTTCCATTCGTATTTCTTAACAATTTGATCCATCAGTTATATCAACAAGGAACTTGAGCGGTGTTTCCCAAATTCACTTCGTGGTTACCCGACTTAAATCACAGTGCCAAACATAACTGAATGACATGAATAAGATTTGGACATATAGTTCAAAAATTACACGCAAGTGTGATTACACGTGTCTATTTTCGATTGAGTCATTTTATTCTTTACTTTAGTGAGGTCAAAAATTTTAAGAGATAAAACAATGAGAGTTAAAATATAATTTGTATATATCATAGCTTGTTACAAATTACATATAATAGAACATCAAATTCAAAATCAGATCCCCACCTTTTCCCCAAACTATCTTATAGGAATAACACCCATATGAGCGACATTCTCATGAAACTTCTTAGGTGGTAGTCCTTTTGTTAGTGAATCCGCAATCATGGAGTTTTTACCTATATGTGTCATATTTAACTCATTATTCTACACTCTCTCATTTACAACGAGAAACTTGATGTCTATGTACTTGGAGTTAGATGAACTTCTGTTGTTGTTTGCATAGAGTACCCTTGAATTGTTGTCACATAGTAGTGTTAGCATCTTCTCAACAGACGAGACTATTTTCAGCCCGATGACAAAATTTTCGAGCCATACACCATGGTTCGAGGTTTCGTAGCATGAAATAAATTTGACTGCCATTGTGGAAGCTGCTACTAATGTATGTTTAGCACTCTTCCATGACACAACGCCGCCTGCCATTTTGAAGATGTATCCTGATGTTGATTTCATGCTATATGGACATCCTCCAAAATCAGAGTCAGTATATCCTGTGACCTCGAGCTGTTCCGAACTTCGTTATGTGAGCATAAAATTTCTTATTCTCTTGAGGTATCTTAACACCCTTTTTGTTGATTTCCAATCCTCCATACATGAGTTACTTAGGTATCACCCTAACATTCCAGTGATAAAGACAATGTCTGGTCTCGTACATACTTAGGCATACATGAGACTGCCTACAACGAATGAATAGGAGATGTCTCTTTGCTCTCTTGCTTTTGCTCTTTACTATCTTTGCATTGTTTATTTGAATTGCATCAAATTTAGAATTACTAGGTGATTAAGATCTAAAAGTAGAAATTGTTATTGTCAAAGAATGCTTCCATATCATATCTTATCTATACCTTTAGAAATAACACATATAACATCAGAAGAGTTAACTTACTGCCTCAGAATTTGAGGTATATGCATTCATCAACTAAGACTCAAAATTGTATGAGATAACAATGTTGTGAAATTTTGAATACCATTGTTGAGATGCTTGCTTGAAATCATAGATGAATTTCTTAGAGTTGGAAAATTATAGACTTTGGATCTCCAATAGCAAGGTTGTCTGATTACTTTATATAGATCGTTTCATCAATGTCACCATTGAGAAATACTTTCTTTACATTCATTTGATGGAGCTCTAGATCATAATGCGCTACCAGTACCAATATAATTCTTAAGTACTCATTCGATGAAACGGGAGAGAAGGTTTCCTTATAATCAATGCCTTATTTCTGTTTGAGACACATTGAGACAAGAAGCACTTTGTATTTTTCAACATTACAATTAGAATCATGTTTAGTTTTAAATATCCATTTGCAACTAACAGTTTTCTTGTCTTTAGGTAATGGAACACTAACTCAAACATCATTGTCATACATGGATTTCATCTCTTCGTTCATGGCATCAATCCAATTTTGAGAGTTAGGGCTTTCCATATCTTGTTTGATATTTTCAGGATCATCAAACATTCTAATGTCAAACTCATGTTCTTGAAGATATACAAAATCTTTAGATTTTGTAGATCTTTTCTCTCTAGTGGATCTTCTTATTTGTACTAGCGCTTGTTCTATTATTTCTTCAATTTTGTTTTCTTGATGATTTTCTTGATATACGACAGGTTCATGAGCAACATTGCCAACTTTCGAATCTCCCACGGGCACAAGGCCATCGGCATCATCCATTGTCATCATTTGAGTCTGATTCGGGTCCATTTGTGTTCATGTTATCCTACAAAATTGGAGGAGGTGTATTTTTTCTATTGACATTAGATGCATCTTATAGATTTAACAATATAAGAACTCGGATAAAACGCAAATTTTGGTTCACAAAAAATGCTATCTTTTGTCACATCCCTCCACAAACTCATTATCCTAAAAAAAATTTGCACTTCCTGACTCGAAAACTATATGTTCTGTGTAATTGTAAAATTTATACCCCCTAGAACGTTCAGAATATCCAATAAAATAGCAACTAACAGTTCTTTCATCTATTTTTTTGTGCGGCTTAAAAAACCTAGCTTCTACTGGACATTCCTAGACTCGTATGTGATTAAGGCTAGGTTTACGACCAATCCAAATCTCAAAAGGGGTTTTGTTAGTCACTTTAGTTAGTACTCTATTAAGTATATATGTTGCAGTCTTTAAGGCTTCTCCTCACAAATTCTCAGGTAGAGTTATACAAGCAATCATACTTCTCAGTCTCACCATGTCTTTAAGAGTGCGATTGCACCTTTCAACAACACTGTTCATTGTAGATGAGCCTGACAATGTATATTGAGATACAATCATGTATTCTTTCAAGTATTTTGCAAAGGGTCCCAAACATTATTCTCTTGAATCATCATATTAGTCATAGTATTCACCACCATAGTTAGACCTGACATACTATATGTCTTTATTAAGTTGTAACTCAACTTTCATTTTAAAACTGTAGAACATGTCTAATGCTTCGGCCTTTTTTTAATCAAGTAAATATAGCCATATCTTGAATAATCATCTATGAACGTGATAAAATACTTGTGATTATTTCTAGTGGCCTTTGGAAAAGGACCACAAATATCAGTATGTATCAGTTCTAAGATATCATTACATATTTGGCATCATACTTATGCTTATTAGTTTTTTTCTTTACGCAATTTACACATTCATTTCAGTTTGTATAATCTAAAGGTTGAAGAATATCATTTGATACAAGTCGTTCAATTCTTTTCAAAGAAAAATGCCCTAAACGCTTGTGCTATAATGTAGCTGAATTCTCTTTAGTTAATTTATGTTTTCTGGTATCAATGTGCAGTGCCTCTGAGTGTGAAGTATCTGTGTCAAAAAAAATTATCATAGGAAGACAAAGACCCAGAAGCCACTTGTAATTTTGAAGCAAACTGAAATTTTCATTATTAAATAAACATACATAGCAATTTTGTCCAAATAAAAAATAGAAATCAAGTTCATTGTGAAGAATGGAACCAGTAATGCATCAAAATATAAATAAAACACAGTCCTACATAATAATCTAAATTTTCCTATTCCTTCAACTTCAACCTTCCTTTCATCTCCTACATAAAGATAGCTTTTAGCCCCACTTGGCTTGTAGAGATTTGGGCAACCCTACAAAGATATTAATGTTAGGTGTTGCTCCTGAATTTATCCATAAAAAATATCTAGATACAATACTTAAATTAACTTCAGAACAAACTAAGCCAGGACACATATCTTTCTTCTTCAACCACATGTTGTAGTTTGTGCAGTATTTCTTAATGTGTCCCAACTTCTTGCAAACGTAACAAATGACCTTATCTTCTGATTTAACATAAGAATTGTCCTTCTTCTACTTCTTTGCTTTGTTGTCTGCAGATTTTTTATTGAGCCCTTTACCTTTTCTAGTCTTGCGCTTATTTTTCTTTCGCTTTGAGCCAGGTGTTACAGCATGAGCTTCTTTCCCCTTACTCATTTTTTGTGTCTCCTCCTCCTGCACTAGATGAGCTTCAAGCTTAGTCATTGTCCAAATTTCTTTCATGTAGTTGTAGGTCATGTTGAATTGACCAAAAGAGGACATGAGAGACATGAAAATATACTCAATGAAAAGATCATTAGAGATGTTGAAATTGAGCATCTTAAGTGCACGTTGGAGCTTAACCATCTCATTGACATGCTTCATGACTCCAGTTTTGCCTTTAAACTTTATGGTGGTAAGTTTGACCATGAGTGTACGAATCTCTGCATTTTTACTCATCACAAACTTTTTCTCCAAGGCCTTTAGGTATTCTTTAGCTCCAGAATATTTATCAAGTATACAACCTTGAAGTATTTCATGGGTTGTCAGCTTCATGACCATGATATACAGTCTATCACAATCATCCAATTTCTCTATGTCATCCTTCTCTTTCAGTGTTGCCAACTCATCTTTATCAAATGGCTTAGGGCGATCATAACATAATTAATGCACGATCATACTTCATCATCTTCATAAATTATCTAAGTTTTAATTCCCATTGCTTAAAATTCATCTCAGTTAGAGCTGTAATTTGACTTAGATATGTCATTGCGTCTGAAAAAAATTATAAAACAAGAAAATTATTAGATTATGCATCACATCTTTATCCTTAACCATAACTTTAAAAGTCTATTTAAGGCTTATAAAGCTAATTTTTTTTCATTAATTTCATAATTAAACCAACAATACTAGCCAACATGATGCATTTTTGGATGCAATCAATACTCGTAAGTATCTTGGTATTATATATAAAGTATACTTAAATGACCCTTTTGTCTTTCTTTCTTTGTACTAGATCGACATATCCACGTATTAATGACCATGCCAGTCAAGTAGGGGAGTGTGGGTCACAGACATACCATGTGCACCAAGCCCCAAATGTTTTTCTTAGAAAACATTAGCACATAATATGTCATTACTTTTCTTTATACATCTTCTTTATGTACACAACAATATTCAGAAAAGTTGGCCCTCATTTGGAAGAAGTCAACAAGTTTAGTTGTTGGTACGTCAATTGTACATCTTTCATCGATCATTTTGCATGTACTTTATCAATAATGTTCATTTGCGAACATTGATTGTTAGCAAAATGAGACATATAATCCTAATTGCCTTTAAATAGATTTAAAAAAAATTATGTCTAAAGTCTATATTAGAACATATTTCAAAGAAATCTACTCGTCCCTTGTGTATATATAGTGACTAGTAGAAATTTTAATTAGAAGAAACTAATTTTCAGTTATTAACTATATATTAAAAATATAAACTTTATAAAATTCTTTTGTAAATTTATTTACATAATCTTTATTTAGTATTTACTAAATGTCATTTAGAAATTTACCAAATTCTTGCATTACAGTCACACATGCCACATCCGTCACAATGAGTTGCCAACACGTCAAAACAGGTTTCTCACCTGTCACAATGAGTTCCTGTCTAGGAGGGCCCAGAAGTCTGCCATAGATGAATTGAAGGGCAAAATGGGAAATTAGCCAACCCGTTACAACGGGTTCTATAACGGGTTAGGCAATTCTGTAACACAAGCCACAATGTTCAAGATTTCAACACTCCAATATGTCCAGCCTATATATACTTGGGGGATAAGAATCAGAAGCATCAAGAAAGCCATCTCCAAGCTTACAAGCATCCAATTAAGCACCATAAAGAGCACAAGAGCCTTGTCCTTCAGCATCCTCACCTTGAGAGTGTATAGGATATCTAATTCTCTAATTGTCAATCCAAGAGAACTCTTTGTTATTGTTTTAGTTTGGAAAACTACGTTGTGTTGTCAAGTAGTTCATCCCCATCGTTGATTGTGTTGTCAATTAGACAAGTTTGCCTTTGCAGAGAGGTGTAGTCCCTTGCAAATGATTAGGAATCTAAGATAGGTTGTCTTGTTGATGAAAACCTAGATAGGTTCTGTAATTGTAAGAACACTTGGATCTAGTGAATCGGTCCCAGAAGGTATTTTTGGATCCGAGAGTCCCGTGGATGTAGGCCTAGTTTGTTTGTAGGTCAAACCATGTTACATAGTGTGTTCTCTTGCTCTCTCTTGATCTCTTACTCTTTAATCTCACTTTTTACTATCTTTGCACTTTATTGCTAGAATTGCTCAATTGCTATTAGTACTTGCTTGATTGTGATTTTAGCAAAGTGATTAAGATCCAAAAGTTTGAATTGAAATTGATAAAATGCTTTCGCATACCGTGTTTGGCCTTAGAATCTCATTTTAACACATACTACTACTCAAAAGGATTTGGGTATACTAGTTTTGATTCAAAATTATGGACAACACTATTGTATCAAACAATGTCTCTGATTTGTCGATTTGCAAAACGATCTTGAAATTTACAACGATGTGTCTTTTGAGAACTTTTGCAGGAAATCATTAGGAGGAGTTTTGAGACTTCAAACGATCTCTGATGGTCATAAAAATCTTGCAGTACGGGCAAGTCTCGTACTAGATGTAGATATCATCGCGAGCTTTCCAATGCCATGAAGAACGCTAAAATCGAATTTACGAGTTAAAAGTTATGGCCATTTGAAGCTCAAGATAATCAAGCATGAAGATCTCAAGGAATACTCAAGATCAAGATAAAGACTTATTTAGGTTATTTGTAAACTTGAATATCTAAATTTGGAATTTAAATGAGCAAAGAAACAAAGAAAACAAAAATCCTCATCAGACGTTACATAACACCAACTTGGTATTATAAGGCTACATCAAAATACATAGAAAACCAAACTGTGCTGACCAAATAGAGCCAACCGTTATGAAAATCTACAATAGCGTTATAACGGTAGAGTGAAAGTTGCCAAAATTTGGCTAAGTACAGAAAAATCGAGCAAACTGTTATAATGCTACCCTAGCGTTATAACGGTAAGGTATAAATGTCCAGAATTTGGTTAAATGCAGAAAAATTCGAGCAACCAATTTCGTAAAGCTAGACAAGCATTATAACGATAAACAAATCAAAAGAACTAGAATTTAGCTAAGTACCAAAACAATAGAGCCACCCGTTACATAATGCTAGCCAAGTGTTATAACGGTGTACAACCAAAAACCAGAATTCGACTAAGTCCTGAAAAACCTGAGCCACCCATTACATACTATTAGCCTAGTGTTATAACGATAACTCGAGTTTTGAAATTTGAATTGTTTGTCATGTTCTGAGTTAGCGTTAAAATGGTACATTTTATACATGACTTAGCGTTATAACGCTAGATGCCACTTATGGAATAATTCAAATTAAATGATAAGAAATTCTGTAGTAACTTGACCTGACGTTATAACGATACAATTTTCATTGATATAGCGTTATAATGCAAAGTTGCGCTAGACCCAACTTTTGCAAGATGAGGAAGTCTATAAATAAGAGGTTGTTGTTTCCTTTTCTTCTCCAACAAAACCTAATATTCAAAACCATTACAGCAACCCCCATTAAACCTTTACAACAGTCTCCATTAGCGCTAAATCCTTTGCTCAAATCTCAAGTTTAATTATTCTATTTAGATCAAAATCCTTCTGAGAGATTGCTTGAGTGATCATCTTATTGTTTATTATATTCAAGTATATTGTGTGTCTTTCCATTGATTTGGTGCTCCACCGGTGGGTGTAAGTGAGACCAAGTTCGACACTGTGAAAACATGATTGGTGCTCCATCGGTGTGTGTAAGAGAGGTCAATTCTGAAGTTATATTTGAATTCTTTGAGTTGTTGGAGCGGACCGGTCTTGTTACCGCAAAGGCGGGAGATCGGGGACCCGGAGACATAGACTAGGCCGAAGGCATGGTTGAACTCTGTCAACACATTGCAAATTCTCTTCTCTACTTCTCCCTAAGTTTTTCTTAATTATTTTTTTACATTAATTGAATTTTGCTTAGGAATTGATTTGTATTATTACATTTGGTTTAATTGCATATTTGTTTAATTGGAAAATTGCAATTTATTCCTTAGAAATTATATTTAGTATTGAAAGGTATACCCCTAGATGTATCAAAGACCACAACTTAACAAGAAATTCCAAGAAATACAAGACCCATTCATGACGAGAAAGAACCATTAAGGAAAACGACCAACACAAAAACCTTCACTAAACCTAAGAAACAAGAAAATACCAAGCAAGAGAGAAAAGCAAGTACCTGAGTTTGAAGTTCAAAGAATTACAAAGAACACTTCGAGCTTATCAGACAAACCTTCGACAACGGCACAAGATAGCTGGAGAAGATGAGAACTTACAAAAAGTAGTAAAGACAAAGAAGGAGAGCTTATCAAAAGGCGGGGCAACGTAGTGACTAACGTGTGAACACCGCTCACCAATGAAAGAAGAGAAGTAGAAAATAGTAGAAATACTCTGCGATGTTCAAACCCGCAAAAGTCAAAAAGACAGATGTTTGTAATTTGTTATGGGCCCAAACTTGATTTTTCCGCTCAATAGCAAAATTTCGAAAGAGCAATCATTTCATTTTTCTTAGGAGGGCGCGACCTTTCCGCTGAAGGGACAAGTTGCGATGAATTCACGGACTACCATCCGAAAAAAGCAGAGCTACGAGGTACTCGATTAAAGGGGCAGAGTTGCCTCCTATTCAAATATAATAACACACAAGTGATCTATTCGAAACACCGAGTCTTCGTGAACGAACATCTCTCTTAAAACACCCAATCTTTCGGAAACATCATTTATTCCCTTCCACTTCTCGAATATTATGGGCCCAAGATATAATATATGTACTTTGGGCCCATAACAAATTACAAACATTAGGAAACTTGGAACGATCAAAGCCCACTGAACGATAGTAAGACATTCAGGAACAACCGCTCTGTTTGTCCCACATTAAAAAACAAGGCAGACACACTCCTATATAAATAGACACAAAGCAACAAAACTATCAGCAGCGGGATCAACAAAGACATCTCTCGTTCTTGACTGCTTTAGGAGTAGGTCATAAAAGCTACTCTTGGTGCAGTCAAGACTAGGGGCCTTCCTTATTGATTTCAATGCTTTTATTTTTTCCTAAGCATCGCTACCAAAATCCCACTGTAGTTATTAACCGAAATGTTTGTATATATATACAACACTTTCACATGTTGATTCAAGTTGTCGTCCAAGACATAGTGTCCCGCCCAGGAAGACGATTTCCTAGTCTGACATTCTGCCTTGGCGGCAAACTTTTGCATCTCTTCTTGCAAAAGATTTGAGAATTATTTTAAAAAATAGGAGTATGAAGACACTACCCGAACAATCAAACAACACTTCTCGAAAGAAAGATAATTTGCCTAATACAACTCGAGAATGGTATGATCTAGATGAGAATTATTTTGTCTGCCTTCCAAAAGCTTACGAATATTGTATTAATTCATTCACAAGTTTGGGGGGGCAAAAATTCGACAAAGGCCTAATCTGACACATAGTAAGGTCTTAAGCATATGATGTCCTTGTGGAGTCACTCACACGTTTGGGGGGGGGGGTAGAGGACGATATGGTCTCTTTATAATAAGACTATTTGAAAGTCAAATTTGCTCTACCAAAAGTCTGCAAAAACACATCTGGTGTATTATCACAGGTTTGAGGAGCAAATTATATGATATTCCCTTTTGGGAACCCATTACTTATCGAAGGAAAGTTCAATTGAACGACAGTCACAAGACCTCATGAACTGACGGGTAACTTAAGTCTCCAATGCATCCACAAATATCATCGTAGGCTTGGGGGAGGCAAATTATAAACCATTCTACCAGTGGATCAGTATCATGATCCATGATCTATTAAAACCCAATACATAAAAGGTAAATCAACTAAGTACAAACTCGTCGAATAGCTCTACGACAGCTCTCCATACGATGAATCAGACTGAGCATCCGTAGAAGGGTAACGATAGAAGGGAAGTCTCTAAGTACCCGAAATATGCAACCAACTTACCGCTTGAGACTACATGAATCAGACTGAGCATCCGGCTTCGTGTAACGGTTACAGACGGTTATATATAACACATTCTCTTACAAGCTCAATATGGAGGGACCGACAAGTATCAGGACACAACTTTATAACTACTTGGACATGATCCCGTAACCACCTGGGACCTTTCAGGAGACTTAAAAGTTTTCATTCATTATAAATACCTTGACTCCTCAGATCAGAAGAGGGGAGAACATCACCTAAGCATAAACGCTACCAAAATCAAAACTCAATCCTTCATACTAAAAAAAGGCTGGATTCATCATTAGGTCGGATCTATATGCATTAACATCTTCAAACATACGGACTATCCCCCTAGATAGTACATATCACTAGCCAAGTGTCTGAGCTTGATCTTCGAAAAATGCAAAATGTAATGAGTTTGTGTTAGTATTTTTTAATGGAAGTTGGAATTTTGAACGTAGTTTTAACGGATTTGTACCTGGTCTTGATCACAACATTAGTGTCCGAACTTAATTGTTACTGGACTTGATTAAGTCGTGGATCCGCATCTTCGAAAAATGCAAAATGTAATGAGTTTGTGTTAGTATTTTTCAGTAGTGTAAGAGTTTGAAGAGTCTTATCTATTTACCACTTTTCTCTCTCCATCATTTTTTCGAGTAATAGGTAAATATTGTTGCTCTTAAATATCATTAAATTTTACTTAAAGTCCTTCGTGATATTTTTCTTTCACCAGATTGTGATGAACCCGGAATTCCCATGGAGAGTTGCTCTTATCCCCCATTGTAGTATTGTACTCCTCACTTTGTCAAGTGATAGACTGATAGTAATATATATATCAGTGTAATTCATATGTACAAAACGGTACTTTTTTAGCTAATCTTATAACCTTCTAATGAAGCATATATATGAGTAGTTGCCTCACTACCACAGAAAGGGGCTATTATAGCCCCCCTATTACAGCGGATGTAGAGGAATGCCGCTATAATAGCTCCAGAGTGGCATTCCAGAAATTATCTGTGAAGCTATTATAGTGGTTGTGAGTAGAATGTCGCTGTTACAACTTCCGAAATTTATCTCCATCCCTATTATAGCGGACCCTTATAAAGGGCCGCTATAATAGCACCATCTATTATAGCGGATGACAGCCCAAGTTCGCTATAATAGGCTATTACAGCGGACTCATCATGGAATCCGCTATAATAGCTCCTGTTTTATAGCGGATTGGTAGTAAAGGCTGCTATAATAGGTTTTAGGTTTATTTTCAGAGTGCGCCAATATCTTTCTTCCCCATTTAATTGGCACCCAAACCAGCAGCCATACACCATCTAGCTAAGAACCATTAATACTCCATTAAATACACATCTTCTAACCTTTAAAACTCAAACTTTTTTTGCCTAACTTCAGTTGTAATAACGCTTGAAGCGATTGAGAGAGACGGAAGCACTGCACGTAGCGCGAGTTCGTTGGAGTTTTTATTGAGGTTAATTCATTTTCTATATATATTTCAATGTTTTAATTTATTCAAATGCATTAATATTAACTTAATTGCATTCATTGCATAAATTTTGTTAGGTATTGTCATATAGGACCAAAATATCAGCAAATAAACTAATTTAGGTCGGTATCCGTTCGGGATTAATCCAATAGGGATTAATCTCGAATAGTCCCCGTTTGGGACTAATCTTTGAACACTTTGTCTCATTTAAGATTAGCGGATGTACGATAGTTGCAATCTAGTGTTTGCGAAGATTTCGGTAACGTATTTCTCTAATTGTTCGCACGAATACGTGCGGTACATGCAAATGTGCGTCGGCGTATTCGGGGAGCTAAGGGGAAATGCTGCCGAAATCTTCGCAAATACTAGATTGCAACTATCGTACGTCCGCTAATGAGACAAAGTGTTCAAAGAGTGGGCTAGGATGGTTGGCCAGCCAAAACCTTAATTATGTGGAGCTCTTGATACCCATATATACTTTTAATTCACATTATAATAATTTATTTTTCAGATGGATCGTCGTAGAATATGGATGAATGGCGAAACAAAAACAAATGAATATTTGAGAGGAGTTGAAGAATTTATGAAATGTGCAGGAAAATATATGAAATTACAAGGTGAAAAGTAACTTCTATGTTCGTGTTCGAAATGCCAGAACATGGTTAGGCATAGGGATGTCGATGAAGTGGAACTACATTTGATCAAAAATTGATTTATGAGGTGTTACACCCGGTGGATATGGCATGGAGAGAACGTCGAAAGATCGACAGAAGTAATAGGAACGAGTCGGTTTGAAAATGTTGAAAATGTTCAGGATGATAATGTTGAAAATGTATGGGATGAATCAGGAGGTGATGAAAATGTAGAAATTACTGAATTAATAGAGAATCCGCAATTTACAAACAATGTTGTCGAATTGGATGAAATAATGAGTGATATTGAAAACGATTGTGCTTACATTCCCGAAATTTTGGATAATTTGTTTCGCCACGAATCTAATATACCATTATTTTCTGACTGCACGAAATATTCGAAAATATCTGCTGTTTTCATATTGTATAACCTAAAAGCCAAGAATGGATGGAGTGACAAGAGTTTTACATCTTTACTCCAGCTTTTGAGAGACATGTTGCCAGAAAATAATGCGCTACCGGATCAACTTGCCAGAAAATAATCCGCTATAATAACTTGTATTTGTTATAGCGGATTCTTTACACCTATAGCAGCCCTCCTATTATACCGCCCCCTTTTCGCTATAACAGGCCTTAGAAGGCCGGTATAATAGCTCAAATCTGTCGTAGTGCCTCTTCAAACACTAAAAAAATAAGAAAGAACAAAAGAAAAATAAGAATGGTTTTAGTCTATCTGTGTGTGCTCTTACACAATCTTTTGACTAGAATGTTAGAATATTTAATTATAATATTTATTGTACAATTAAATATTGATTGTATGGCCTATGTAATTAGTATGAGTCAAGTTCATTCAAGATTTAATTAAAGGACACGTTCGAATTTTGTTGGAAAATTCAGATAAGTCAGATTCACTGTACAAAATCCCAGAGATTGCCTCTGTGTTTATTTATAATCAGTTATGTTCATTTGGACTTATCCTGTTAATTATCTTCTTAATTCGTCCATTAAATATTTTAACAGAAAATAGATACCGAGTAAAAAAAATGTCATAATTCGCCATCATTAGAATTGAGGAAAACTTCTGAAGATCAGTACTTTTTCTTCCGCCTTAAGTTGTCTACAATTCAGAGTTGTAAATTTTTCCTATTATTATTTGTTATTTTATATGATTTACGTTATCTAATTGGGACTATATTTTTAAACAAAATATATTACGAATTAATTAAATATTTTATATCATAGAAGCCTTCTTACATATTGCTTTGAAGTACATACAATTCAACATTCAAACTTCAGAATTTTTAAAGAAATTTTTTGTCATTTTCGTACAGTTTATTGAATAGTTAACAATGCATGGGTTGCTTTCTTCTCTTAATGACGTTTCCAAAATTAAAAAAATATTCTTGTAAATAACGTGCTTGAATATGCTACATTGCTACAATTATGATTTACACGATCCACATCACTAATTTGCATCTTTCGCCTGCACGTCGGTGTTATAGATTTCTCTTTGATTGTGAAACTTACTTGGAAACGAATAAAGTACTTTAATTAGACTAATGTTGTAAGGAAATAGTCACCGACTTGTTTTCTGATATTAATTTTTCTCTCCATTTTAGGTAGGGTTCTATACAAAAAATTAGGCATCGGAAAAAGCTTTGAGCTCCATAATTCCATGAGTTAGGTGAGTAGTCACAATGTAAAAAAGTATCTTTGTATGGTTAATTCAGTTATGGATCAACATTAACTTGAATATTATTATTAATAACAACTAAGGGCTGTAATTGATTCTGATAAGTTTTTTCTAATCTACGCTAAATTAAGTAAATATTTTGATACGGTTTCTCATTTCATTTTCTCAAAATTGATAGAGCTTTTTCCCCCTTGATTGTTCAAGAACAGATGACAGAGGAAACAATTTTAGCATTTGTGAACTTGCAATCACTGAGGTGCTTTTATTTATTGATTTTCGAATTGTTTAATTCCTAGTTGCTTACTTAGTATACCAGGATTAACATGCTCTTCAATCAAAGAAAAGTTGGAGAGCATTCAAGACAACAATTAAATTCAAATAAATTAAGTGCTACTTGCGAACGTGCGTGCAACTCTCTTGATTTTCAACTGTAAAAACGGTTACAAGTAACTGCCTTATCAACATATATCATTGTCAGAGGAAAATAGATTCCATGAGGCATTAAAAATCAACTGTTTGTATAATCTGAGAGTGTGCTAATGTACTGACGAGTTACGCACTTACACCATGAAGGAACCGAATTCACGTGCTGCGCAGCACATGGACATGATCTGAATTCTGAACTCTGTCGAAATGAATTTTTACCAAAATTTTAATGGATAATGTTTCGTAGATATCATATTTGATACCAACTATTAATATCGATTTTATTATGTACATTTAATTGAGTTATAATGCACATTATTTGAGTTAGTATTAATATTATATCATAACTATTTCTGTTCAAAAAATAACAAGTATAACTATTTCATTACAGAAAATAACATGCATAATAACTCAAATAATGTGCACGATAACTCAACTGAAGGTGCATAATAAAATCGACAACATGTATAACTATATCATTACAAAAAATAGCATGCATAGTAACTCAAATAATGTGCATGATAACTCAACTAAATGTGCATAATAAAATCGATATCAATAATTGATATCAAATATGATATCTAGTATCAGCTCCCCATATTAATTTTGCCAGGAATGCAATTGCATATTTGCATGTGGTCATTTGCCACTGGCCACATCCGACCCAGAACTTTTCCTGAATTGTGAAAACAAAGTAAAAATACATATTTTATAAGGTAAGGAATAAGGATAGAAGGTGTGAAATGAATTAAATGATGACTAGGTTGGGTTAGGTAAGAGAATGCTTTCTTAGTTTCTTTTGTTGTTGAAGTCAAGAACCTGTAGATTTTAACATCTCAACTCCACTTTCGCATCTACCACACAACACTTTAGCAACCAATCTGAAAATTTCTTCAAGAACTCTTCCCTTTCACATGGTTTTAATAGTTTCTATACCTAATATAATATGTGTAAAAAGAGAGTAACATTAATTATATGATCCTATATACATCAATTAGAAACATTAAATAACGAGCTTGTCATGTTTTTTTGGTTGTCATAATTAAGGACAACTATTTTTTTCTAAAAAAATAAATAAATAAAAGAAAAAGGGAAGGAGAGGAAAAGAGTCCTTGAAGGGGAAGTAAATATAAATCTTGATTATATTAACGTATAATTGCACCACTATTGTTACTTGTATTTGTTTCCTAATTACTAAATAGAAAATAATAAAATTATTGAATGAATAAAATAGTAACATATAGAACTATTCAATATAGAATGAAAATGTGAGAAATAATGGACTATTTTAAGTAAATATTTTGTTGTCTTTCATTGTTGAAAATTGTAGTCAAAGATATTTTAACTAAATAGGATAATATATTAATAAGTAAATACTTAATTTGTCATAATTCATTATAAGGGGTATATACATAGCTCAATTGGTTGTTTGTTTCCATTTTCTAAAATTCTGATTGTAGTTAGAAATTTCATGATTAATATATGTTGTATTTTTTAATTCAAAAGGATTATTTTTTTAATTAAATGTCTTATTAACGTAGGAATAAATATAGTTATTATTTTATACGTCATACAAGAGTTTGTTGGAATAATAATTTGCAAACTACATATATATTAAGAATTTTCTTTTTTGGCTCAATATGCAATATTCATATATATTAGATATTATGTCAGGACGAACTCAAATTAAATGTACATGTAAATAATATTTCATTTTCCATGAAAAGCAAAGAGAAAGAAGACTTTTGGTAGACTCAACCAAGCAAGGAATGTGTCTTCTCCTGCCCCCACAAAAGTTTAAATTTAATATGAACCCTTATCTTGTATTATTTTAATCATCCTGCCTTTGCTCACTCTTTCTCTCCCTTATGATGTCACTTCTGCGTCTCTCTCACCTTCTTCCTTTTATATAGTCATTCCATGTGCAAGCTCACCTTGCACAAAAACATAAAACTTTACATATGGAGAGATCAATTAGCAATTCTGTAAACACTTCCATTACAACGTCTGAAGAAAGTAGTTGGACACCCCATTTTGAGTACTTCTTAGCCGCAGAAAGGAAGAAAAGAGGAGAGGTAGCTAGTAGCTATGTATCCTTATCAAGCGACGATGATAATGAGGCCGGAAACTCCGTCATCTCTCATGCAGCATCCAGTGCTGGCGCACTACCATTAGTCGGCCATGTTGCGCTTTCGGGACCTTGCAAGAATGTGAAGGTGAAGAAGAGGAGAGTGTGTGGTTTATTGGATGAAGATCCTTTAGAGGATACTGCAAGCTCCCCTGTAAATAGCCCCAAGGTTAGAATCTGTCTAGTTTTTTTTAATTAACACTGGTTAATTTTACTATCATGTCACTGATGTTATTAAATTACATCAATCAGTTTTGTGATAAGGAGTGAAGGAATTTATGCGAAGTTTACTTGCAAACATATATAGCTAGGTTTCATCTAAGAATACTTTATGTGTAATTATGTAGTAGTGTTTTTTCCTCCAGTTTTCCAAAGGATGCATTTTAGCATGATTATGGCGATAAAAATTAGGTATGCATGATCATTGATTAAGGTTGATGCTGGTAAGTCTTCTGATTGACATCATATATTTTTTGTTAAATATGAGTGTCGGTTAACACTGCCAAGAGTGGTTGCTTCAAAGAAAGCAAAAGGAAACAATGGATGAGGTTGAGTGTGAAAGTGGGAAATATACAGAATACAAGTGTAATCGATAGCCTCAAAGTTCTGTAGAATTTCTTTAATACCCTATTAAAAGTGAGTACCAACTTGCATGTCTTCTTGGTTCATTTCTTCTTCTTTTCAATTAAAGATTGGTTTATTTAGATTGCAATGTAAGTGGAGATGGAGGTGGGGGAGGCATTGTTTAATAAAGTTGCTACTTGATTGGATTATCAACAAGTACTCGGTTTTGTCTAGATGGAATTTTTTTTAAAAAAAAAACATGAATGTTTAAATAGACATAGACTAGGGCCTTCTACATTTTCTTATATAAACGTGTTGTCAGTATCTTCAATTAAGGTTTTAATGCAAAAAGTTGCTTGCCTTCCTACTTTTGTATTTTTTTGGTTTACCTTTTCCATCTGCAAACTAATGAATATTTCCATAGATTAAAGCTTATTGCAATATATAAATGCAACAATTGAGCCATGCATTAGCTGTAAAATTAGTTAAAGCTTATTGCAATACACTTAGATTTTACTAATCTGTTGTATTCAGAAAAGAAATCAGAAATCTAACTAGTGTTTTTCTGTAGTAAATTGGTGATTGAACAGAATTTTTGTTACTAATAATATTAATATGATATCAATGCAGGTTAGTGATTTGCTACAATTAGAATCGAGTCCTCCCAAACATGTTAGTCCATCAAAGAGAGACACTAGGATGGTTCCAAAGGTATATTGTGCTACTTAAAAAAAAGGAATTATTCTTTGTTTTCTCTACAAATTGGTTTAATTTATTGTAGTTGTCAAGAACAATCAAAATTAGATAATATGCTGAATGTTGGACAAAGTCTATTGGAATGACAATCGTAAAACCATAAAATTTTTGATATACATGCGTATACCCTTCCAAGAGAAACACACATTAAAACTAATTTATTTTTAAATTTCTAGCAAAATTCGATTTCAGTATCTTAATTAATCAAAAGTAAATGATAAAATTTACGATATATTACCATTTAGCAGTGTTATTCTTTGAATATTAATTCAACTAGCTATTTATCATATATAGACATGCATATATGTGCCGTTGCCGATACCCTTTTAGGTTGACATGTGTTTTATAAACATAGATCTTTTAGGCGATTATTCTGGTAAGAATAATTGTTCAAATTTATATCCTTGAAACAAAATAACAACATTAATTAATTGCTTTTATTTGAACCCGCATGCAGGAGACTGAGTTTCTACCAGCAAAAGGAGACGAGTGCACAGAATTGAAGAAACGAGGGCTTTGTTTAGTGCCTGTGTCCATGTTTTTAGACTATGTTGGATAACATGTCAAAATCAATCAGTCAATCAATCAAGAAATCAATCCCAATAAAATCAAGAAGTTGAGAGGTGTAACTAATTGTGATGTGCCTAGTCTAGTGTTCGTGTGATTATGGTATGCTGGATGATTAATTAATTAGTTTTGATGGTTTTGTGTCATATACTCATATTATTATATATATATGGCTTTAGAATTGAGAGGATATGCAACAATATGTATATCATTGGTTAGATTGTTCCTTAGGTATATGCTGGTCTAGTATGTTTGTATATATTCCTATGATTAGACAATTGTATATTTCAACAGTACTTAATTCAATAAGTCTCCATCACCTCAGTATCGGAAAAATAATATATCGCCGCCTCTAGAAAAAATAAATTATGAACATTCTAACTTAATTTGATCGCTTCAAAGAATTTTTAATTAGAGGCACGATTCTTATATATATGTGTGTGTGTGTGTGTGTATTTTTGTCAAGTAGGTATTTTTGACAGAATATATAGCTATCTATAATTGAATTAAGTAGAAAGCTTTGAAGTTTTCTTTTGATCTAAACATGCAAAAAATAAACAACGGACGTCATAGTTCCAAAAAAAATATTGATTTGTTGAACTAGATAATGTAATTCTGTATTTCACATCTTCTCGCCTTTAGTATAATAACAAAGGTAATGTCCTCCATGTATATATAGGTGGCACACTGTTCGAATTCGGGATGAAGATCTTAAATTAAATAGTTAGATTTGAGTGACAAATTAAAACTTACAAATTTCTATGTTAAAAAGAAATACATCTTCATCTCAGGCTTGACAATTGACATCCGATTGACATTAATATGTTCTAATTAACCATTTGAAGAGAATTAGAAATTACCAAAACTACTAAAATGCCGATCTTTAGTTGAACAAAAGGTCAGATCAATGTCATCTCTTGCATTCGGTATCTTAACGAATGCGGAATATATACACATAATTCTTTATATATAACGTGCATGCAGGCCTTATTTTATTAACTTTACCACTGCTACCTATTTTTATTTAAAACATTTAATATCTGATATGACCATTTCTTGTTATTAGTTCACCAAATATGAATATCCAAAAAAAAGAATCGGATTATAAGCCTACGAATAATGAATAAAAAAAAAATTGAAGCCCTCGGAGAAAGAAAGCATAGCCATTTATAAAGTGGAATTGTTGCGCAAATTAATGTTAGCTCCTTATTCTTGAACAATACAAAATGGAAAGCCTAAACAATTAAAGAAAGTAGTTAAGATGTACCTTTCATGAAGTAGTAGTTGTAGCAGTTTGTCTAAATAAAGGATTGAATTTCCTTATGTCCATGTCCATGTGATGTGAACGAAAAACTAAGACGTTTTCATAATTAAATTATCAATTGCTTATAATGAAAATAAAATTAAATTAAGACATTTTCATAACCCGGTTTCATTTTTTGTTTCCTTTTAATAATTTATAGACGTTGACGTCGGAGATGTTGGTTTTTGATATATTCTTTTTTTCTACTTTTAACAACAATAAACAACAAAATTATTAATTAATATTGTTGTTATTGTTGTTACAACGACATAACGATCAAAGCACACAATTGACACTACGGAAAAGACAATCTTCTCATGCAACCTCCAGTTACGTCGGTTATATTAAAATCGGGTGTAGAAGCGTCGGTCGCACCTTCCAGATTAATTCTCGACCGGTTCTTTTAATAATCGTGTATAAACCAAGACATTCACATCATTTCTTTAGTAAATCCAGTGCAGAAAATGTCGTTGTAAAGAGCTTGACATCCACTACGACAGGAATGACCTATTATACCGGCCTTCTAAGGTCTATTATAGCGGACAGGGGGCCGGTATAATAGAGGAGGGCTGCTACAGATGTAAAGAATCCGCTATAACAGATTCAAGCTATTATAGCGGACATTAATTGAGGGCCGCTATAATAGATAGCTACTAAAGCGGATAAAAGGAAGAGGCCGCTATAATAGGTAAAAGCCACTATAACAGAGGAGCTGTTATAGCGGCCTTCAAAACAAAACTCGCTATAACAGTGTGAAAATTATATTAAAATATTCTTAGATGTTATAGCGGGTTTTTTGTTATGTCCGCTGTTAAGTTTATATATTTTTTTAAAATGCAGCAGGTTTTTTGTGGCTAGCCCCCAATTGCTAGCCATACAAATTGTACCAATACAAATGTATATCAATTAAACACATCAATACACAATTAATTTCACATAATACACAAATAAACATATCAATATATATCAACATATATAAGTAAACTAAAATCTCACATATATATCGTACAAATGTCACATACAAACATCACATAAATACAACAAAATATCAATACAAACATCAATAAAACAACTATATTGTACAAAACTCACAAGTAATAAATCATATAATCGCAAAGTATTTCTTTTACCTTGTTGATCTCGCTATCGGGCACTGACAAAGGATATGGCTCGAGCTCCTAAAAAACACATTAAAATAAAATTCAATCATTATTGATTTTGCATATGCATACATATAAATACAAATATGTACATAATCATTAGAGAATAAATTGCGCACATGTAACTTCAGTGATCTCAAACTTGAGACGTCGTTGTAATGCGTCGCAAGATAAAACATCGCCCGCATGACATAATATCCGCAAATCCAGTCATTGGGTTGCGGAGGACTCTAAAAATTTAAGAAATAAACAAAATGAATATGTAAGTGATGAAATTTACTAAACCCGATAACTTTAGTGATTAACCTTAAACAATGAATCTCCTACAACTCTAAACCCTAAATTCAAAACCCTAAATCTAACATACTTACATCCTAATTCCTAAACATTACATTTCGAAGGAAATAAGCTCCAATTTGAGATAAAATATAGAATACTTACCTTTACCACTTTGATCTCGAATTTTGTACTCTTGTTGGAACCTTTTGATTGATAATATTGCCACAACGACCTGTACAAGTATATACAAGTCCAAATAAATATATTGAATAATTAAAATAAGATTGTTAAAAATGATAGCAAAGGAAACTTACGCATTCAATGCCCTAATAATTTCGAGCATGTTTCCTGTTTTGTTTTGCGAATCAATCTCATAAATCGTTGCTGATGAGATTTGCAAAACCAAGAGATACCAGTGATTGCTGCAATTCACATTTAACGAAGTTAGTATGAATTCATATGAAGTGATTGAATTATCAAAAATTAATTATGCTAACCGTTTGATATATGGCAAAAATATCATGGATTTTGGGTCCTCAGTTGTAATGAAGAAGTTCGTAATGTAATTGACTGTGGTGGCATAGTTCTCAATTACACTTGTTCCCGAACACGAGGCGGGATCAAGAAAAATAAACTTCGAGGCCAACCCAAATTTCCAGAGATAATGTGAAAGAGACATGCGTTTATAATGTGAAAAATCAATTATTATAATGTGAATTAAAAGTATATATGGGTATCAAGAGCTCCACATAATTAAGGTTTTGGGCTGGCCAACCATTCTAACCCACTCTTTGAACACTTTGTCTCATTAGCGGACGATGATAGTTGCAATCTAGTATTTGCGAAGATTTCGGCAGCATTTCCCCTTAGCTCCCCGAATATGCCGACGCACATTTGCATGTACGCACGTATTCGTGGGAAAAAATTGGGAAATACTTTATCGAAATCTCCGCAAACACTAGATTGCAACTATCGTACGTCCGCTAATCCTAAATGAGACAAAGTGTTCAAAGGGCAGTCCCAAACGGGGACTATTCGAGATTAATCCCTATTGGATTAATTCCGAACAAGTACCGACCTAAATTAGTTTATTTGCCGATATTTTGGTTCTATATGACAATACCTAACAAAATTTATGCAATGAATGCAATTAAGTTAATATTAATGCATTTGAATAAATTAAAACATTGAAATATATATAGAAAATGAATTAACCTCAATAAAAACTCCAACGAACTCGCGCTACGTGCAGTGCTTTCGTCTCTCTCGATCGCTTCAAGCGTTATTACAACTGAAGTTAGGCAAAAAAAATTGAGTTTTAAAGGTTAGAACATGTGTATTTAATGGAGTATTAATGGTGTATGGTTGCTGGCTGCTGGTTTGGGAGGCAATGAAATGAGGAAGAAAGGTATTGGCGCGCTATGAAATAGACCTAAAACCTATTATAGTGGCCTTTATACCAACCCGCTTTAAAATAGGAGCTATTATAGCGGATTCCATGAAGGACCCGCTGTAATAGCCTATTATAGCGGACCTGTCCTGTCAACCGTTGTAATAGAGGGTGCTATTATAGCGGCCTTTTATAAGGGTCCGCTATAATAGGGTTGGATATAAATTTCGGAAGCTATAATAGCGGCTTTCTACTATCAGCCGCTATAATAGCTTCACAGATAATTTCTGGTATGCCACTCTGGAGCTATTATAGCGGCATTCCTCTACATCTGCTGTAATAGATGGGCTATAATAGCCCATTTATGTGGTAGTGATCTACACACTTTATTTATCAACCATCCGGTATAGAAAGATGTGGAATTCTTTTGTAGTCCCTCATTTACATCCTTCATTAGAACTCCGGAGTAGAAAACTTAGCAGTGAAAAAAAAAATATAAGTCTATTAAAATATTATAACAAATTTGTTTTGAGATTATTTTGTCCCTTTTGTTTTTTGTTTCTTTTGTTAATGTTTAATACTTTGTTTTGAGATTATTTTATAGAGTGGGTGAGTATGCTATTTATGGACAAAAATTTTAAAACACAAAATTTGATCCATACAAATTCAATAATTAATGAGTACAATCAAATTAATTTTGATTCATATATAGCTGAATTTGTCTATTTGGTATAAGATTTTTGCTTACCTAAACTGTAGAGAACAAAATCATTGGGTTTGTTTAATTTGTACATGCTCCAAATCTGCAGCTAACATTAATTAACAAAAAAATTAGTTGCGTAAATAAATTTATTAGAACATTGTTTCGATATTAATGAACAAAAAGATCAGCGTCTTTAACCACTGTCCGCATGCGCAACATTAATGCCCCTTGATAAAAAAAACATTTAATTGCCACCTCTTCGCTGTCAACAAATATGAGTCCTTTATTTGCATCAAGATTCATACTTTTTCCAACTTATAATATCCAATGCCCCTGAATCACATCACATCTGATCGCTTCCTACAGCGCAACAAATCACTATCGTTTGTTTCATGTTTCACGCCGACTGGGTTGTTCGTTTGTTTGTTCTAACAGTCAATAAATTTCCACTTTTCACTTCATCATGCATGTACTATTTGAATCACTAATAATATTAGGCAGTTTATAGTCATGCAATATTTTTGATGTATTGCATGATCTGGATGCATTTTGGCGAGCTAGCAAAAATGGGCTAGCCACGTAAGCAACAAAATTTTTCTAAAAATATTGTTGTTCTGTGACGGATATTATCAAAGAAATGATGTAATTTATAGTATATATTACATCGAGTATCAAGTCATAAAAACGCTGACGAGTAAAAAAATATTAAATCTTTCACGTCGGGTATTAACTAATAAAAAGTGATGTAGATTGGTTGTAAAAAAACAGAGAGCACATCTCATCTCTACGATGGATTTTAACTTATATTTTGCGACTCCGACATTTACAATGAAAGATAATCGATGTATAAACCTCTCGGTGTGGAAACACATTTTTTCTCAAAGTGTGAACACATCTCAAATTATTATTATGACATTTCAATTTTGTGGTCTTCCATGTTGGATATGATCGTGGTAGAGATAATTTTGGAACTCAATGTTCTTAATGATATCCAGAAAAAAAAAAAACACTTAATGCAACTCAATTAGGTAATAATTAATGTAATATATATATATATATATATATAGAGAGAGAGAGAGAGAGAGAGGAGGGATCCGTAGCCGTCAAACTTCCAACTGCTCACAACTGCTTCATGGTAGCAAATGTAAATGACCGATCCGGACCATTAAAAACATTCTCCATATTAATATAGATTTGAAAACCAAATTTTACATTTGTTTTATTTTTTTTACTATTTTATCGGATGGATTGAAAATTTATTTATCTAATGATTTACAAACATCCAATTTTCAACCCTTCCGATAAAATAGTAAAAAAATCCAAAAAATATAAAATTTGGTCTCCAAGTCTACATTAGTATGGAGAATGTTTTCAACGGTCCGGATCGACGATTTACACTTGGTATGATGGAGCGGTTGCGAGCGGTTACGGAATTGATGGCGGCTACTAATCTCTCGTCATATATATATATGGTAAGGCTACGGTGCTTGGCCAAGCACAGAGCGTCCCGTGCTTGGGCGTCAAATCTCACAAAGGGACGGCTAAAATTTCGATTTATCATGCTCAATAATTTCTTTATATCAAAATCTCCTCGGATACAAAATTTTTAATTTTTTCTAGAGTTATTTTACTATATGTGTTTTAGATTTTTTTAAAATGACACCAAAATAGTAATAAAATAATCAGTGTTTATGCATAAAAATAGAGCACTTTCAAAAATTCGAAACACGTACTTAAAAAAATTCAATAAATTATTTGTTGTTACTAAAATTTTCAATTTCGAAACACGTACTTAAAAATTTATACTTATTCGTAAACTCATATTATCAATAAATTATTTGTTGTTACTTTTATTTTTTGGTCCCATATGAAATATTATGAAGGTTATAAATGTAAACATTATATACACTTGTATCCAAGTATATGTTATTTTTATTCATACCGATTAAATTTTAAATATTATTATATACACTTGTACACACATGTATCATTTTTATTCACACCGATTAGTTGTATAAATAAGTCATTTAAGACGAAAAAAAATGTATGAAAGTGAGTAAAGAAAACGTGAAGTTGGAAGACGAATTGTGTTGAGGTGTAAAATTTTCTTTATCATGTTCAAGTCTGTGTTTGCTGTTATTCCAAGGGATAGTTATCCTTCCATCTGATCGTCCGCTTTATACGGATGGACGAGATGAATTGCAGAGAACTATTTTGATGATATATCGAGAATCATCAGATAATTTTGAACGGTCCAGATTTAGCAAATAACAAAGAAAACAAGAAAAAGAAAAACAGCGGATTTCATTCCCCAGTCTTCAACGTTAGTAAGAGATATATAGCATGGAAATTTAGAAGGCCATAAGTCTAAAACTTCCGAAACAAATTGGAGGTTGAAATAAGCCCACTAAAAACACAAATTCATACCACTACCAGGCTTACAATTGGTAAAAAGAGGCGTGATTGGACTGCAAAAAGAAAGTAATTGAAACCTCATTTCTTTGTATCTATTATTTTATGATGGATGTTTTCTGTATTCGTTAATTTGAACCGTCTGATTAGATTTAAACGGATTTGATTTTGTAATACAAATATTTTGTGAATCATATATTGACGGTCATCCGTTCAAATCTAATTCGAATGGTCTAGATTAATAGATACAGAAAACATCCATAAAATATGAGCGCAAAGAATAAGGATCCTTGTTCGTGAGAGTCATATTCCCTTGTGCTCTCCGGACCGTTGCATGAAAAGGAACAAATAAAATGAATCTGATTTGAAGTTAGGATTTTTTAGACAGGCTTAATCTATTTCGTTCATTTTGATCAAATAATTCGGACCGAACAAATAAGAAACTAATTTTTTTTTTCATTTCAAAAGTAAGTGATACCAATCCTACAGATCTGCTTGATCCACATGTTGAAACCTGTAAGCTGAACATGTGATATACGATTGGATTTATGTTAAGGTTTATAATTAGACTCCTACTATTATAGTATTGGTGGACTCTGTCATTATTATTTTTAAGACAAGTTTTTATAATACAAAATTTGGTACTTTTTATTTTTGGATCGATCTTTTTTTTTTAATACTAACGACATTTGTAATACTACTAAACTAGATTTATTTTGGAAATGGAAAAAAAATATCAGTCCAATATTTCTGACACTATTTCATATACTTGTTATTTGAACAATTATTATCATCATATATTGCATATATACATTCTTAATATTGGTGGCACTGTAGCTGGTACTGTAGCTTCTTAGAGTGTTATGAACAGTGCTTCTTTTTTTCGTTGCATTTCGTGGGGTTGTCACATGTATTGTTGCAGCCACTTGTTTGTTTATGTTGGGCTTACTCTTATTTTTGGGTTGTCTTTTATGTTGTCCGGTCTTTTGTGATTTGTTTTTTTCCGTCAAGTGTTTGCGTCGGGTAGTCTTTTATGCGGGTATATAGGTGACAACGAATTGAAAATATACGCTCTACAGATAAATTTGTTTCTTTATTGGTTTGCGATATAGTAGAATTATTTGGTTTGTATAGATCGCATGATTTCAATGTTGTGCATTTTGTTATGTGTTGTCATTGTGTGTTGAGTAAGTTAAAGTCTCGAATTGTGTTGTGAGTGAACTTGAAGGGCTTTGTTGGTTTTGTATATTCAGTGAGTTAAAATGCTGAGTTGTGGTGTGAATGAATTTGAAGGGGTTGGCTGGTTGAAGGTCATGGGATTTATTCTTTCTTTGTGTGTAAGAATCTGTTGAGCAAGGTTGGTAAGAAATTGTGCTGCTTTTGGGTGTATGTCTTGCTCTTGCTCAGTTGTCGATAATGCATGGAGTCATTGCTCGATTTGGACGACATTTTGTTTGGGTTTGTGTTTCCTGATGTTGCCTTTTTTTTGGTTGGGTGGTTTTATGTGTTAATTGATGGCGACGATTGTGCATATTGCTTCGCTGACTACTACATTATCGTGTGTTGGGATTCATGCGAGGATTGTGAAAGTTTGAAATGCGCAACTTGGTGATGCAAATCTTTTTTGGTTTAATTTTGTTTTGCTAGATGAGAAGGTTTGCTCTTAATTTTTTTGTGATTTGTTGTTTCTTTTGTGATGCTTTTCTTTGTTGTGGTCGTTCTTCAAGTTATTCACTAGCATAAAAATAATTAATCCGTGTATCAAGATTAAAATAGAAGAATACTTGAGAGCACTACAGAACTCTTCGAAGGTGGCAATGTGCTGAGTTGCATCTTCGTGTGCCAAACTAGAGACTGGATTCCTTTGTAGCATGTTAAACCATGTTAATGGGAGTTGGAAATTGTTATTGACAATCGGAGGAGGTGTGTATTCAATGTTGATTGTGGTGGCTTGAGGGGCTATGAAGTCCCGCAATGGTCGATTCATATTCATGATTGTTGTTGTTGGCTCGTCTGCTACAGATGTGTGTTGAGATGTTTGTAGAACCTAGAGGGAAGGTGAATAGATTTAATTGAAGTTCTAGGGTTCTTTTTGCAAATTACACAATTCAATTTCAATTTCAATCAACACCAAATCACCCAACTTACTCAAGATAATTAAATTGCAGAAATTAAAATAAATAGAGTTTAGAAAGATCAAACAAATTGAAGAACGCGTGACACCGATATGTTAACGAAGTTCGGCTATTGACGAGCCTACTCTTCGGGACTCCCGATCCCCCGACTTGGTAATGAGATCGAGCCGTATGCACTAACACAAAATATCCTTTACAAGGGCCGAAATCTAGCTCTTTACACACGAAGATTAGAGACTAGACCCGTTGAACAAGCACAATGGCAAAAGCAAAGAGAATAATAATGATCTCTCAATTCTCACAAGTATTTGGCGAATTTAGATCAATTAAACTTGAGATTTTGATCAAATGAAAGCTTGTTTTGAGAGTAACAATGGTGGCTGTTGTAGGGTTTGAAAAATAGGGCAAAGCTTAGGAAAGAAGGAGGAAAGATTCCATATATAATGCAGCAGGATTAGGGCTTTCAACAACAAAAATCGCCCCGAACAGTTATAACTGTTGATAACCGTTATAACGGTTAGGCTGGAATGCTGAAACTGTGGTCACAAATGTACTAATCGTTATAACTGTTGACAACCCTTATATAACGGTATGATCTGGAATGCTGAAACTGTTGTCACAAATGTACTAACCGTTATAACTGTTGAAAACCGTTATATAACTGTTTGATCTGGAATGCTGAAACTATGGTCACAAATGTACTAACCGTTATAACTGTTGACAACCCTTATATAACTGTTTGATCTGGAAAAATCGCAGCAAATTCAGCACATTTCAGTGTTGGTAATCGTTATAACCGTTATAAACCGTTACATAACGGTTTAGCTGTTCGCCTGATCAACAGTTCTTGAAATGGCCATAACTTTTGATCCGTAGCTCCGATCGAGGTCATTTTCGAAGCGTTGGAAAGGTCGTGATAAGCTCTACCCTTGTTCTCAGTACATCACATGAAATTTCTAACATTTTACTTCTTCAATTTTGATTCAAGTCCCTACACAAATGCTAGTAGCTTGTTCTTCATGCTTGAGATCTTCCTTCACATTTCATTCTCCACTTTCCTGTGATTTTCTTATAATTTTCTATAAAACTCTCAAACAAAGAAATAGTGGTAAAATGCAAATTGTTTTGCAAATCGACAAACACAAAGAAGTTGTTAGTTACAACAATGTTGATGCAGAAGCCTGTGTCAATCGTGTTGTTGCTCTAGTCTTCGTCTTGCCAGAATTTGAATCTGCAAAGAAAGAAAACCAGCGAGTAAAAAGAATCAAAACAAAAGAAAAATAAAAATAGAAAAGTACTTAGTCCTAATTACTAAGTTTTAAAATCAGTAAATATCGTTGTCCCCGGCAAAAATTATCATCGTTAAATAAATTCCAAAAATTCTGAAAATTTAAAACTTGAAGAATATGTGATTTCATCAACATATTCTTTAGACAATTTACCTGAAAGTCATATTTTAAAACCCTTTGAAATTCTGAAAATTATCGAAACCTGAATTTTCCAAAAAAAATCAGCGGATAACAAGACGAAACATGGAACAAACTTTACGGTTGTCATCAAGTTGGCTCTGACACCAATTGATAAATCTAGTTTAATAACCGAGACCACTTAAGAGAACCTTAAGATGAGCATAAGCAATACCTTGTTCCATAATTACAATTTCTGGACTTGATCCTTATCCGAATGCTTGGTAGTCATTCTCTTCTCTTGTACACAACTTCAAGTATCAGTGGTTGTGATGTCTTTTAAGAGAATAAGTACTTCGTTGTCAATTTTCTTAGTTCTTTACGCGACAACACTTTTGTGGAACCCGTTGAAGAGATTCTGCAAAGTTCCCTCTGTCTCTTCTTTTTGTCTTTTCTCTTTCCTATTTTTCTGTAGAGAGGATAAGCCTTTTCCTTTTTCTTTTTTCTGATGTGAGAGAGAGAGAGATTCTAATGATTATTTCTTGGAGACCAAGTGCCCTTTAGTAGTGATGACAATCTTTTAATTCTGTCAATTTAAAAATGAAAATGACTAAACTTTAGTTTCTGCACATTTAAGGATCCACTTCTATAATATTTTGTATTCATATACTTTATACTTTAGCTATCACTTATTATGAATAGATTATGACATTATTAATATATAATTGTATAATATTAAAGCTCATAATTTATATGATATGTATAGCATCCTATACAGTTCATTAAATTGTTAATCCAACCCACGATGGATCTCCACTCTGCCCTTTGTAAATGATGTTTCATTCGGTTGATTAGTTGATTGGATTGCACACTCTGCCCTTTGTAAATGATGTTTCATTCGGTTGATTAGTTGATTGGATTGCAACCAAGTTGCTAAATTTACTGTCATAATCTTGACACTTTTAGATAAGTTACGTATCAATCAACTGTCTTGTATAACGGACTAGTGGTGGCAGGTAAATCCTCCTCAACAAATGTGACAGAGGCCTATTTAACGATTTTGGGCCTCTTGGGCTCTATCTAGGCCTATTCGCTAATCCGATCGGATCACAATGTACATGACCTGATTCTCGCATGAATGCATGATTACACTAGCTTTAAAAGATGGTCGATCTTGCATTTTCGTGATTTTTTTAATTAAAAAAAATAAAAATTACATTCATGATTCTATTTTAAAATTTTAACAGTTGTAATTTTTTTTTACGTTCAGCGTTCAAAAATGCATTCACGGAGCAAAACTAGACCACAAAATGATTAAGTATGGTGCAAAATTTCAAATCTTCGTTCATGTCTGAACGCTGCGTTCAGAAAACATTATGAACGTTGCGTTCAGAAAACATTATGAACGTTGCGTTCAGAAAACATTATGAACGTTGCGTTCAGAAAACATTATGAACGCTATGTTTGGACTCACGTGAACACAGATTTCAAAGTATTCGATAAACTTTTTTGCTATTTTAACTTGATTGATATTAATTTTTGAATGCGTGCGTTTGAAAAACACATCTGAATGCTGAATGTCGAAAAATAAAATTATAACCGTCATCTTAATTTTAAGATCGGACAAAAAATATTCAATTTTTGTGAGATTGCTAGATCTCTCTCTATTTTTCCTGGATCCGTATATGCTGCTCTTTTTTATAAGAGTAGGACCCTGCTCTCTTTCATCTCGACTGTCCAATTTTGATCCGACCGTCCACAGATGAAAATTAAAGGGCTGTATATTTTATAAATTTTAGATGTGAAAATTTAACGGTCCAGATCAGAAGAGCAGATCCAATAAGAGCAGCCGATACGATTCCATTTTTCCTACCATTTCTCCGTTCCCAGTCTGCCCATTTGTCCCATCTTATTAATTATTGAATTATTTCAACCATCTCTTCTCTCTCTTTCGCTCTCTGCCATCTTTCCTATTTGAAGCGCAAAATCTTTGATTTCAACCATGCTTAACACGAGCAAGCTCAAGTCCGTCGATTTTTACAGGTCAGATCCGCACCGTTCTCATTCTCATCCCTTTCACTTTTCGTTGATTTCGCATTTACAGTGGGTTTGGAATTTAGGATGTCAAAATCGCCTTTGAATCCCGTTGTTTTAGTTTTCTTTCTGTTATGGAAAGCATTGGGATATCTGATACTGTTTTTTCATCGATGAAAGTCTTTGGTCGAACCTCGTGGTCGTGGAACAATATGCATTCTTTCGTTGAAATTTTTTTGGTTTAATATATTCAGAATAACAGAAAATTAGTTTTGCATTCTTTTGAAAACACTTTGAAAGTCTTTGTGCATTTGCTTAATTTTTATTTGGAACTTGCTTTTGAAAAGTGATTTGAGAGCATGTGTAATAAATGTAGTGCCAGTAATGATATCTAATTTCCAAATTGTAAATTGAGAAATCTGGTAACCGAAACATTGTCTAATTGCCTTATTCCTAAGTTAAAAAAAAGAGATCTGAGTTAAGATTGATCACTTCTATTCTCTTTTAATCTTCAAATCATGAGGATATATAAATTATTGCTTATTTTCAGGAAAATTCCAAGGGACTTAACTGAGGCCTCCCTTTCTGGTGCTGGTCTGTCTATCATTGCTGCCTTCGCAATGATGTTTTTGTTTGGAATGGTTAATCTTTCTCTCTCTCTCTCTCATGTATTGCATAATGGTATAATATTACACAATGCCTGAAGAAGATTCCATTGGTCCTGAAATTCAATAATTGATACTCAACCTTGGACTTTGTGGTTCTTGCTGTTATGGATGCTCCCTGTTCAGTACAGTGCCCAGCTCTAGTTTTCATATAGTTCTGATTTCAAAACCCTCCAAGGAAGCTCGATAAAATGCACACATACCATAAATTGGTGCTTTGCTTTCTTAGTCTAACCTGCCATGATTGGTAGGTAATGTAATTGTATGTCTATCAGTATATTACTGGTGAAGTAAAAGTTTAGTAAATCAAGTTCCCTTTCTAATTTCTATCAATACTCTATCCTCCTTTGTAACCTGGTCCTTGTCCTCAATAGCATTTTTAACTAGCTGCTAGTTATTTACTTATTTATTTATTTATTTGTTTGTTTGTTTGTTTGTTTTCTAGGATATGATGAGTTAATGCTTTTTTATACAGGAATTAGGGGATTATATGACAGTAAATACCACAACATCTGTTGTAGTTGATAGGAGCACCGATCACGAGTTCTTGCGTATTGATTTTAACTTAAGGTGCATATCTTGTGGTACTCGATTTTCTTTCTTGAACATTGAAAACTTCTACTTAGAAGAAAAAAAAGCAGATTGCACAAGTTTAGTTTTAATACTTCAAAGAAATATTTCTTATGATAGATTGTTAGTGTGCAATGGTCTATTACTGACATGTCTTTGTTTTTTTTTCTTTTTATTCTTTTCTCCTGTTTCACAGCTTCCCCGCTCTTTCATGTGAATTTGCATCAGTCGATGTTAGTGATGTATTAGGCACGGTATATATCTCTTCCTTTTGACTAGTTCTCTACAGTAGAACATGCCAACAATATATTATAGAACTTCATTTCTTCTTTCTATTTCATTTATGATTTTGTAAAAACATGCAGAACAGATTGAATATAACCAAAACGATTAGGAAATTCTCTATCGACCGAAATCTGGTGGTTACTGGATCAGAATATCACTCTGGTCACATCCCTCACATCAGCAATATTGGAGATGTTTCCGACGAAGAATTTTCTGATGGCTCATTTTCACTTAGCAAGAGCAATTTTGATGCATATTCGCACCAGTAAGACTTGATCATAGATATATGTTATTCTTTTCTTTTTTTACTCCTTTTGCTCGATAAGGATTTGATATTGCCCATGTTTTTCCATACCAATATATTACTTTCTGTTTTCCTTTTTTATAAGCTAGCCTTGAGTCTATTTATGTTTGAGCTTGTTAATCCAATATTATATGTATGTTTGACCTCTTGTTTTTCACAAATTAAGACTTTGTTTCGCCTGATTACTTTTTAAATGACTAATACCTTTTTGGTAGGTACCCAATTTTGGTAGTGAACTTTTTTGCGCCATGGTGCTATTGGAGCAACTGTCTGGTATGTCTAAAGTTTGATATTTTATATTTGCTTAGTATTAGTTGTTGTTTTTATTTCATTCTTTTTTCTTACCCCCTATAGAGCTGGCAGAAGTGTGTTGTATTACTCTGTCATTCAGGTCATTTCCTTTTGCAAAAGTTTGTTCAGGTTTAACGAGTTTGTGCTGTCATGAGGTGTTGTTGTTGTTGTTGTTTGGGTTGAGTTATTTTAGGTTTCTGGTATTACTAACTTTTATTTGGGAAACAATTTTTAGTTTTGTAAAATGGGATATTACTTGTTTTACTTGCTCATTTTTAAGGGGAAGATATCCCCTTATATGGCCTCGAAATTGGTCAAAGAGATATATTCCCAGCTTCATTCAACAAAACTGCTATAACCCTGCTTAATAACTCTATTTATCTAGACCTTGACTCCTTCCTAGTAGAAGAATCCTCATTTTATTTTATTCTGTATGTGAATAAATGAGCACTACTTGTTACTCCTTGTTATATTTGTTTGCATTGCTGATACTTGATAGTGACACTCAATATCTTTTGATGACATTCTCAATGGCAATCATTTATTTACTTTATGAGTGGCCTATGCTTTAGGAATTAACTTGCCTACAGTGAGTAAACATGCTTCTCATTTTTGTTGATGTAGATTCATCCAACCACTAGTAACCATAATTTTAACATGTGTCTTCTTAAGGTCTTTGATTATTTCAGTTCCATTCCTTCCACTTCAAACAGCTTACATTTATTGGGAGGCAAGTTTGTTTCTTGGGTTTTTGTTTTGAGATATTTGAAATTTTGCACTTCTCACTGAGCTTCCTCAAGCTGAGTGATTTGATTATAAGTCGTGTTAGGCAAGATAAGGTTTCCATGTTGTGCAGGTCTTAAGTTATGGGTTCATCAAATATTTTTTTGTCTTAGCATGGATTATTGTTTGATCAGTTTTAGGTCAGTCGGGTATTGGGTTCTCAACTTCTCAGAACATTAAATTGGTGAACACTTACTGGTGTGGTCAATTTTTTGGCAGCTCTAATTTCCTAATAATTTTCTTGGATATGTCTAAACCAGTAAACCTGATAATTTTTTGTTTCAGAAACCTTCTTGGGAGAAAGCTGCTAAGATAATTAGAGAAAGGTAAAAAACTTTCTGTTATCTTCACTTTATTTCTTTATTTTCTATCCTCAATTTTCCAGTTAGAATCTGGAACATCTGTCTCACTTTCACCATCACCATCACTCATGCTTCCCATTGCCTGTTGCTTTCAGATATGATCCTGAAATGGATGGCAGGATCCTTCTTGGTAAGGTTGATTGTACCATTGAAGCTGACTTATGCCGGAGGTAATTAATGCTAGCAATGCACTAATTAGTCTTTTTTTGTTGTTCTGTAGCTTTTATTTTTAAGTTTTGTGTCGATATATTTTTCAAATGTAGGCATCACATACAGGGCTACCCATCTATTCGCATATTTCGCAAAGGAACCGATCTCAAGTAAGTACTTTAGTAGATATGAAACATACCCCTGGTTTACAAACTTTACAGGACTATGATAACCAGATGTCGCTGTAATTTATTTATTTTTTTGTTAACTAAATGTATATAGAGCAATCAAATTTAATTTGGGGCCCACTGATAACCAAATTGGTGAAATTTTTATTTTATTCTTGTTATATACGTGATCAAATGGTACCAGTCAGTTGCTGTAGACAGGACAGAAAGCCAGAAAAGCATCTTGCATTTATTGTTATATCTGCTGGTTTAAGTTTTGTACTTGAATACAGGGAAACTCAAGGGCATCATGATCATGAATCTTACTATGGGGAGCGTGACACTGATAGCTTAGTTGCGGTATGTGGTCCTACATGGAATTATCTATATAGGTCATGGCTGGTACTTAATAGGTTATCTATATACAAAGACTGGAATGATGTACATAATGCTATGACACCATGTAACCTTGTTTTGGGTTAAAAATAAACTTGTTCTAAGATTGTTTTGAAAGAAAAAAAATTATTTATGAAGGATCAAATGTGGCAAACCTTAATTAAGCATATATCTTCTGAGCACTTTGTATATCTTGATAGCAATCTTGATGTAAATCAGGTTGAATATATTAGAATTTGATACAAGCATATCATGCCATTCTTGAATACTCAAACAGTATTCCAAATTTTCATTTCTGAATGAGCTCTTCTATCCTAACATCAAGTTCTAATATTTATAAAATAGGCAATGGAGACTCTTGTGGCACCAATTAAGAAAGAGTCAGAAACCCTTGCATTGGAGGATAAATCGAATAAAACCTTGACAAAGAGGCCTGCACCTTTGACAAGTGGTTGTCGCATTGAGGGATTTGTCAGAGTAAAAAAGGTAATCTTCATTCTTCTCGTTTATTGCATCTTACCTCTGCAACCCAACAGTTAATCTAGTACACTTATCTCAGTTTTCTAGTAAAATCTTAGGTACACTTAGCTTTGTTAATGCTTTTATAAGTAGTTCCATTAATATCTTTCTAACGTTTGTTTTCTAACTAAAGGTACCAGGTAATCTGGTGATATCGGCACGGTCGAACTCGCACTCATTTGACGCATCTCAGATAAATGTCTCTCACTATGTGTCCCAGTTCTCTTTTGGCCGAAGGCTGTCTTCGGACATGCTATATCAGATCAAGAGGCTTGCACCTCTTGCTGGAGATGGCCACGACAGGCTAGCTGGCAAATCATACATTACTGATGATAGCGAATCCAACATTGACATCACGGTGATAATCTCTCTGTCTCTCTCCCTTTAATACACATTAATATCTGATAACATTAGGGCTGTCAATGTATATCCATATCGAATAATCTGATTTGAACTTGAATTATTCGATTGTCATGGAGTGAAAAATATCCAACAGCTAAATTATAATCCACCTGTGGAAAAGGACCTGTCTTGCATTGTGGCATGTTAGGTACTCTAGTCTATATTGCTACTGTTTGACTGTTTGCCTGTGATGTTAACAATAACTACTGAATATTATAATAAATAAAAAAATAATATTGTGACGTGAACTATAAGTTGTTAATACGTGGGCAATGTGCTCCTTAGCGTGTTTAATTGGTAAAGGAACTGTTTTTTTTTAACTTTACGTAAATTAATCTGCAGATTGAACATTATTTGCAACTTGTTAAAACTGAAGTTCTTACTACAAGGGCTACCAGGGAAAAGAAAATCCTTGAAGAATATGAATATACTGCTCACAGTAGCTTGATACACAGCACCCATATACCTGTTGCAAAATTTCATTTCGAGCCCTCTCCTATGCAGGTGCGTAGCCCTATTAGTTTATAAATTTGAATTTGTGCCTTCGTCACACCTTACTGTTTGTGCTGACCAGTATGTGCAAGATAGGGATATCCTGGTTGGTTCTAGCAAGGTTCTATTGTTAGTTCGATACTGTTCTTTGTTTATTATTATATATATAGAGTTAGGGTATGGTACTTACGTAAGCACGGTGCTCTACTGTGCTTAGGGTAGAAAATAGGTCTGAAAATAGGCCAATCCAAACCGTAGAAAATAGGTCTGAAAATGTTTTCCATACTAAAATCTACTTAGAGACCAAATTTTTTATTTTTCAGAAATTTTTTACTATTTTATATTTTTATTGAATAGATGGAAAATTTATTGGTCCAACTATTTACGGGCCTCTCAAATTTAATGAAATTTCCATCCATCCCATAAAATAGTAAAAAGATTCTAAAATATGAAAATCTTTCCCCCAAGTAGATTTTAGTATGGACCATATTTTCAAACCATTTTCAATGCCATTTGCATTTCGAAATTCGGAATATGGGTCGTAAGCACAATAGTTTTGTGCTTACGTAAGTATCATAGCCTAACTCTATAGTTATTTAGATTTAATCATTTATATTTATTCTTTTTACTCATAATTTCAGGTCTTAGTTACTGAGGTCCCGAAATCCTTTTCTCATTTTATCACTAATCTATGTGCCATCATTGGAGGTGTTTTTACGGTAAGCATCCGGGCCTGACGGCCTGTTCCATATTTTCACATTAGTCCCTCTATTTTTCTTTTCACCGCCCATTTTGTCATAGTTTAGATATGAGTTAATTGTTATATTTTCAAATAAATTTCAGGTGGCTGGTATACTGGACTCTATCTTGCACAACACAATCCGCTTAATAAAGAAAGTTGAATTGGGGAAACATATGTAAAGCATAAATTGAAGATAATACCAGCAATCCTTTAAATTTTGCCCGTGCGACTAGCTAGGAAATGTGATGTTAGTGTAATAGAGTTTTTAGTGAGTGCTATTTAATTTAGCTTAACAGCATTTAAATTTGTATTGGCATCTATCTGGAGCAATTAATATCCTTATCATTTTTTCATTGTTTGGCGTATACTTCTGGATTGGGATATGATTGTCCCCTGTCACGTGTAATGAAGATTATTTGATTTTTAATTATACATATTATATCAAGTTTTCTAATGTAAAATCAACAATAATCCCTGTACATACTAAACATGGACAATATCTCATTTTCTCATGTTTATGTTGAGTATTTTAATGCAAAATAGGAAAATCCTCAACCTTTTTACTAATGAAACAAGTACATGAGAAACAATCCTTTTTCTTCACATGATTTTTTTGGATTAATATCATATTTGCTCATCAACTCCTCTTATATCATATTTGTTCACTAACTCTTTACAATTTTTTTCTCTTCTAACTCTTCATAATCATTTTTATTTATCCTAAAAATTGAAAAGACAATTAGTTGTTGACAAAATACATGTAATTGGTGATTTTATTATGGTTGAAAATTTGAATTGACCAGAATACCCTTATTCATCTAAGCATTTTTTGGGTACTCTCCTTGAACACTATAATTTACCAGTTAATTAATTTGTTTCAGATTTTAGTCAGTGTGCTTGCTCTACTACTAACTGCCATTCTAACATTCTAACACGTTCATTAATCAACGGGGCATCTATGTTGCCACATTCATGTTTTGATCCTCTTCTTATCATCCTTGTTCACCTATTTCTATTTGTGAAAATCACCTTCAGCAAAGAAGGTACATAAAAAGCAAAGTTGATATTTTTTTTGTCCCTTAGGTTCTCGAAATATTATTGCAAATGTTGATACATAACAAAGTACATTTAGTGGAAAACAAAATGAAAAGGTTTGATAACAAAACCGTTTAGTACAAAACATCCAAATGAATTTTTACACTACAATCACATGCAAGGATTACAATGGACACAGATCCTTCAAATTAGAAGATACGATCAGGCACATGACACATGGGCATTTTATTCAACGTGTATGGCAATAGATAGAAATACATAACACATATATGATACTGGCACCAAGCATAATACAAAATTACAAGACTGGTAAAAATAAATACATGATGATGAATTACTAATACAATCTGATGCTTATTCCATAGGATCGAGTATGAAAATCATTGCTGGGATCGAACCAGAAGCTTGATGGATAAGGTTATTTTTGTCAATTCAATTTCTAAATCATATTAAAATCAGATTTACATGTATTTTGTCAACAATTGATTGTCTTTACAACTTCTAGGATAAATATGAAAGCTTATGAAGAGTTAGAGGAGATACTCAGATATAAGAAATTATAAAGAGTTTGTGGGCAAATATGACATAAGAAAACAGTTGATGGACAATTATGATACTAGCCCGAGATTTTTTTTAACCTTAAATGACTAAGAAGAACAGTTGGTAAGCTTCACAGATTTGCTATAATTTGACACTGCATAGTGTACGGATATGGAGCAATTAATATTTTTAAAACATAGTGTTTTGTTATAAAACATAAATAACAGTTGGATGCTACTATGATATGATCATGTAGTTGCAGTTAAATATTGCTTGCTAGTTGTCGTACAATGAAAGCTCTCTTTTAATATAAGAAATGGGACGCGTTGTTCAATATAAGTTAATACTTTATCACCAAGAATTTTCCTCTCTTACGCATACCTACATTTGTTCAGAAATTGAAAATTCTTTGTTGGTTTTCTTCCAGAGACACCCTATTGGCTATTGTTGTTGAGGTTTCCAGTTGGATGCTACTACCAAAATTTACAAATTATAAACGTATATAACTGTCAAAATTGGTGACGTAAATTAAGGTAGTATCAAACTGTCATAGAAATGGTCAAATTACATATTTCACAATGAGGTATCCAGTTGTTCATCATAAGGGAGTAAAGCTAAAGCAGCCTAAATAATATCAAGCATTTGGTTTTTCTAGTTTAACCAAATATAGTATCGTTTTTTAAATCCTTCGTGAAAATGTCAAAAGAGCGTCACAGTAAACATGATTTGATATCAGAATACACTTCTATAGATAATAAACTGTTCAAGAAACAACAAAAATTGAGAACACGGTAAGTGGAAGGAGTAAACTAATAGAAAATTACAGGCTTTAATTTCTTTGGGAAAATGATGTAAACGTCTAAGTAAATAGCTCAAATGAAAAAAAAAATGCAGAAAAAAGTACCAAATTACACATGAACAGCAGTATTGCAAACTGTGTTTGTGCTGCTGGAGGACAGGGAGACGCCAACGTTACATGTAACATCCACAGTGACATGCAATTTAAACACATTTAGAACAATCGCCTTCCCTGTTGTCTTTGTTTCTGAGGTAAACGGAAGCAACCCTAATGTCATGTCAGCCAAAAACGACCCACTAGTCATCATCGTCGTCACATCGACATCCACTGTTGAGTTGAGTGTGGTGGTTGACCGAGCAGATACAACACGCGGTTCTACTGATGCTTCTCCCACCAGTATTTGGTGGTAATAGATCGATGTATTTGTTCTCTTGATCTTGAACGCTGCATAATTTTTGTTTCTCACCAGAACATCAACACCTAAGGTGAGATTCAAGGAGATTGGAATTAGGGTGAAATTGAGGTTATCTATGCCTACCAGTGTGGAGCTTATTTCAGGTGACTTCGGTTTAAACATGGCAAAGTATAGGATTATTACTACTATGACTAGGATGATGACTAATATTAGTAAGATGGCAGCAGATTTCAGAAGACATATCTTTCTTTCCTTTGACATCGGCGGCATCTTTACTAATCGAAGCTCTTAAAGTAGTGGTGTGTATTTTAAATGCTGATCACACCATTTAATGGAGAGTTCAATAGAGAAGAAGAGAATTTGGGATTTGCAAGGTAGATGTGTAGTACTAGAAAGGACTTGCAAGGTTAGTTAGGATTTTAATGTATGTTTGTTCCTCACACTGCACATCCACTCCCAACAACCTCCTAATTAAATATCATTTCTTAACTAATGCATAAATCCTCAATTGATAACTAAGTATTAATTAGATAATTGGAATTATTATTGGATTCAATACAATCTCTATTCGGGCATCTTGCATGACTGCAACTATAACTCTGACATTAGTATAGCAAACTGAGCCTTAATTAATATAATTGATTGAATGATCAGTTCCATTTAATTGTTATTAATAAAACACTACAAATTGATTGACAATATACATGTTCATATAAATGATGATACATTATTCAAAAGGAATGTAAAATAACAATATATCCTATACCCAGTTCCAGAATTTATGATAGGTTTTTTGTTAATGGGATAAATATGTACACAAAGAATTAATGGGTCAAAGCTAGGATCTCTTGTACTCGCAATAAATAAAAGAACACTAATAATCTCAGAAACCTCCAACTTATTTATAAACAGGAACATGGGAAACAATCAAAATACAATATGTCAAACACGGTGGAGAACCAATCAAATAATCAATATTGGATGAAAGAAACTAAATATGAAGAACAAACCAGAATATGATAACCACAAAAATTAAACCATATGAACTAGTTTTAAAATATTTTCACATCTCCCTTACAATCAGCAGAATTGCTAGTTGATGCTATATTAACAGTAATTTCACAAGTAGTAGATACCGTGGCGTGAATTTCGATTTTATCAAAGAGTCTAACCTTCCCCGTCATATACGTTTTTGATTGAAGCGCGATCTTCCCCATGATCAACTCTTGGAACAAAAATGGAGTGTTTATCATTGTGGTGGCATTCATGTACACTGTACTGTGAAGTTTCTTCTTTGATCGTGATTTCACCACGCCCGCTGGCATTGGGGTGAACCCAGCCGGGATGCCATGGTAGAAGATCGTCGTGTTAGTGTTTCCGTATTTGTAACCGGCATAATTTGGGTTCTTTATGTCGAGGTTCACTCCCATAACTAAATCCAACGTAATAGGGGTTAGAGTGTACGAGAAACTTTCGAGGGATGCATTGCTGGCCGCGACTTCAACCCCTCTTTTCTTGAAAATATACAAAACAAAGAATAAGAAAGCTCCAATCAGAACAATAATAATTATAAATAGAATGCAGCAGAAAATTTTGAAGCATTTGCAACATGTCTGGGGTTTCTTCTTCTTAGGAATAGGATCTTCTATGGTTGTTGATGTGTCGAGTGGTGGTGGTGGTAGCAGTTCCGACTTTTGTAGTGGTGATTCAGGCTTTTCTTGATCGTTCATGGCTTTTTATTTTTATTATCACTCTCTGTTTTCTTTTCTTCTTTTTTTTTGTGTTTTGGGGGTTTTGAGTTTTCAAAGGGGGAAGTGGGGGAGGAGGGAATGGTTCTATGACTCAAATTCACTACGTTAATTGTGTTGTATATATATACTAATCTTTTTTGAGAAAATAATAGAAGCCTTTTATAATAGTTTAATTTTGGGTGGAATGCAGCAATGAGCCAATGATCAAAGAGACAGAATTCGGCGAATGCCAGAGGATTTTTATTGGGTCAACAACTTTAATTAACTATTTAACTGTATGCACTAACAAATTCATAATATTATTTCCTCGAGGTACTTTTACCAACTGATCCAAACCAACGATTCTTAGAAAATAAAAATAAATAAATATGGTTGTGTACAAATTACTGATATAATCGTAGATCTACGTTTGTGCTTTTAATATTTCTCCAACGGTATTTCTTATCAAAGCATTGTGTTCACTTTGCAGGATTTACCGTTCTGTTTGATCATTCTCTTTTTTATTTTCAACCGACTTTAAATATTTGTATGCTTAAGGATATTGTGCTTTTATAGCGTTCATGTTTTTTTTAATCGACGGAGCTTCTTCTTCGAGGTTGCCAACTTAAAAAGTTTTTTTAGATTCTCGTCAGGAAATTTTGAGTATACATTCTCGGCTACATGCTGCAAATAATATCGGTGCACGGCTTCGATGTTTGCCTCGGACCATTCATATTGGGGATATTCGAAAAATACCTTAATTCCCTTGTGTCGGTCAGATATTACACATATCTGAACTGGTTCGATCACTTCTCGACGCAACCAATTGATAAACCACCCGAATTTTTTAGGTCTTCTTTCTCTACCAATGCAAATGACAATGGTATCAACTGACCCTCGGCATCGTAGGCACACGCCATCAATAGTCTTCCCTCGTAACGACCATATAAGAATCCAGCATCAATACTTATCACCGATCGTAGGTATCTTACCGCCTCAATACATGGACCCCATGCTCAAGCCGTTGCCTGAAAGTAGCGAACTTCAGGTCGATTGGCTGGCTTCATCAGAATAATATACTTCATTCCTTAATATGATCCCTCCCAAGAACAAAAAAATTTGGTTATTGCTAACTCTCGACCACGCCATAACTTAGCATACGATGGATCGGCACCTGAAAATTTTGCTTTAACTAAATGACAGACATTTTTAATTGTCATCGCTGTATCCTCGTTCATCTCCTTCTTGATTACAGCGGCTATTATCTTAGCGGTAAGCTGTGCATGATCCACTCGTGTGATCGACTGGATACAAGTGTGCGGGTACGGATTGGTTCTTATAGTCCAAGAATTAGCGCATTTGGTGCAGACGACATACAACCTCCAAAAACATCTAATATCTTTACATTTCATCACCAACTTCGACCTGCTACTGCTTTCTGTGGTGATCTCTATATTTCCTTTAATATGGTAGTCACTAATGACCTATTGTAAGTTATCTTTCGAACTGAATACACGATTTAAGCCAGAGGATCGTCGGATGAAGTTTGTGCTTCGGTGTAAATTTCGTTAAAACCAAAAATATCACTAAGCTCCCGAACCGGGTGATGCTTCTCTGATCTACCTTGCACGATTATTCGACGATCCGAGTGATAGCTAAGATCATAATCTGGATCATCTTCGTCGAAAGTGTAATCATAATCTTCTCCCATTCTCTCTCGTCGCGTACTATATTATTATTGTCGTCATCTTCAATGTCTTCGGGAATATCATATATGAGCTCATTAAGATCAAACAATTGTGAATGCCTTTCGGGAGGACTATGAGGAGTCTGGCCAGAAATGTCATGAACTGTATCATGATAAAAACTAATTTGATCGGCATTTTGGGAAATCACAACCCGAGGCTCCTCAACTAGATTACTAGTTTCAGGTAAATTGCTAGTAAAATTATCAGCATTCTCATTTGGTACCACCTCAACAAATAATTCAACAAATCTCCAATTCATTTCCGCTCGTGCCATTTCAAATATCATTCGCCACTCTACCTCTTCACGTATGGGAATTAGACAAAAATGATATGCACCGCTACCTGATGTGTTGTACCGAGGGCTAATATTAAGTGAATGTTGACTCTCAAATATTCCCAACTTCTAGTATATAATATTTTGGACATGTTCGTAACGATTATGATCATTTCCAGGAAAAGTAAATTTAGTGGCACAACTGTACTCGATACCGTAAGGTCCGTTTCGTATCTTACCACCAAAATACACAAAAATTGGAATCATTTCTCTGTAGTTTAGTTGTGCATGAAAAAAGTAAATTTGTTGCTATTTTAGTAAAATTTCCAGTAATAAAGTTATCATGGACTATTTTAGTAAAATTTCACAAAACTGATGATTAATCAATTTTCTTCCCTGAAAACTAATTTGGTCGTATCTCACTCGCTATCTTGTTTCCTATTTTTTACAGAAATTTTGTTGAAATAAACTGAATAGATAAAGGCGCATAATTGAAATGAACTGAATCGATAAGAGGCTTGTACGTTTCAAGTGTATTTAAAGAGAAATAAATGTATAGCACCAGAATCTAAGATTCTGGTTTCCAATCGGATTCTAAGATCACGGTTCTGGATCGGATTCTTTGATTTCGGTTTGGAATCGGATTTCGAGATTCCGCTCTTTCTTTTTTGTGATTTCGACTCAAATTTTCTTTCAGACTTTTTTCTTTTTATTTTGTTTATTATTAAAATTTTCGGCATTTCTTCTTTTCCTATATATATTTCTAGAGATGATCCTTTGAAGTTTTTAGAAATCGGTGTTAAGCAATTTAGATATACAAACGATTTTACATATATTTACACCGGTTTTTATAGATATCCGGTTGTAAATTCGTCTCTTCCCACCTGCTTTGCTAAAAGTTGGGTGCTAAATTCAAAGTTAACATATGATATTACCCAGAAATTGATTTGTACTAAAAAAATCGGTGCTAAATATCTTATGCTCATTTTTTCGTAGTTCATTGTTGTTAATCATAAAATAATTTTCAGATATCACAGATTTGAAACATTTATTAACAAATTAATACATATCAGAATTAATCACAATCATAGAAAAACAATTAACATAAATAACAAAAACATTAACAAATAATACAATATATAAGAGTGAAAAATACATGTCAATGGAACAAAATCAAATGTGCCTCTGGCAATCAAATTTTGTATCTCGTCAATGTCCGACTTTGAATGTTGTAGCATAATTAGTTTTTTTTATTCATTGTTCGTAGGCTTACAACACACACCCACAAATAAATCAAAAAATAAACTTAAAATATTTTTCTAAAAGTAACTTCTAATGGAATTTGAACCTCAGACTTTTCCCATAGAAAGAATTAGTTAATCAAAATCCTACAATTAAGTTTTTAAAAATCGAAATATTTATAATTGAGGTCGCATGAAGTTCTAAGAATTAACTTCGTAAAATAAATATACAGTGAAACCAAAAAGCTTAAACTTCATGCTAAATAGATCATCATATATGTATCATCAATTCACAAGTTACATGTGATTATTTTCAGTTTTTTATGTCTTTCTCCTCCAAGTTTGCTTCCTTGTCTTGATGATTCTCCTTGATTGTACCCTTTCCTACACTTTCTTCTATCTTTTTCCCCCATAAGACATTGTAGAGACCACCAACCATGAGTATACCACCTATTACACTAGGAAAAAAAAACATATACACAAGCGATGAAATAATTTTAAAGTAGCACACTAGAGAAACGCAGAGATCGAATTTAGTGGACAAAGAGAATTTCTTTTGGCAGCTATATATATGTGAATGCTTAATGAATTTCATCTCATAAATTTTGAAACTCTTTTCCAAGATGGTTCAATTGATCCCCTGAATCTTTGTGGCTCCGCCACTGTGCGTCATACTAGCACTGTTGCACAACAAATTTGAATTAATTAAATGGCTATGGTGTGGCTGATAAGAATACTAGATATATATGTCCATACTAAACAAGTCAATCCTCAAACTAACTAGTGGCCTTGATAACTATTAGGCATAAAACGGTTGAATATTTATGTACTAGGATATTCCACAATAAGTTTGTTCACTTCAGAAAAAGAAGGATTGGACAATGCCATTATGACATAACTATTTTTCTAGTAAAAATCTTGTGAAAATAGAGTTCATAGGTACCTTCCTAAGTTAATTTCTTCTCCAAGGATAACTGATGACAAAATTATTGTGAATATGAGAGTAAACGGCATCGACATTGCTAAGAAAACAGGTCCCTTTATTTGAATCGCCCATGCTTGCAAATAATATGAAATTGCACTTATCGCAATTCCCTGCATTTTAAGAAACAAACTAAAGTTGTTGCTTAAGAAAGGGCATTTGTTAGAAACAAGTTAATTTCATAATTGCTGGTATGAACTTTTTCCTATTAAAATGAAAACCTGTCGAAACCGATGTTTAATGTTTTTTGTCTTTTTTTAACCAATTAAACAATAATTGCCCACAACAGAAATTGATGTCCTAGAGCAGAAAATTATGAGTAACTGCTTGTAAGAAACATCTAATAAATTTAGATATCGGAATTATTGGATTTACAGAAGAGTGTAATTGATCCCTTATACAGTTATACTAGAGCCATACCTATTAATTGTCACTGAGGTGATTGATGTGCATGCCAGTAACAATTGGCACTAACATGAACCGTTATGTTCTGGTCAGGTTCAATGCCATACCAGTGTGTAACAATCTGGACCTTGCTATTTTGTTGTTGTTAGAACCACAGTGACAAAAAAGCAAACTATAATAAGGAGCTTACACCATAGAGAACAGCGAGAAGGCTCATATCAAAGTCTAACTTCCATCTAGAGAAGTCCCTTTCAAGAGCGAGAGCCATGAAGAAAGATTGAATCATACTGAAGATGCACTGAAAGGTTGCATTGAGAATCCTTGAAGGGTATTCCTCCAACATTGGCCCCTAGTATGACATAAAACAGTGCTAAAACATATGAAGTTCTTTAAATATGTTTATCAATTTTAAATAAAAGGTCAGTCGACTCAAATGTAGAATCGTTCATTTTATGATTATATTCATTATTACATGAGGAAAAATAAACAATCCAACTTGTATGGCTTGAGTTGTTTCCATACCAGAACGTATTTCTTCGCCTAATATGTTTCATAATAGATGTTTATTTGGTTAGAAAACAGAGATTCATTCACAACAAAAATAAGAATTAGTTCAAAACATGTTGATCAAGCTTTAGTGAATCATGAAAAGCTAGCCCGGCCTGATCAACGGAGAACATATAATTAAACCCAACGAGAAAAAAAGAGTAAATCAACTATACACATAATTCAGTGTGGTCAATTCTTGTTACTTACCATAAGGACAGTCCAGAAGGACAATTGACAAACCGAGAGAGTGGTGAGAAAAATCCCTATAATCCATCTCATTTTGGAACTTTTGTGTTGCGAAGATGTCTTTGTGCTGTCAAGGAGGTGGAGATGGTTTATAGAGTTTAAAACAGGTCCTTTGTAAAAAGCAAGAATTACAACACCAGCAATACACAACATAATTCCAGAGGCTTTCAAGGCTCCATGGAACTTCTTCAATTTAAGGGATTCCATCCTGTCAATTCATGAGATATGATCAATGTTGGAACAAAACTAGGAGACAGAAATTTAAATTAACTTCTAGATGTAGAATTGAATTACTTTTCTGTCCAAAATGATATTGAAAGATTATCATTTCACCTCAAAATGGCAGCCAAAATAAAGGCCACAACAGGGACGAGATTGCAAATAGCCGACGATGATGTGGTTGAAGTGTAATCTAGGTCGATACAGAATATGACAATAAAACTCGAGATCCTAAGGAGAAAAAAACAAGATAAGTTAATAATAAAGATGCATGAGACGCCACATGTTCGAAATCCTGTTGAGGAACCATTATGCATATTAAAAAAATGTTTGGTTTTGATCCCATCTTTCATCTCAAAAAAAGAAAGAAAGAATAAAACATGAGTTAGAAATGCAAAGATGAATGAAATGTGTAATATCGATCAGTAGATGAACGATACTAAATACAAAAGAAGATGATTGGTTACAAAAGTTATCAATGCCTTAACCTTATCATTAGTTTTATTTTATTCTTTTTTCTTACAAATAGTACATGATTCCATATGGAATTCTTTTTTCTTACAAATGTTTTCAAATATAGCGCACACAATGAACCGAGTGATCAAGTAACATTTTGTCTTGGTTCAACAAATAAAATACTTACAACTAAATTCTTATGAGGGGTACGTGGCGAGAAGATTAGGTAAGGTGAGCGAAAAAAAGAGCGAAAAGAGCAAGAGAGCGATTCAGGCGATTTCCGATCTAGATGGGGGAGGACGCCTCCGACCTCTCCCGCCACCCCACTCCCCCTCTCATTCCCCTCTCTCTCTCCTCTCCCCCTTCTCCTCCCCTGGTTCCGAGAGTGAGCAGCTGCGAGGGCAGATCGTGGAGCTGTCGAACTTGCCGGTTAGCCGAGAGGATAACAACTGTCAGACCTTGTCCGAGTGCCCTGGTGTCGAAGCGTTTGAGAATTGCCTGCGTCCGATACTGAGACTATCCTTGGAAGATCGCGAGAATAGTTCGAGGTGAAGCCAAGTCTTGATCAGGTGTCGACGACGACGGGTTGAAGATTCGTGCCTTGTCAGAGAAGATTAAGTCTGAGATCGAGCTTTGAGGGAGTACCAGATCAGGTTGATGAGGCTGGTACAGAGGTGACGATCCAGTGAGGTTGATGAGACGAGGCAGATCAGTCTGACGAGGCTGAAATAGGGGTGTATCTCGGACAAGTCCAGATCAGGTTGACGAGGGTGTAGCAGAACAGGTTGACGAGGCTGGTACAGAGGTGACGATCCAATGAGGTATGATAGTACAGGGAATATCAGTTAGTACAGAGCCAAACATTGTAGTGAGGCTGGTACAGAGGTATATCAGCTGCATTGTTAAGAGCTGGTACAGGGATGTGACGAGGGTGCTGGCTGATCAGATGATGAGGGTGCTGGTTGATCGGGGAATATCAGTTGGTACAGGGTATGATAACTGGTACAGCGATGAAGACAATACCAGCTGGTTTTAGTGATGGATGGTATAGGGGAGCTGACTGATACTGAGCCAGATCTGGTACAGGTAAGGATTAGATGGTAAAGGGAATATCAGCAGGTACAGGCAGCTGGTACAAGCTGGTTTCAGTTTCGGATGCTGGTTAATACTGAGATAGTTTTGTTTCATGCTACGAGGCCACTACTGGCAGTCTGTGCAATGTTGTTACTCGATCAGGTTTGTTGACGGTACAGATTGTCTCTGAGATATATGTGATGTTGGTGCACGGAGAATTGACTATGACCCTCTTGGATGATCGAAAATTTTCACTTTTGCTGGAAAAGGTTGAGTGTGACTAGTGACTAGCTAGTGGAAGTATGTGTGGCTCCGCTCAGCACCGATCAAGAGTTGATTTGGGGATCGTGAGGCACAGATATAGCTAAGCGTTCTTGGGACAAATTACACTCAAAAGTCGGGTGCAAAGGCTAGCTAAGCAGCGGAGACGACGGTTGATAGAAGCACAAGACACTTGTTGGTGATTGTGGGGAATGTCGACATTCAAAGGTCTATCATCTAGATGGATTTGAAGTGTGTGAAGATGACGTTTAGGAACCAAGGGTAATCCTTTTTTGATAACTGTGATTAGATTTACTTAGAGATTGTTGTGTTGTTAGGGGAATTTAACATTTTTGTAAGTGTGTTTGGATTTTAGAATTACACTTTATAGATATAGAATAGAGTAGAGATTTAGATAGTGTGCATGAAAAGATGTTAGTGTTGTTACGGTTTTTGTATTTTTTTTTTCTATGAAAATGAAAGTGACAGGTGCTCCCTGTTTGTTTAAAAAAAGATTCTTATGAGGAAGTAATTAAAAAAGTTTATCATCTTTTGAGAGAGCATACTTCTTATAGCCAAAAGCAATAAGCTACAGAACAAAATTTATTAAGAATAACAGAACTTACCCATACAATGCATGTATAAATAATTTTAAGGCGATCCTATAAGACAGATGAGGAGCTCTTTTCCTAATAAGAAAGATCAGAAAATTTATTTAGATACTCGGAGATAAGTTACAAAGAGTAAATACAACAGTAAGAATAGCAATAAAGCATAACCGATTAAAGACAAATTGTCACTTAAATAACCAGATCATCATATATTAACATCTGTCCCTTTTTTTTTATATAGTTTCAGGTAGCATATGGAAAATATAATGTGAAAAAATTACATAATGTACTATATACCTTTCAAAAAAAAAAGCAACTGGGGCTAAGAAAATGGAGCCGACTAAATGCCTATAGAAAACAAACACTGGTACGCTGAAGCCTTGATTGAATGCAGCTTTAGTAACAATCTGTGCAATTGCATATAATAACCTAATTAGACCTACAAGAAAATATGCTTTAGTATTTCTCATTGGATGCAAATGATTGATATAGATTTAATCTGATGAGTGGGATTAAAAGCTTTGTTGTTCTTCTTGTTGATATAGGTGATAGCTTTCAAATTTGTAAACTATATATAGCATTAGTTCACTGTACAAAAGGAATATATAGATATTTTCTGCAAGATAATATATGTTACTGAAAATTCAAATATTTTCATTTCTTAATTCCCATCCTGTTTTTGTTGGATATAGTTAAATTGGAGCTTTTTGACATGTTGACCTTTTTATTTCACTACTATAATACTACAAATTTTCTGTTGCAAATCTTGTAAATTTAATTGTATTTTGTAGCGCTTTATATAAGTTTGAAAATTAAAATGTATCATGAGCCATGCTGTTATTATTTTTTGTCACAAAAATATTTCGGTCTAATTAACTTCATATTAGTACGTGGTTTTAGAAACGTTGTTCTATCTGCATGGATAACTGAGCTTCCAATATTCATTGTCTTAACGTGACAAATTACAAGTTTTTATAAGGTTATGTTGGTAAAAAAATCATAGATTTTTGTTGATCAAGAATCATGATTGATAACTATATATGATTAAAAATAAAAGCATTTTGTAAAGCCAGACCAATTGAATCCAATTCCAAACCATTGAACAATAAACTAAATTAGAAAAAAAATTGGAATATTCCATGTAAAGAAATAAATTTTAAAAAGATGTCAATATTCCTTTGTTGAGTTCTTACTCTTTTCATTCTTTCAATTTTATGTGAACCCAAGGCAACGCGGGTAAAGGAAAAGAAAATACTCAAAAGGTGGAAGAGTTCTCATCCTACCGCATACGACATACCACATGATTAGGCCTGTCAATTGTGATTCGTTTGGGCCGTTTTCGTTTCGTTGTGTCCTAACGAAACGAGAAACGGAACAAAATTGTATTTCGTTAGGCCCATTATACGATCGATGAAATTTTTTTTTTTGCGTTCCATACACGATACGAAAACGACAGAGCAACCTTCCGTTTTCGTTTTGGTCGCCATTTTCGTTTACCCATTCTACAAGTTCAAAAGAGGAAATCCAAAATTCAGATCCTCGATTCAATCCTCTACTCTTTCTGTCGCCGCAAATCTCTCTCTCGCAAAAAAGGATTGCGAGCCATCAGCCATCTCTCCTGGATTTCCCTTTTTTCCAGATCTGTTGACTGTAGATACTGCTGTATCAAATTTTGTATCAGTATCGTATCAATTTCGTACCAATTCCATTTGTTGCCATATTGTCGACCAAGATTTGATGGCTTGGTTATATATTAGAATTGCGACAGGGGAGAAACATATATTGAAAGAGAGGAAGAAACACAAATTGAAAGAGAAACCTGAAACCATACGACAAAAAGAAAGAAATAGGGCAAAATCAAGGTGATCAGATTGTAAAGAATATCTCCTCTGCAACAGCTGACACAGGGACTCAACGGCCTCCAACAGACTAGCAGAGAAATAACCGAATGCTCCACTCAGTGACCTATACGTGTGCCTCATTCTCAGCCACATAAATTGTATTTTTATTTTTCTTTTGATTACAAATACCTGTATAGTTTGCCTATATAAACAAGGCATTGTAACACAGTAAAGACATAGAAAGAAATACAGAATTAATTCCAAAACTTCTTCTTCTTCTCAATTATCTATTATGGTATCAGAGCCATAGAATCTGCCATGGCTACTCCTCCGATTTCCCCAAATACAGAAAATACACAATCCCTTCTCCATTCTTCTCCCCCTCTCTCAAATCCTTCCCCTAGTCCGATTCTTCTAAATCTCCCTATTGCAACCAAGTTGACCAGATCTAACTACCTCACATGGCGTTCTCAAATCGAGCCAATCCTTCACGGTTATCAATTACATCAGTATCTCACTTCATCAGCCCCAACCCCAACTATTACCGATGCAGCTGGGTTGATTCAACTCAATCCAGTTTACATACCCTGGCACCAGCAAGATCAATTGATCCTTGGCTGGCTTCGTTCCTCTTTAACTGAGCCGCTTCAAGCTCAGGTTATTAGCTGTGTCACAGCTAGAGAACTCTGGGATTCTCTTCGTTCTTTTTTTTCTGCCACATCTCGAGCTCGTCTCGCTGAGCTTCGTCGCCAGCTCCAAACCACAACAAAGGGTGGCCTCTCCTGTGCTGATTACCTTCAAAAAATGAGATCTATAGCTGATGAACTAGCTTTCATTGGTTCACCAGTAAATGAGGATGATCTAGTCCTTCAAGTTCTAAATGGTCTAGGACCAGATTTCATGTCTTTTGTTGTGGCAGTAACCACCAGATCTGAATCTCTTCATTTCCCTGAACTTCAAGCAATGCTTCTTACATTTGAATCTCTTCTTTTATCCCAGACCTCTATTGGATCTCCATCCAGCTTCTACTCAAATCCCCGACCTCAAAAACATTTTAATACAAACAAATCCTTCTTCTCTGCCCAAACATCTGATTACACTCGATCTGGCCATTCAAATTACAGACCTCGTTCCGCTCCTCGCCCTGTTTCTCCCAAGGGACCTCTTCTCCCCACACCTCCTACAACTTTTCAATACCAACCTAGATCATCTCTGCCTCGCAATCAACCCTCTGATATTTGTTGTCAAATTTGCTACAAAAGAGGTCACTCAGCCAGAAACTGTTACAGAAGATGTGATTCACGATAGTTTGATCAACCAAATCCTTCAGGACAAAATTTGGCACCTCAAGCATACGTAGCACAACCATCTCCTGCTACCAATGTCACAGCCCCATCTAACACCGAATGGATTGTGGACTCGGGTGCATCTCATCATGTTACTCATGACATCAACTCTCTCTCTTCTTTTCTGCCATATGATGGCATGGCTGCTCTACACATAGGAAACGGTACTGGTATGACCATCCGTGACATTGGTTCCATTTCCTTTACTGTCTCCAATTTCTCTTTTCTTCTAAAAGATGTTCTTCATGTTCCAAATTTTACCACAAACTTACTCAGTCTTTCAAAATTGCTTCTGGATAACTCTATTCTCATTGAATTCACTTCTTCTTCTTGT